>OW679203.1:74804195-74886368 GCA_940337035.1 Agriotes lineatus
AAATGTACACATTTTACTTTATTCATTACATAATGCTTTAATTAATTAAAACAAACTTTACCCCTAACAAAAGGAGTAACTAGAATAACCTCACCTCCAGTTCGAAATTCTAAATTCCACACCAGCTGTTTACTTTTAGCACATGGGCTAAAAGTGAACAGCTGATTTCTTTAACCACGCTAAACTATAAAACGTCACTTTTAGCCAAAAAAACTAGCGCTAAAAGGCCTACTTTTAGTAGTGGTAGTAGAAAAAATAATTTATTCCTAGAAGTGATCTGGTTTTAGTTGCAGTATTTGTGTAAACGTTTTTTAAATCACATTTCGACAATTGGAGCTGAAGTATGCAACTTGTTTGAAAGTTGTTTCAGGTTTCCAAATGCGAATTCTTTCAGATGCCGGACAACAATGTAAATTACAATTATTACTTCCTTTTACGATAAAGGAAGTATTGGAATCACCCCAAAAATTCGAAATTGAGTTTTCAACATATCTTCACGTTTCAGAGTCCCCTGAACCCAGAAACCATGTTTTTGTTTATTGATCTGTCTGTGTGTGTGTCTGTGAACAGAATATCTCAAAAACTGAAAGAGGTATGGCGTTGAAACTTCATATATAAGTTTTGTGTACTATGTAGATGAGACAGCAAGCTTTTGAAGAAAATCGCATAACCGGAAGTAGATGTTTGCTCTTGTAATTTTTTTGGATTTTTGAAAAACGGCTATAACGATTTTTTTTTAAACTTTTACATTTTTATTACATTTTTAATGTGTATTGATGTGAGATAAATGATTTTCCAGTTAAATACTTCTAAAATGGGTTTCTTTCGTTTTTTCTTCTATTTTTTTTATTAACTCCTATTTTAAATAGAAAACCCGGTATATTATTACATTTTTGAATTCAGCTTAAAATTTTAGAGAAAATTTGTCTCATTGAAGTAACGCTCTATTTTGTACCGTTTTTGTAGAATTTGTAATTTTTAAAATTTTTGACAAATGCTTAAAAATTAAAAATCAAATTTTTGGCTAATTATAAGAACACTGTAAGAGGAAGGTTTGTGAGTGTATCACACCTGATTTTTTTTAATACTAATCGTGAACGACGATTCATCTTCACAATAATGTAACCGACTTTTATCTACAAAACACACAAATCGCACCTTCTGCGCACTGATCACTCTTGTTTTGATTTGAACGAATCGTGGCCACGCTTAATCATAGCACAAAGACGCCGATTGAATGACTTTTAAATATTGCATACATTGATACATTTGGCAACGTTGCCGGAGGCAAACTCCACCGCTGTATTTAACATTTTTAAATACACTGTGACGAATACGTACTATTTATGTAAGGGGTTCGCAGCGCACTATACATACTTTTGAATTTTATATGAAAAAAAAAAATTAAAATCGATTACCCCTCTCTGTTTGCCTTTACTAAGCGGAATGTAGGGGTGCTAAAAATATCAAATTACTTGTCTAACATTATTCTTCTTGGTGGATGGGTGGGCGTCCTAAGAATATGAGGAGGCAAACAGGCTACAGATGCACATATATACAGTGTGTTCCCGGATAGGTGAAACGACTCTTGTGAAAGGTAAAGAATTCTCGATTTAAATTTTCATTTTTTGAGGTTCAGCCCTGCTTGGTTAAGGGCGAATTTCTAACATAATTTCAGTTTTGAAAAATCAAGTATGCCTTGGAAATTTTCAAAAAACCTATTTTCCTGTAGGGTAAAGTGCCTTTTATGTGGGAAAAACGACAAAAAGTTATTCAGAAAAGTTGGTTAGAATCAACATCTAAGTCTCTATACCAAATTTCAAAATCCTGGGGCAACTTTAATCTCTCACATTTTCTTTTATGTTTATTTCTCAAATTAAAGAATTTTAGTTTTAACAAAGTTTTTTTATTATGAAATAAAAAACTTTGTTAAAAGTATTTGTTTTTACCGTAAAAATCTTTGTTAAAAGTAAAATTCTTTGATTTGGGACCTAAACATAAATGAAATTGTGCGAGATGAAAGTTGGCCAAGGATTTTGAAATTTGGTATAAAGGCCTAGATATTGATTCTAAACAACTTTTCTTAATAACTTTTTGTGGTATCTGCCACATAAAAGGCACTTTACCTTACAGAAAAAAAGGTTTTTTAATAATTTCCAAGGCATACTTGATTTTTCAAAACTGAAATTATGTTAGAAATTCGCCTTTAACCAAGCAGGGCTGAACCAAGAAAAAATGAAAATTTAAATCAAGAATTTTTTACCTTTCACAAGAGTCGTTTTACCTATCCGGGGACACACTGTATATATACATATATATAGTATTAACACTATACACACAATTTTATGTATTCTTGTATCTCAAAAATATGTAAGAAGAGGGTAGGTTTTATTTATATTTATTAGTTGTAGTTTTAACTGAATAAACTGCAAAAATACAAATACAGTACATAGTAGCATCCTATTTAAACAATTGGTCATTTATGTATATCAGCTTTTGCTTGTCCTGGAGGTAAACCTCCAGATCCAGAAAGTCCCGGTGGTCCATCTGGCGAGAGACCTGGTGGCCCATTTCCTGAGAGCCCAGGTGGTCCATCTGGTGAAAGTCCTGGAGGCATATGTGGCGGTGGACCAATGGTTTGGGATTCACTCCGATACTGTAAAAAGGAAAAGTGGATTGAATAATTAGTAGCCATAAAAATGGTTGTTTCACTTTCAAAAATACATTAAAATCTGAATAGCGTTATTGTTGATGGCTAAGCACAAAGTAACTTTACAGTCGGTTTAAAGTTATGACAATAGTTTTTATACAGCCTTCAGAAGTGGACGTTTACGTACGCTCTTCTGTCTTTTGTATAGCTACTTACTATTTGCGTTGATATTGGCAATTTTCGTAAAAAAATTGTATTAGCAGTAATTGTTATCAATATTGATTGCAACTTTAACCATAACAAACGAAGCACAAACTTTCTTATTGTAAAGATCAACTATGAAAAAATTACAATTTCTTGAGACTATTACAATTGAGATACATTTTTGGTGACATTTTCTTTTTTGGATCAATGATTCAGAAGTATACCTGTTTTGGAACTACGCTCTGGTCACGAGAAATTTCTCATCTCCCCCCCCCCCTCCCTCCAAGGCTATAAATAAAAAAGTTTAAAAGTATAATATAGAAATCTCGCCAATTATAAGAACTGATAGTCCATGAGCCAGGCCTGCCACTGCCCAGCAAATGTGTTTGCTGAATACCTTGTACATTTGTACTACTCCGCAGCCAGGGGAAAATATTAAAGAAGAAAAGAAACAGAAGAATCTATCAATTTACCATGTCAATCTTTTCTAGCTGTACAGACGATCTCATCTGTTGAGGTAAAACAGAAAATTAAACACACAAATAGGCATCAGGTCCCGGGTGGTGTAGTTTGAACAAGAGTCCACGTTCGATCAGAAGAGTTAAGCAACGCTCTTTTTGGTCAGAACTTGGATGGGAGTTCCACGGCTGCATCTCTCGGCGCCCCGTGGTACGGCTGCCACAGAAATAGTTGCTCTCGGATGCCATAATAACATCATGATATATGTTAATGGGGTTGGAAATCCCCATAAAATGTACAGCAACGCCTATAATTGGCCTAACAGCTGTTGGCTGATTACTACTAAATAAATAAATAACACTCCTGGTTACGCCTTTTGCCTGTTGCTGGTCTACGGGTGTTGACTATAACATCCGGAGTATTACGAAAGTATAATACTTTATGGAAAAACAGCCATTTATTTATTTAAGCAAAATTAATTACGAGCAGACAATATAGATGCATCTACCAAAAAATACAAAAACACATATGAAGTGCTTTCTGATACATCAACACTCTAAGCTATCGAACGGATTGAAAGTGCCACGAGTAGGATACAAGCCAGACGATAGGCAGATACCGAAGTAAGTTGAAACCAAATTCTGCTGACTAAACTGAATGCTGAACGAAAATTCTGAATGATTTATTGACGTTTTTGTGTCCGTTTATATAGCTTACTTGGTTGCGTAAGTGTTATTTATAGCTTAGTTTCCTTGAAAATGCAATTTTGCAATTGTGCCGATTCTAATCCAGGACATTGGCATTTGGTATATTACTCTTCTGCTGCTACAGGGTGTCTCCTCGACAAAGTGTTATATTACTATTGTTCGGACGGTTTGCGCTAACTGACTGTTTTATTATGTTTTCAGTTTGTGGGCGGTCAACCTGATTTCCCTTTCTTGCACAGCCCATATGTTGTTGCCTAAAGGGATCGAACATTTAGTTACTGTGGTCCCGATTCACCTGCAGCTTAGAAGTGGTCTAGGTCGGAGTGTTAAATAGCATGTCTTTTACACTAAAATCGCGGATGTAATTTGTCACTCGCAACGCTAATTATTTACTTTACGACACTAGTCAACTAGTTGAGCGTAGTTTAAAGTCGAAAGTTAGTTACCATATTATTTAGACTTGAAGGAATATTTCTAAAAAGAATAGAAAAATCCGTCTATTTAAAATAAATAATTCTAGCACACTTGGCTTCTACAAGCATCATTGGAGACTTCAACAAAATCACCGAAAAAGAAGAAATATTGTGCAGCAAACATTAAGCAGGCTTTTGACAAGGTCTGGCGTAAAGGCTTGCTATTTAAAATAATTGAACTTTCCAAGTGAAGTATACCTTCTACTCAAATCTTGCGTGTGAGGTACCTTTAAATCAAACTAAATAATGCAGTTTCAAATTACCATCGCGTTACTGCTGCGATGGCGCACTGAATCCTCTTCTCTATCCTGTATACACCGCTGATATGCGACCTACAGGTATTATTGAAACTGCTATCTTTGCCGATAACACGGCAATATTGCCTATTAACGATTTACCTACACTGGCTTCACTTGGACAAGTTGAGAATTATAGTCAACAAATCTGTTCAAATCACATTTGTCACCAAACATAGCATATATTTAGAAGTAACTATCAACAATGCCTCTATACCATTAAAAACAAAGTGAAATATTATTAGATGTGCGCTTTGACCCAAACTAAAAAAAAATGATCTGAAAGCTAAACAAACGAATTGGTTAATTGATAGAGAACCTTATCCCTTTTTCAAAAATAAAGTTCTACAAGGCCATGCCTCTCAAAGTTAAACCGAATATACGACATTCAACTATGGGGTTGTACAAATCGTCCAACATGAAAATTTGTGAAGTATCGCCCATACCATTACATCCTTGTGTGGCGCGAAAACAATCTTGTATGTAGATCAACTAGCCAATGAATCAACAATTCCAACAGTCGATAGTGTCTTAAGAACGGTATCCTACAGTCTAACCAGTAACAGCCTGAGCTTTACCAATACCGTCTAAATAACCAGACGGGCTCGTAACGTCGACTTAAGCAGTAAAGCAGGTTATTAATGGCTACCCCTACAATTTTGGCTAGATATAGTAGCTGTACCTTGATTGAAATTATAGATTATAATTGAACTTTTTGTAATTGACAAGTCACTGAGCACCTTCGTGAATGCTTTGTGCTGTGCGTGTGAGTGAGTTTTCATCATATTTGCATAAAGCACCTAAATGATCAATATAAACAGGTCATTGTCACCTAAATGGCGAGACTTTAGTGTTATGAAACAATTGCCGGTGCTCAATGCTTTGTGACGATGCAATTATATAAGCGAGGATAAGGTAGGAACCTTTTGTATTTTGCGCAGTTAGCTATAGCAATGCAATTAATAGTTAATAGTAAAGTAATGAGAAATGTTGCACCAAAACGTTAACATTTTGAAGAGCAGCTTTTGAATCTTTACAAGAAAAGATTCCTTGTGTCGCAGCTCGTTTTAAAATGTCTTACAAAAAAGGGTTTATTGCTGTGAGTGCCATTACCAGAGCGAGGAGAGAATTACGAACATTATAATTAATTCTAGAGCCAATATTTGAAATACAAATTATTGTGGTAAAATGTATAATAATCGATTGAGTAAAGAAAATACGACTAAAAATCTGGTGTGATACACGCACACAACTTCCTTTTACAGTGATCTTATAATTAGCCAAAAATTTGATTTTAAATTTTTAAGCATTTGTCAAAAATTTTCAAAAATTACAAATTCTACGAAAACGGTACAAAATAGAGCGTTAGTTGAGGAGACCAATTTTCACTAGAATTTTAAGCTGAATTCAAAAATGTAATAATATACCCGGTGTTCTATTTAAACTAGGAGTTAATAAATAAAATAGAAAAAAAACAAAAGAAACCCATTTTAGAAGTATTCAACTGGGAAATCGCCTATCTCACATCAATACACATTACATGAAACGAAATATGGCCGGTAAGTGCTTTTTGTAATGATTATTTTAATAAAAATTACAGTATTTTGCTTTGAAACTTCGTTTTTCATTACAAAAAAAGCGAATGTTCACACAAGTGGTAACTCAGTATCCACAGAAAACCCATATTTTTCAAAATCTAAACAATCTGTTTCTATGCCATTTAACCAACATCACAGGTAGGTAGAAACCTGTCTGTGCTGACATCACGCCAAAGAGCTGAAGTCTTGTTATTTAAACGGTACCGATATTATTCTAAGGTAACACTGATGGATAGATGTTCCTCAAGTCGCTAGCATACATGATTATGTTTATAGAAAAATAAAGAGACAATGGTTTTCACAATTTTCTTTAAAGATCGTCTAAAACAGTGATAATGGCTAAAGCAAACCAATTTTGTAAACAGTGGTAAGTAAGATATTGTGTGTTACACTAGGTGCAACACATTATTATCGAACTTGCTTTATTGCAAAACTAAAATAACCATTCTTTAAGCTTTCGGCAACAAAATGTTAATAACATTCGAATCATATAAATATTAAAATAAGGTGATTTAAATGCTGCATATACATTTTTTAAGAACTGTACAGCAAAAACCTCTAGTTTTGCAACTTTGCAACGAAGGTTTTCCGATCATAAATTAAGGCTTGGTTCTAAATTATTTAACGTCACATATTCAAATATAATATTTCAACAAAATTGATTTTTAAAATATTTAGGCGTCAAAAAATTCACTACTGTAGCATCGGAAGTAAAAATTTATCAAAAACTATTCTAAGCTTACCACAAGAACACAAATAAAGAGGAAAACAAATACCCGACTACAAAATTTCATCTTGAATGCACGACGTTGCGGAAGTTTTTTAATTTATAGTACAGTTTTTAGCTGCAATTAAATTCATGTCCGAGAAAAACGTTTCCTGTATAAATTACACTTGTATCAAATGTAGGTAACTCACGAATTGAAATCGAGAACGCAATCAGTGCCGCTGGTAGTAAATGCTTGGAGTGAATTAAGTAGGAACGTCGATGCTTACCTACTTGTTTGTTATTTTGCCAAAATGTTTTGTTAAGGTTATTTCGTAACCCATACTGAATGCCCATTACTGAAAATTATACAATGTAATAGCTGACATTAGAACATCTGTCAACAAAAGCCCAAACTGATAAAGATATATTTAATCGACCTGGACTTTCCTCTAAATCAATCACAAGCACTTTCAGTAAATTTTACTCTAACATAACCAGTTACTGCAGCTTCACAAGTCAATGTCAGCAACAAACAAAATTAAAAATATAGCATCAGTGTCTACATTTTAATAAATACTGAAACTACAAATAAAATCTACTATACTACAGCATTCATTCTTATAGAATTAGGAAATGCTTTGAATCAAAGTAAAGACTGGTCTGGTCCAAGACAAAATCAAATTCATTTCTTGCCCAAGTCTTCACAATTAACGCTTTGGCAATTCTATAACCACATTTGAGAAAAGAGAGTGCTCCCAAAATATCGTAGGAAAGCAGCAATGGTTCATATAATTTCATGAGCGTAACTTGGGACATAACTTTGGGGGGGAGGGGGGGGGGCAAAATCAAGGCTTCACAAAATTTTTAAACCTACATTGCAGAAAAATGTTGCACTTGCACTTTAAAATAAAAATTTTGGGGGGCCTTGCCCCTCCGAAGTTACGCCTATGTATAATTTATATTAGGATCCGAAAAGAAGCAAGATTGATCCTTCAAACTACCGATCGATCAGTATAAAGTGGTTTACACTTAAGAACTGTTATGATGTTCTTACCGGGTTCGCCACTTTCGAAATAAGTTGGTTTAATAAGATATAACCGATTGTGGAAAACAATAACATTCCCTTTTATTTACTTTAGAACACAAACTACAAACACACACAGAAACGTTAATATGTAGGAAATTCAAATACAAACAGCTGATTAAATAAATAGGAACGCCTGAATCTGATTCGAAGCTCAGGCAAAGGAGCTGACCAAAGTCCTCGACTCGCTTAAAGTAAGTCAAGTTGGGATGTGGAGACGCGATATTCTGGAACGCCAGACTGTCTGCCCTTATATACAGGTTGATTATGAGCTTCTTTGAGTATAATAAGTATTGTGAGCCGCGCACGGGCTATATTGTCGTACAAGGGTTGCTCGCACTTTTGCCTCGACGAGGTTTTACTTTTCCCAACCACGGTATAAAATGGAAATCACGTTTGTTGGAGAACTGCAGTCTAGAAAATCAGTTTTTGACGTTATTCAGAAAGTTTGCTTAGCACGACGTAAACTAATAACATTTTTTACGTTATACAGTTTTAATAAAGCATACGCTTAATTGGTTTAGACACCCACTGGTTTAAGTCGTATCGCTACACCCCAATTTCACTTTTATTCGTGTATTTCGTAAAACAATACACACGATTGACTTTGACTCCACTGGTTTATGAGTTCCACCTCAAGTATAATAAACACAATACGGTAACTAAAATAATGGTTAGTAAGAGTGGTGCGTGGAACAAGAAAATCATCTAGAGACAACCCAAAGTGGTTTTAGAAATAACAAGTGTATGTATGATAACTTAGAATAGCTAGAGTACTATATTACAAATGATTTTCTTAGATATTTTAAAAAGAATATGGAAATATCAAGTCATTAATATTTCACCAGTAGATACTTCGAGGCCGTATGATGCACTTTATCAACGACTTCTTAACTGACAGAACCTGTCAAGTACGAATTAGCAATACCACATATTAGATTCAGATTGCGTAATCAGGTTAATCGGATTCCACAAGGCTCTGTATTAAGTGCCACCCTTTTTCTAATAACAGTTAATAGCATCGCAATACATATTAATTACTCGGCTAAGATGCTTATATATGCTTATGACTTAGTAATTTGCTATGCTGGATCTAACATCGAGTCTACTGAAAATCTCCTGCAAAATTAAACATTCTAGTTTTTGTGAAATGTATTTTGTAAATTTAAATACAGTGTTCGTTTATATGGTAAAATATTGTTATTATATTTCCTAAACAGGAAAATCTGCAACCCAAGTTACAAATATCAGATGTTACTTCCTCAAGAATATGACTTGTTGGAAAATTCAAATCGGAGAGAAACAGCCTCTTTGCTGCCTCTGTGAATGTCATATTCAATGGGTCATGTTTTTAATATAACATTTAACAATTTTAAAATTTCAAGCTCTGCAAAATCAGTTGGCAAAAATATATAACCATATTATACATACATGATATAATCTACATTTTAATAAAATCATATTAATAATCAACTTACTGCTGATAATTGTAACTTTGTTTTCAGATTTTACTATACTTGTTCCATTACCTTACTTTATCTAAGCAGAACCATCTTTATCAAATGTGATACCGTATGTACTCATCTAAAAATAATTATTAACATTCATTTCCAGTTACAAGTCCACCTAAACCCATTTAACTTTTATATTAACATAGGAGTATCATTTGATTGGAAAGATTTTATTTTTCCCAGTATCAACATTTCAACAATTAATGTATAACCAATGCTTTCATTTTATTTGATTTTGTTAAAATAAAATTATTAATTTAACAGAATAGATTCCGGGTACAATACCATAGTAGTATATACTGCTAAAAACACAATTCTAAGCCTCCATACTTATTACTGTAATGAATAACATTTCATGAATGTCAAATAATATCTAAAAATGTTCCATAATGTCCTAAGTTGTGATTTCATCTCTGTACAATATTTCTGTGGTTGTGACAATAATTGTGTTAAAACTGCATTGAAATTATATTAGGTTTGCAGTAAACAAATGTAATCAAAGAATAAAATCTGTAAACAACACAATTGGGGAGAGGAAGCCAAGCTTGGTGGCTGTTCTGTTTGCTTTCCCCAATTTAAACTTAAATTATCAATAAATAAATACCTCAGTTTTCATTAAAAATTGTATAATTTATCGGGAGTGTTCTGTATAAATTGTGAAAGTTTTATTGGTGATGGTAGTGCTTCCGCAAGCAGCGGGTAATCCTGGAGCAGTTTGGAGCCCTAGGACTTAGCAAAAAAATTGAGTGGTGCAGAGTAGCAGCCGAGAAGGTTCCGGCGGCAATCAAGCGAGGTGTGCGGGTCATTATAGCCATATTCGTCAGCTCAGGAGCCTACAGCTAAGCGGGTTTACTGCGGGGTTCTTTGGAGCCCTAAAAACATTATTCTTAAAATTGTGAAGTGGCGTCTAATTTTAATCAACTTCCAGTAAGAGAGTCTCATAAGTGTTTTGTTTTGTAGCGTTTATTTACTTACGCTTTTGTTATCGCCTAGGAAATTATAATGAGTGGTTCTTAAAGCAAAGAAAATTTGTTTGGCACAGTTTGTTAGGTTGGAACGCCATATTTTCTATTTGAGTTTCAGTTCGCTATAATTTCTGCATAGAAACGATCCTAGTAGTTAAATGAGTATTATTTAAAGCTTTTAGTTTTTTTAAATTTATTATAACAGCACCCAAATATTGAATTTTATAGCAAATATATTGAAATTAGTTCCTATTATTTAATAGTATTTGGTAGGATGTAGAGACCCCACCCATGAGATAAGAATCATTTTAGTCATTTTATTCCACTTTGAGATTTATAAACTCATTTATTTATAATATCCAAATAAGTATAACATATCAAATCGTTAACATCATAATGAGATTGTCTTTTATAGTCCTTGATACCGCAAGGTTGTGAGTGAATGGCGGAATGAATGTTTGCTGTTACTGCTGATACTTAATTGCTAAATAATGATCGTGATGGTTGTCATTGTTGTGATTACTACCTGCAATTAGTAAATCCAGCTTTGTTTTTTTATCAAACCCAAATTGTTGATACGTGGCACTCCACATGCCTAGAACTTGTCGATAACAATCAAACAAACAAAAATCAAACTGTTGCCTATGATGTGTCTATAGTATGTGGTCAAAAGTGTGTGGTTTATAGTATGTGGTCAAAAGTTTAATAGGGAACACAAAACATCAATAATAAACACAAAGATAACAATAAACAATAAGAAATAACAATATAAAAGAAAGTGATTTCATCTTTGTCAGTTTCAATTGTTGAAAGATACGTGAACAATTCTAGTTGTAGGCTCTAGTGAAAACACTTGCTCTGCTGTAGTTTATTATACTAAGAAGCTTCAAATATGACAAATTTGAAGATATTTTTATCAGTTTTGGCTATGTGTTTAACATTTTCAAACTCGTTCTCTGAAAGGAAAATTTTTAAGGTCTGTTTGTCTTTAATCTTTTTTTAGAATTACACGCCTGTGTTCAGTTTCAGCAGAATGACTACAAAATTCAATTTGAACGGCTTGTCTTGGAACGTTATTCTGAAAAGTACATTAAATATGCAAAGATTGCCACTTTTAAATACAATCGAACCTCTCCTGTAGTGAATGCAACTTTTATTGCAAAAGTCGCCGTCGAATACGATTTACAGGTACAATCCATTCACTTATTTTTAAAAGAATAATTTGTCATGTTTATAACCTTTTAGGTAATAGTGCAAGTTTATAAATTCTTGAGTAATGAATATCGATTGTTTCCAATCCGTTTCGAAGTCAATCTGTGAGACGCCCTAAACACAAATTTAATCGGTGTAAGAAAATCATTTAAATGTGGAAATTTTACTGGATGTCCTATTAAAGGGGTACGTATAAATTCTCAAACACTAAGGAAGACTTCTAGTAGTAAGACTTCGCAGTATGTGTAAAACATGTATTTAAGGCTGCGGACAGTAATGCATTTTTTGTATACAGTTTGTATCTAAGTAACCAACTTAATGTATCCAAGGCACCTCGAGTGGTGGTGATCTACGCTCTATTTGAATAGCATCTTTTACTCTCCCATACATTAGCGCGTTTTTTTCGAAATACATTTCTGGACATATTTTATTGACAAAGAAATAAACTGCTACATTACAAGTATCAAATATGAAAAATTTAATAGCAATAAATGTATAAGATTATCATTAAAGTGTTATCATAACAAATCTACCGTTGGCTATTCTCTCAAGAAAATGCACAAACTTGAGGCTACTTGGTTAAAATTGCCGGCCGAAACTAGCTCAATGGAAACGGGGTGTGCGGATCCTAAAATATACTCGAAAAACGAGCGCCAACGGATTTTTACCAAGTAACGACAAGTGTATCCAGGCATTCAAAAAGAATTCATGAACTCAAGTAGCACAAAATAATTTGAATGAGAAGCTCAACTTTCGTACAGGTAGCAGTACCAAATAAATAACGCCAGAAAACCATAGTGTATAATTATTACCAATGCATATATAAAATTACAGGTTGACAAATTACGAGGCACCTTACAAAAACGCATAGGGCCTAATACATATATCTTAATAAATACTCACAAGCTACAATACAGCGATAGAAGATTTATCGCACACACTAAAAGGCGATACGCTACTGTGCTTCCAAGAACCAAGCTCGCGAAGTGAACTGTATAGTCCCAAGGTCGATCTAAATGTCAAAACGACCGAACGGGGCTCGAAGCAACCGGAATACACGCCACAGATGTGAGGCGGCCAAGAGTGGAGATAAAGATGGGTTGCGGTTACGCTCTAAGCGACTTCGGCGTCCAGAAGCTAGGGACCCTCACTGACTGCTATAAGGAAAACATAGTCCACGATAGAATACAGGTGAAATTAAATATAGCCTGAAGAAGGCTTCCTAACTTACCCCACGATGTTCAGGGCACGAAAAGTAAACCAGCAGTCTAGAAAACTATGTTCACGAAAGCAGATCCGCCGAAAGGCGCAGGCAACCAATATACAAAATCAAACTGCATGCTATAAATCTACAGAACACTTTAACTGACGCCTAAACTGGCTTCATGCTGCTAACGAAGGCAGCCGGAAAAGAAAAACTAAGTTGACAATTGCGACCTGCGCTGCAAGCCAAAGGCGTCGCACAAGCCCGCGAAATATAAACTGAGTACCATAGACCTTGAAATCGAATATATGCGTAACAATATGGACTAAGTACTATAGGCAAAGAAATCAAATAAATGCTCAGTTAAATCGTAATAAAAGATAAATATAAGCTCTACGATAACAATCAAGTCAATTTAGCTTAGCAACAACTCGCTTTTGTGAAATATTTTAATATAAATAAGTCAAAGTAGCTTTGTGTGGCTATGTCACAATTGTAGCGTTGGTTCTAGGTTTTAGTAAAAAAACCTAAAAGACGCACTTTGATAGTGTTGGTCTTTCTAAATCATAGCTTTCGATAGCCAGACCACGAAAACTGAAAAGCTTCCTGCTTAAAAATTTCGAGACAGAGCGCCGGATCTGATGATCATGTAGTTGACCTTTTTTATGGTAACTCTTCTTCACTCAATATAAGTATATGAAGAACACTAATGCTTGTTGTTTTTACTCCAAGGCAGTTATGGCAATTATATACCACCATTACATGGATGAACGGCTCTATTCTGATGATAATGTTGATAAAGCCATCAAGATAATTGAAGAGAAGGATTCATAAGTTGCAATTTTGTTCCTATCTCCCAAGAAGTAATGGCTTCAATTTTTGAGAAGCTTGGAGCTCAATCTACGAAAGATCTATATTTGACACCAGGAGAAAGCTTTGAAAGAGTTCTTGGGTTCACTTGGAACTTTAAAACCAACACCTTCTCTTTCAAACTTAAATTTCAAGATCAATGACTAGCTTCTTGTTCTACAGAGACATCCTTTGGCTTGTCATGTCATTTCTCATTTCTTCTTTTTCAGCTTACCGTGAAAAGCAAGCTATCGCTTTTAGATTTTTGACGGATTAAAATCAAATAGGTGATAAACTCCTAGGTGGCGAGTTGCTCAAGAGAAACAACTGGTTTCAAAGGTTAAAGGATACTGAGGTAAAGATAACAAGATGTTGTTCCCTGTGGATTTTGCTAAGTTGCGCACCTGAAAGTCATAGTACGCCACAAGTAAATATGGCGTTTATCACTGCCAAGTCAAGAATAGCTCTAACAAAATCTTATTCATTCTTTGGCTAGAACTTCAAGTTAAGTCTCGGTAGACGCCTTTGTGGACAGTTGGAGACATTTCAGAAATGATGCTTTGGACCTATTCAATGACAATTATACATTGGTTGAGGAATATTTATTGACGTTTTAAGAACTCAATGTTGGGGAGAAGAGACGGCTACCAACAGAACTCAACGTGGCACACGAGTCCACTTGAGACTCAAAGTATGACGATTTGAGTTCAAAGAGTAGATGTTCAATGGTCCAGAGTTAAATTTGGCAAAGAGAACCTGAAATGACAGCTGAGAAAGGAAAATAGATCATCGGCAAATCAACTTTCTTCATAAAATTGATTAATTCCTGCGATGCCTGTCTTAAGCTTAAATGGACAGACTTCCTGAAGAGATTTAACGAACGCTACCCGAAAACAATTTCAAAAGCCAGCAGATTGGGTCACCTTTCTCTTGTACTTGATGATAATGGTTTACTTAGACTGATGGGGAGAGTTTAGCTGACTTCGAGCATTCTACTAAAAATCCAACCATTTTTGACCCGAGGCATCGTTTCACTGTGTTTCTCACTCAACACTACCACAACAGAACTGAATATCATCCGAATGAGTTGATGCTCTTTGGCAGAAAATTTGGTCATTGTCGAATTTTCAATTTTACAAAAATTTAAGGATCATGCCAAAAGTTTTTGTGATGGATCCTCTTTAAAAGTTCAGAGTTACCCGCCAAGTGAGATTAATAAGGAAAGATTATTTTGGGTCCTAACGAAGAGAAATACGGACCTGTTTTTACTAGTCTTAGCATGAGGGCAGTATATTTAGAGTTAGTTGGGTCCTTAACTACACTCAGCTACTTGCGACACGAGGTCCTCCTGCTGGTATTTACTCAGAAAATTGTACCAGCTGAGGTTCAAAAGAATTAAAGGGAGCACACTTTTGGCTTTTGATCACGACCTTCTATCTTCAATTTGATATTTTATGTCCTTGATCAAAGCTGAATTCTTTACGAGATTGAGAATCGTTTTTGGTGTTTATACTGAAGAAACCGGGAGTATTTCAGTAGAGATCAAGAACGTGCCCGCCTAGTGAGAGAATTTATGAGAGACAAGAAAAGGAAAAGCCTGCTTTGTGTATCTCTCTATGATAGACCTCGATAACACCACCTTCAAATCAAAATTTATATTACACGTAGAGGTTGAAACCAATGAATTGTTTTCTCGTAATTATGCAGTACTCTCCGCCTGATTGCAGGCAACCTTCGTTGTTTCTCGAACAATACTGATCGCAATTGAAACAGTTCTAGTGGAAATACAGGTTTCTATTTTCTCTTTGAAAGGGTCGTATTTAAAATACCGGTTCAGGGCTCTGTATTATCGGCACCAACAACTTCCGCCGTTGTCGTGAAATGGCGTTGTCGTGAGATGGCGTTAGGGAAGCGTCCTTTTTCGTGAAAACTTTCTTGCTAAGATGTCCGCCCTCTAAATTGGTTTTTTTGACAATCTTCGAGGTGCATCGTCTCCCATGTAGGAAGCTGAACTGAAAGAAGGGTTCGTAAAGGACGCCCAAAGAACCTAGTGGTTGTGGCAGCCGTTATTTTAACATCCTTTCCGTCGATGGGCCAGGAAAGATTACCGAGACCTCTGATAATGTAAAAGCACATTTTTCTGTTAGGCGATTATCAGGCTTTCCTGGGTAAGCACGCTTCTCTCTTCTTATTCGACCACTAATTTTGGTTGTGTGTTTGCTCAGCTCCTTGCTTCGGGCTGAGATCATCCCAAAGTCGATTGCTGTGGGTCCTCACCCACCCCTCGGAGAGATTTGAGGCAGAGTCCTGTTCGCGGTGGCACACAGCTTCCCGTAGAAGCAGCCCCCTGGTGTTTGGAGTGACCTTGTGATGCCGAGTCTGGTTTGAAACCTACCTCGATTATTTTGCACTTTGTTATACGAACTCTCAAACGATTTCGTTGTGCGGCATAGTATTATGTTCGTTAACTGCTAGGATGTACTGGAATTTTCAATTGCCTGCGTTATCTTGTTTAGCAATTCATATAGGGTTCTTTTATTAACGGCTTCACCGCAAGTAATTGTTGTAATCAGGTGTCACACGAATTGCGAGCTTTCGCTGTGCTTATTTTAAAGTAATTTCGCCGAAGCTCATTTTGGATTAAAATTTCGCTGAGCGAGTGGCAAACCTAGTTGCGATAGTTCCATGCTCCTTCGGATTAATTAAAATAGCTGGAACAGTATTCAGCAGTGCTTATTTCCATAAGGCAGACAGATCTGATTGCTTACGTGGGTATTCGTAAATTATTAACTTGATACATACTAAAAAGTGGAACGCAGTACAACGGTGACATTCTCTTAGCCTCCGGTTTGCTATTAATCAATGTGTTTTGGCCAAATTTAGTGCTGAAAGTAAGTCCATTTAGAAATTAGTTACGAGGCCGTCAGCCTAGCTGCGATTTCGGATGCACCCGATTGAATCTGTGAAATAAGTAACAATGTGATATATATTTGCCTACTGTGATACATATTTATTTTGTGCTAGTCTTGTCTGTGTACTTTATGCCAGTAATTACAAAACAATTTTATGCCTCCCTGTTATCCGATCCATTATCTATTGGAAATATACGATTTATCACTCTGTGGGTTTTGTTTTATTGTTTACGTTGCATTGCTATTTTGAGCGAATTTAGTGGTTTGTTGCTTAAACGAACGAGTGGAACATAGGCTGAAACCCCTTGGCGCCCTTATCCGTTCGATCTTTAGTTTTTTTGGAAGGTAAGTTGCCCACGACCCTTCTCCTGAGTTAGTGCGAGCATGTTCCGATTTACCATCGGCAATTGTTGATGTAACAAGGTTTATTCTTTTTATGACAATCATATGCTTTTTGCGTGTATTTTGCAACTGTGATTAGGCTATATTACTGGTTTTCTGGTTCTTATTTATTTGTCAAAGTGAAAGCGTTTGTTCAGATAGTTCTTGATAATTTAAACTCCTCTCTTGTAAGCACTTTTACAGCTATCAGCATAAATGTTTAGAACATATCACGAATTACATACATTCCAGCTAAATTAAAGTAGCATTAAAGCCAATGAAGGTTTAATTGAATATGTTTATAGAATTTCTGGTATCATATCTGCAATTGGTCAATCGACGAAAGTGAATTTCCACCGCTGATTCCTGATGGAAACTACAGAATCGATTTGAACGCAATATTCCATGCAGAAGATGTTGGAACGCTAAACATCTTTGGAAAAGTATATCGCCCGATTTCTATACCCAAATCTTAGTTGTTTGTGATTGAAAAAAAAATATTGCTAAGCACACGTGTTGTTAGTAGTAGGTAGTGTTGAAATAAATTGTTGTACGTTTGTTTGTTGTATGAATAGATAGTTATTGACAGTAGTGTAAGTGCAATAAGTTTCGATAAGATTACATTAAAAAATCTGGGATTTTATAGGATTATAGTAAAATATGGGTTTGGGATAGTTGAAGTTATATTTAATAAATAAATAATGGGTGATGGTACAGTTGAATTTGTATTGTAACAAATAATTGAACGTATTGGAATAAACGTAGTGAGGTGTTAAATTTCGGTCTTTTACTGTTAACATAATCATGCTACAAGCAATGCTGAATTTGAAGTTTTAAGAGGAGAAATGTAGAGAAGCTGAGTAGCGCAGTTGGGTAGGCGCTAGGCTTGCATTAAGCAAGTCGTCGGTTCAAATCCTGCGGGGGTCGGAATTTTTCTGCAGCCTTGGCGATTGGAATCGGACTCGGTGAAACCATTCACAGTTGGGCACCAAATTAACTGTGCCCCACTCAAAACCACGAACCTAAGAGATAGAGTAACAAGGTTAACTCACCATCATAACACACACTTCATACAATTGTTGCTGAATAAACTCAAAAAGCGCGCTCTAACTTTGTATTCCGAATCCGGGACAAGTTGAGCGTTGTACCGCCAGATGCAAGCCTCTACACCGCAAGGTAAAATGAGGTTATTAATAATACATTCATACAAGAAGAGAAATGTTCAGCCAATAAAATATATTAAAATTGAAAAATCGACCGATATTATAACGTAGCAGGGTAGTTATTAAATTTTTAGAAAATAATATCCACTTTCATGATTGGATGGAGCTTAAAGTAAATTATCAACCTTAACATATAGTAGATAAGAAGGTTAAAGCTTCTTATCGATACTTTGGCACATAGGCTAATATTATTAGTGTTATTGACGTGGTTTCTTGTTTTACATGTTAATATCTTGCTGTTTTGGTTTATTAGCAGATAATTACCACTTCGGTAGTATTGAAGCCACTGGGTTTCGGTTCGTCGTTAATTAAGTTATCGTCGGACTCTATAAATCGATCTTCATTCGACCTGATTCTCGCATCACACCAAATTTTCCCATTGAAATTGGGTTTCTTCTCGACTCTGGCTGAAGTACCTTCTCTGTGGGCCAATATTTTAGCAGCCCCGAGTTATCTGCCTCGGGGATAAGCATTTCAACGGTGTGTATTAATATGAGGTCGACGTTAATGCATCCCGCTGATAATACCATCTTGATAAAGGACCAGTTTCAGTAGCCCGCTGATTATTTTATCTGCGCTTTTGATGTGTTCAATATAAGGCATCAAGTTGTCACTGTGTTTACATATGTTTTATAAAGCGTATATGCAGATGCGTTTAAAGTGACAGATGCACCAATCAGACGAAGGGAATGTAAATGCATCCAGCAACTAAGACTTCAACATTTCCAAGTTGTCTGGGGCGTATCCTTAGAGTTGGGGACATCGCCAACAATTTTATTCTAGAAAAATTTATCATAATCAATGGCGCCCCATATACAATTATAAAGACTTTATACGTCTTTACCGAATTGACTTTTAGACTGTGATGGTCTTAGACCTACGACCCGGTTCTGCTAGCAGTACAACTTAAGAAACAAGTTTTATGTAACTGATATACTAAGCTTAAATTTCAATCAGCAAATGCATTAGAAAAGAGATTCCAGTATAAATAAATGAATTGAGCAAGGAACGCAAAGGGCAAAGCTTGTTTTTCACAGGGTTGAAGTTGACGTTCAAATTAATTAAATATTAGGTTTGTGCAAAATGAATGGCGGAGCCGAAAGAAATGAATAGTCACAAAAAGGTTTGCGAAGTGCATGTCAATGAATAGTAGATTTCAAAATAGCTAAGCAGGTAAATTGTGACCAACCTAAAAAAGGTATAGGGAGCCAGAAGAAAATAATAATACGTTGCAAAGAGCAAATAAAAAGTCAGGCAGCAAGACATCAAAAAGCAAGTGAAAAGCAGACAGATGGACATGAAAAAGCAAGTGAAAAGCAGGCAGAAAAAGATGGAAAAGCAATTATTAAGAAATGCTCTATAAAATAATCAGTGCGATTAACGCGAGTGAAATAGAACAGAGTAACTAATAAAACGTGTTTGTGGCCCAAAGTGGCATTTAAAATAAAGAAATGGACAATATTTTAGTTATAAAAATTTTTTAAATATAATTTGTAATCAAATTTATTTCCATAATGTATTTAATTTGATCAAAACCAATTTCCGGTGCCTTGGTAACCATAGTAATAGATTATATTTTGTTTTCAATAACGGAAATAAGAGAGACAAATGAATTAAATTAAGATTCACAATGTTAGATTTGTGCTTCACTTCAATTATAATTGTGCATTTCCTAAAGTTTGTGTGGCAACGGTTGTGAAAGTTTCCGCCACCAAAAATTTAAAAAAATCTACGAGGGGTTTCCGGGGTTTCGCCAACGTCCAGCTCAAAATTCAGATCACTGCGTACAGCCAAAATATAGATCCTAAGCCATAGGTTTGTGGGTGCAACACCGTCGGCAGCACTGTAAGAGGGCGTCCGACAACATCTGCAGCGAGGAAAGCCGCTCCAGGTCGAGAAACACCCCAGGAACTCATCACCGAGCATCGTCGGAAGCCGCAAAATTCTAAAATATAAAAGTCAGCGGTGGGATTTCGACGTGCATATGAGGGAGGTCCTTACCGAAGAAAATTCGAGTACTTCTACCGCCGCAGCGGATGAGAAATTCGAGAAATAAGCGTTTTCCCAAATTTGAGGTTAGGCGGAGGTAAACCAATTGCGATTTTCCGGCGGCGTCCCTTCTGACGTCGTGTAACAAATTAATGCCTGAAACAAATGATAATAATAACCGCCAAAGCGCTACGATTTGAATAAATACCTCTGCGAATGTTCACAATTTTGATTATTTTAAAGTCAACAACGCTGATTGCACTATACGAACCATTTTGTAGGTTTTGACATATTGCATACAATAACTACTGTGTATTGGAACTAATTCAGGTGTACAGTGGTGCACCAGATCAAGTAAAATTTACACTCTATTAGGAATTCACCCCTGGGAATAGAGTTAATTGTTCTACTGAGCTAGCGTTTTGACAATAAACTGCAGATAAATAAAATATTTAAAGGGTATACTACCATTTATTTTAGATAAAGTAAATAAAAATACAAGACAGCATATTTTAATCAGTCTAAATTAATTTTATAGACAACCCCGAAAGCTAATTAATAAACAAATAAGGGACCATCTTAAGACATAAACGCCGACCTTCTTGAGTAAAGCCACGCCCATGTCCTACTAAAGCCAACCGTGTGCATTTTTGGTTTGGTCGCAGGCCCTAAACTAATTTTAATGTGTAACAGTTTTATATTTATTGTACATCAACAATCGTTTTGAAACTGCAAATGTGAGCCAAAAGAGATAAAAGTAGCGCATGTGTTTGCGTTTAACAATAAGGTTTCTAGAAAGGTAGGTATGATTATTCTTGTTTGTTAGGCGCCACTGAGTTGTTTACTTTAGCCCGAGACGTTGGGAGAAAGTTTGACGTATTTGCTGTGTGAATCTTCAACTCCTTAGTGCACAAGTCATTTGTAAGCGCGTTTGGAGTATCGCCTTACAGTGAAATATAAAAACAATAAAAACTGATGCGTCATACTGAATACACAGAATTATAAGTAAATTAATCAGCCGGTAACCGGAGCTGGCCTATTGCCATATAGTAATCAAATTACTGCTGATATTTGTAACTTGGTTTGAAGATTTTACTATACTTGTTCAATGAATGAAGTATAGAACATTCGCAACGCCATTTGCGACCACTTGCGACATACCTTACAACCCTCATGTGAGCCGCGATCCTACGTTGAGAAACCTTAATCTAGAAAGTTGCGGTAATTCCACCGAATTAAAAATTAGCTAGTAAAACCCAATACGTGCACTTTACCAAAAGCGAAGAAAAAACATCTGCTCAGAAATTGTTCGTGTACAAATTATACGTAACTAAAAATTATGGACTAGTCCCAGTTATAATACGACTAACTTTATTATGTCAGATAAGGAAGTTGGCTGCATGTTAATGAAAGTCGGAGACATTTTTTCTTAATGATTAGGCGATCATTAGGAAACTTTTAAGAATAAAGCTTCGTATTGACCTCAATTTCCAAACCCAAAGACAAAGAGCATATCTGCCATCACCATAGATATTGCGATATCGTGCTTTCCTCTTTATAATTTACTTGTAAATACATTGAACAATGATCATTTAACCACTGGGGCCGCTACAATACCGGATATTTTAACGAATGAAAACCAAATTCAAATATGGCGATCTAATCTCACAATTTCGCAAAAAAAGTTTTCTATTCTTCGACAAATTAAAGCGTTACCTAGGTGATAACAATAACAGTAAGTAAATACACGTTACGAACCGAAGGCACTTATATAACGCGTTTTTCCGAAAATGTACAAAAACCGACGACACTTGCAAATCACTAAATTCGATCTTTTAGGATAAACTGTCTTGACCTTTATGTTGCTTTTTCAATGGAAACTATGGCTTAACTCGATCCCCCGCAAGTCTCACGATGCTTGGGTCTCTCTGTCTCCGATGGCAGCAGATACAAGCCGCTAATGTTTTTCAGAATGACTTCTGTAGCTTGACCGCTCCAAAACCGTGTCTAATTTAGCTGTTGCCCCACACCTAGGGTTCCAACTGCTACCCGCGAAGGTTGCTGCCTACCTCTAGATCACAGGACTCTAATTACACTGCTTGAACGTCGTACACAGCCTAGGAAAACCAGCCACCACTCGATGCACAAATCAAACACTTGCTACGAATTAATGCATCCTACTGCAGCTTACCCAATGGATTTTCAATATCGTTTTACAAATTTGTATCAAGCCAATGCTATTTTATACAATATGCAAAATTAAACTAGCACATCTCTGGAACATTATATAAAATAATATTCGATATGCTTGAAATGTTATTAATCGCTATTATATTCATAAAGGCTTAAAATATGTTCATAGCAATATATATGGCCCCATTTTAACAAACCAATTCACTGAATGATAATACAGTAAGGTCAGGGTCAAGTAATTTATGTCATTAGGTATTGGATATTTAATAACTTCTAAACAAAGCATTTTCGGACACTTCTATTTCAACTTTTTTTTTGCGTTTGGGCCCAGAATCATATCTAAAAAGAAGCCGTGTAGTGCAGTTGGTAGAACGTTAGGCTTGTATTAGGCAAGTCCTCGGTTCGAATCCCACGGTGAACGAAATTTTTCCGCAACCTTGGCGATGGGTATCGTGTTCGGTGAGACCATTCTCAGTTGGGCACCAAATTAACTGTGATCTAGTCGGAACCACAGACCTAAGAAATAGAGTAACAAAGTCAACATATCATCAGCACACACACCTAACACAATTAGCATAATAGTTGCTACGCAAGCTCAAAAGGAGCCCTCCAACTTTGTAGCCCGAAATCGGGGTAAGTTGAGCACTGCACCGCCAGATGTTAGCGTACAAAACACCAGCCTCTACACCGTTAAGTAGCAGAGGGAACAGATAATACATAATACATCATACCTGAAAAACTGTCCATGTATTTTATGAAAACCCTGTATATGAAAGCTTTCCCAAAGTTATTAGTTACTGGATGCAATTTACATCACATTAAAGAAATTTGGAGCTATTAAATTATCCAGGTTTAGTCGCAAGCAATTTCCAATATATAAACCACCATGACATTCTACAACCTCTACAATCTAAAATTTTCCAAAAGTCCATATACCATAAGAGCGAAGTCATATTTGAGTCAGTTTAATTAAATCAAGATCACCTCCTACATTATAATTCCAATATCTCACCCTGGTTAACATATTAAGTTACCATCAATTACGATCTGTTTAAAGCAGTATGATGAAACCCCTAATTAAATTTATACATCATGCAACGTGATGAACCAAATAAACATATCAACTGACACCTTTAGTGCGTTGAAGGCCATCGAAAATATGTATAGTAAAAACCAATACGTCATAAAAATTAGAGAAAAATTAACCGCCCTTATAAATACCGTTAAGACTATATGCGCGATGTGCATACCAGCCCATATCGAAATTATGGAGATGAGACAGCAGTTCACAATATCAGAGAAGCTACCCGCAAAACAGTTAATTGTGCAAATTTTACATTAGTAAATCTGAAAAACTATCATAAAAACCTCTTATGGAAAACTGGGAAACAACAGTGGCAAGAAACTACAGGAAACAAACCATGAAAAATTAAAGATCACATACAAAAATACAGTAGTACAACTGAATTAAACCGAAAACAAGACGTAATACTTAATCGACTCTGAAAAACAAAGAAAATTAACTCACGATTACCTATTACAGATCCACCCCTATGTTACAACTCATCGCCGTGCAAAATCTGATATGTGCTCTCAAGAAGTGGGAGAACCTTAGATCGAATAGTAGATCAAAACCGACCTACTCGAATTTCCAGAAAGGATGTACTGTAATGGATACTGTGTACTGCCACCATATTGGAATATTATACACTGCCACGAGTAAGAAAACAATAGGACTCAAGTCACGGACAAATCAGACTCAAATACTAAAAAACAGCTGCAAATCGTACTAAACAAACGTCCAGGCTATATTGACACATCAAAGGGCCCACCAGCTAAAGTGAAGACAGTGTTCAGTTTTTTTATAAATTAACAAATGGCGATCAAACCACCAGGGGGCGCCAAAAAGTATTTAAGTACAATTACTATGTCTATTAGTTTACGAGAACTCCTAAACTTATTTAAATTTACATACCCTAACATGTTACGACCCTAAACAGACTCAGAAAGATTTTTTTACATAAATTACTTGCATTGTGCATATAGAAAACCAAAATTACTGAGAATAAACTTATATTAGAAGTAGTAATAAGTACAACAATTAGAGCCAACGCTACGGGTAGAAGATGATTGTACAACCATTTCCAATGCTTTAAGGTAATTGTAAGAGTTTGAAGAAATCAGTGTTATCAAAGTGTTTAATTGCAAAAAATTGCCTAATTTACAAGAATTTGCCTAAAAAACAGATAAGCGGGCATAAACGTACAGTTAGGTTGCAAACAGGTTTCGCAGTAATTAGTTGACAGGTCGGTTAGTGTATAATTACAAGTTCATGGTGACGCCATAAAGCAACGCACAAAGGATTAATAAAATACCATCACGACAGACATAAATTAGCACAGGCAAAACTGGAACAATGTTTCGAGCAGGATCCACAATTACTAGGTAAGTAATCTTCTTATTGAACTATAAACACAGGTTTGCACTTACCTTGGTCATCATGCATAGATTCTCCCAGCGAAAGAGTGGCACAGGATTATACTAAAAAATAGGCAACATAAACGCCAAACGTTGAACTACAAAAGCACCGAAATTTATGATGGGGCATCAGCAATGGTTCCAGAATTCAGCAACAACACCAGTAGATCTATTTTGAAAAGTTCAGTGAGCCAGTCGTATAATCGGTAATGACAGTGTCTAATTAAACGGCAAACAAAATAATAAACAAACACGCAGTAATAAAGCTGAATCCAGTTAAACACAACTTGATACGCTACGCAGACGAATAAATCTGTAACAATTACGGTGGAGATACGAGTCCCAAAATATGCACTGAATTATCCAGTTTAAAAATCTGCGAACTTGGTGAATGGACACAAAGCATATTTAACGCACACAACTACTGTAAAAATAAAACCCTAAACTAAGGGCAAAAGACTTAAAGCTGTACTACATGCATTCAGTAAGCAAAACGTTACGACCAAATGCGAGTTCAATGACCTGAGAATGTAAATAACCACACATTAATGCACTGCGTCAGCCACAATAGCGCGCGACAAACAGCAAAAAGTGATAGAAAATCGAGGCGTAGTTTCGACTATAAAAACACGTGGATAAGCTTATGAAAGACAGCAAAAAACCAGATAAACTACTTTCTATAAAAAACTTTAGGAAGATCCTATTTTGGTAACGTAGGGATACCAACTGTGACATGCAGTGGTCCCCATTAGACTTAGAAATATCACTTTTCATAAACCACAAAAAACATTAACTATAGAAAAGAAATTGCTACAGAAATCAAACTAAAAGTGCCTGCAGCAGGCTACAATTAACGACATTACTATTATATTGAAGCCAATTAATTGTATCCTAGCCAACAGCGACAATTATATTTTATTAATCAAAAAGACAATGGAGTCTGCAAGAAGAGGATTACAAAACAAACCTACCTTGACCCTCCACTTGTTAACATTAAGCTCACTTTAAAAATCACTTAAGTAATTTAGTAAGCAAACATATTATAAAACCAATAAAGTACATACAGGGTGATGAAAAAAGCAAAGCATTATATGATTCGTTTGTTGGCTGGAGGCGATAGGCACTTACTGGGAATGGTGGTTAACCTAGTGCTGCGATAGAGTTTTATTTTCATATTTAACTACGCTTACGCCGTAGGTCACTAATATTTGCAACAATCTCGCTATAATATAACTTGATAATTTATAAAAACGTAATCTCGGGGTTCTTTTATATATTTTTATAAATTTGTAACTTACCTTAGCATTTATCTGAAGGTCAGGTAAACAAAAATTTTGAGTAGTTACTTCGACATCAATAAAATGTATTAATAATCTGGTCGCGGTTACATGGATTTTATCAATAAAAATATATATTTTTTTAAATTAAATATGTCTGGACTCTACCTTTTTAACGTCGTTTCTGTACAGAAAATAACTTTAACAGACTAATGATCCGATACTGCGGTGCTTTCTACGTTGCTGATCCTCTCGACGAGAATTTACGCCTACAAGCGTAACTTCAGGTCTTCTATACTACTTTTAGGGTTTGTTCAGTAAACATAACAACACAAAGTGGCCTTTGATTTTCAGAATTTTATGAGTTCACTTCCAACATTCATCTTTGTTTAGGAATGTACTTACAAAAGATACTAAAACAAATAGGTTAAGGGTGTAACATTTACTTAGCGTCTGTCATAGATGTAATAAATAACTACTGAGGGTGAGAATTTGGGAATTTGTGAAAAAATATCTAGTTTAACACTGAAACAATGAGAAATATTAATTGTTATTGTTGGTCATTTTTCAATTTAATGCTGCCTTTGTGCAGGTGTGGAAGCCTTTGCAGAACAAAATACAGAATTCCCAGTACAAAAATGGTATACATATGGCAACTTAAACAAATTCATTTTGTGGTTACTAAACAGACTATAACTGGCTAAATAGGCTGACTCCGGTCCTGAGGTTCCACTATTGACCTTGACTGCTCAGTTAACAGTTATTAGAATGCTTTAGTTATGCAATCAATTCGACCACTGGTTCAAACACTGTTTTAATTTAGTTTCGCGTTTTTAAATCACTCCACACTGCGTGGCAATTAATAATACGACGTTCTAAGTTAACACTTTTACATTAGGTGCGTATTTTACTCCCAATAAGCATTTAATAAATAAATTCGAATGACATAATATTGTCAACATCCTCGTATCCTCAAAGATTTTTGGTTATCACCAAATCGTTATTGTCATCATCGCCACAGCGACCAATTGCTCGTAACAGCTCTTTATGATCTAATTAACGAAACTGGTATCTACGTAACCCTTCAAATCTGCTATTTCTAAGTTATGACTATTTTTTTTAATAACACACATCTTTTGAAATTTCAACTTAGTTCATATTGCAATATACCATTCTAACTCAGGCAACTGAAACTATTTCAATACAGTATTTGCTATATTTTACTAATATAAAGCATTTTCAGATTGCAACTGCCACTCCTCGAACAACAACTTCGAATGTCGCAGATATTTTTAATGAATTTTAATTCTGAGTGTAATGCAACACCTGGGATTGCATTATTAGGATACAACACATCTTATTAAATAAATCTATTAACTTTAATAGCTCAACTTTTGCGTATGTTAATTCTTTTAGATAAAAAATTAACAATAACTTCTGTTTCAAATTCTCATTGCTAATAAGAGGTCAATACATGATCATCATAACATCACATAGAAGCAAACTTTTGCTATGATTAGCATATTTATAGTTAAATTAATACATACGCTTTTAATTTTAAACTTTTATTTATATTTATGCGAAATCGTAGCATAGCATTAATTTAGCAGATCAGATTCTGTTATCACACCGGTTAAGACCGACTAAACAGGATATATCAGTAAATTCAGCTTTGTAAAGCACCAGCGCTGCGTTCATATGTCCATCTCTGTAGCAGGCCATTGCTTTTCTCTCTTAAATTATCCTATTCCCGCAAAACGTTAAACGGGACGTATGGATGAGAGCCGACGGTGTCGCGCATTTGCAAGTCACAAAAATAAACGAAACTTAAATATCGCACTCTTCCATCAATGGGGGCTCGAAAATTTCGCGGTACTTTTAAAATTTTAAATATCCTAACACACTTTAATGTAATTTTTCACAAAAAGCGAGATAAAGACATTTAAGGAAAATTCGAAAATCGAACTATTTTATAACTCGAAAACAAAGGACGATAGCCAATTTTTGATTTCACCATCAAGCTTTTCTCGACAAAATAGATCGAGGATGGAGAGTTTACCTTTACACATATACTATATTTATAGAGATTCTTTATGAAAGCGTTAACATTTTACCACCTTGTACAATAGTTTAAGTTTAACACTAAGCTGGTATGGAACAAAGCATACTTTTTTTCTAACGCGACTACTACTTCCGACTGTTAACACGAGGAGAGGCTATTTCACATATCTGCTTATTCGTGTTCAGCTACTTTCGCGAACTGACTTGTTACGTTTAAAAATTTAGTTAATAGAAATGTTGCGCCGTCTTATTAGGTAACTAGTGTAGATGACAATTATATTTTAAACTTGCCTGTTTGAAAATTCTTTTGGTTAATATTTACGTATGTCAGCTAAAAATTCGTGTACAAGAATTCTAGTTTTAGCAAAATGCTAAAATGCAGAGACCCCATTTTGATGTTTCGTACGTTGAATCATTAGAAATGCTTCTGCCAAGCATATAATGTTTATTATTACAGTATAGCCGAATAGCATCAGCAGAGAAAAAATTGCACAGTTTGGTTAAAATTCTATAACATACATTTCTCTACAGCTTTTTTATGGCAGTCGAATACGAGAAGTTTTTTATGGCAGTCTAATTTCTTCATGAGCATTTGGTGCGATTGAAATACGTTGAGACTCCGTTCGATCTGCCATTACTGAGATTGTGTTGGTGTGGTCATCATTGTAAGCTCCCGTACGAGCAGATTGATCTAGTCGTTGTTGTGCACTTCTGCATGAGCAAGATTTATCGTTACAAGGTTGTGTATTAGATGTAGCTATAGTGAATTTCTAATAATTAAACCTGTATGTAATTGTCAATATTATAAACTTTGATCCTTTGGTTGAACCTATGCCACGGTATTGTAACAACCCGCAAGAAATTGCGTTATAATTATAAACCTTATAGATTTTAAGTTGTCAGAAGGAAAGAATAAACATAGCAGCCCTGCTTTTAGTTGGTTAATAAAATACACATAAAAGACTGACCTTCGTCCAGGTGCCGTTGCTAGAACTTGGAGGGTGAATGTTAATTTTGTTTATTTGCGGTACGCCCGAATTGACTTAAGAAATTTAAATACGTTCGGCTAGATTTTAGATTCCCTGGTCGGCAATCCTTAAATTTTGAGTGGCTTGTCACATGCACTAGTCACATAACGATTTGAATATAACTTTCAATTTTGATTTAGGTTGATTCGCGTTTCGCGCGGCGTCGCGCTGGACGCGGTACGGCCGAAAACGACTTTTGCCGGTAATTAGTTTATTATCTCGCGGGATACGGGTCCAGTTCGCGTTCTCCAAAAGGTAATTTTCTTAAACGGACAAACGGACAAAAACGAATGTCTTTCGTACTCTCCCGTTTTGCAAGATAGCATTTTTGAATAAGAACTTGCGCGCTCTGGGATCGCAAATTCTGCATATCCCACGCGGTTTTGCAGTGCCTGCCAATTCGGCACTTTTTTATTCTGAGAAAGCTGTTGGTTAATTAACACCGGATGTAATTCAACCGCTTCTTGGATTATAACGATGTAGTCTTTTCGTTCTTACCAAATGAACTTTTGCGTTCGCAATAAATGTAATTTATGCAGGGGCGGCTTTGATTTATTCTTTCTCCTGACAACTTAAAATTTATAAGGTTTATAATTATAACGCAATTTCTTGCGGGTTGTTACAGTATAGCAAACGGGTATCTTATCAATTAGTATATGAGGTAAGATTTGAGTAATAAATGTATTTTGTTAGGTTTGTCGGTTTTTATTCCTGACAAACTGACTACTTATATTGTTCTGCTTAATAATCCAGAAGTGTACCATTGCGTGGCTTTCAACTCAGGCTACCATAGCTAACATTTTCGCCAGTTTGAACTTCGAGCACTACATATGCTTACCCGTGTTCTGCTGCTTTTACTATCTGACTGCCTACTTACTGTACTACTTACTCAAGTAGTGCACTAAAGGTAACATTTTCGACTGTATGAAGTAAGACAATGGTTTCCTGCGCACTAAGGTACGACTACCGACTGATACCACGTTCGTTTGAACTACAATACAGACATCAGGGAATACATAACATATTAATATTTTTCCAGTCAAAAATTTTATAACTCTCCAAGGTGCTCCTGTTTCTGATATATCAGATCTGTTGAGTTACAAAAATAATTTTATATATTACTAGCTTTTACCCGCGACCTCGTACGCGCGAGGTTCTTTGTTTGTGTATTAAATAATGACTAATTATTTCCTGTCATCCCATCCCATCCCTGTCCCCGTCCCTTTTTCCGCCCCCGTTCCTTTTCCCGTCCCCGTCCCCGCCCCGTTCTCCCCCTGAACGCGCAAACTGTCAAACGCGGCGAACGTTAAATAGTCGTTAAGTTTTCTGAAATTTTCCAATTTTCTGCACAATTTTCTTAATTTTCCTTTCCGTAAGAACCTTCTACAAAGTATTAGAAAACTTAAAAAAAAGATGAAGGAAATCGGTAAAGTCGTTCTCAAGTTATGGCGTGACCAAGGGCATTAGGGATTAATTTATATATATATAGATTAAGAAGCTTTTCAAATTGCATACTTTATTTGTTAACATTTAAAGGAAAAGAAATTTACAACTGTTGCCAAGAAATTAATATGCGTTAGCTGGAGGCTGTATCTGAAATTATTAAACTATATAAACTATGCATAGTAATACTAAATATCAATTTAAACGCGAAAATAAGCAAAAATTGCACATCTACCCGTACGTCTTTATAAACGTTGTTAGGTAGTAGTAGGAGGTGGAAATCCTGGTGGTGGAGCACCGTCTGGTGGAGGTCCTGGTGGAGGAGCGCCATCTGGTGGAGGACCTGGTGGTGGTGCTCCATCTGGAGGAGGACCCGGTGGAGGACCCGACGGTGGGTTTTGGGCACTACACTGTAAATATAATTGTATAGTGTTTACTGCTACTGGCACAAACACAGATAACATTCAAGGAAAGGTCGTTAAAAATATTACGGAGCATAAAGATATATCTAAATATGTAAAATAATTATGGTTGTCTTACACCAAGTACACAGATGAGGAGGAAAATGAACACCCAGCTGAACAGCTTCATTCTGAATGTAGGTCATTGAGGATTACTTTGAATTTATACTACCGCTTTTCCATAGAAATCGCTTCATGCTATGATCAACAATTCGTGTATAGATTTCAGTATTATTAAAGATAAACTTCAGAGGAATCAGTGCCGCTACAATAAATTTTTAAATTAGTTTACAAAATTTTACTGCTTTGTTATGCTGTCGATACGTAACTTTATTTAAACTTTTTCATTCAATATAGCAAGTACGCATGAATGGTATTCGGTTGTGTAATACTAAAATTTAAGGTCCTTGAAGGACACATTAATATAACTTCATAGCTTTGAATACTGCATATATTTAATTCACTAATACTGCAAATAAAAACCATATGTATTAGTTACATAATAGTTTGTGAAATATGTACTATTTCCTTGGGTCTGCCGTTCTTCTTCGGCATAGTAGTATATGGATTGCTATTATTAATATAATTTGCTGTTACCTTTTTAAACGTTACTGACGACGGTTGAAGCTTTTGCCACTGGTTTTCCATATTGTTACTCTACATATTCTAGTAAATGTTATTTTTTAATTACGCCCTTCATATAACTGATTTTATTTTACAACATGGAAATGAATTCATATGTATACCGAGTGCCGGTTTTAACCTGTCCATCATTGGTATATTTTGTATTATTGAAGACATATTAGGTTAACTGGGAAAGGTGTCAGGACTTTTTACAAGTAATACATATTACAAATTTAGTTACTTGTAGCACTTCCGGTATAACCGGAAATTGTGTCAACTTTGGATTTTCAAATGAAACAACCCGTATTTTAATTCATATTTTTATTAGGATATTTCGCCACTCTGCAAATTAAAATTATTAAATAACGTTGATAACGAGGGCAGATTGTCCCTCAAAACGTTCGTTATTTACGTTATTTAATAATTTTAATTTGCAGAGTGGCGAAATACTCAAATAAGAATATGAATTATAGATTCACGTCACAAAGAAGTTTCACAGATTAACTCGTATTTTTTTTTATTTTTGAATTGGAAATAAGTTTAGCTATAAAAAACTATAACACATATGTATATCTAACATTTTCTTTTAGCAATATATTTCAATTACTGTTTTTGTTATTTAATTAAATTCGTAATTGCTTTCACACAATGTACACTTATATGCAATAACTGAAAATGTTTTCAACGCATATTTATTATATTTTTTCTATTTTGCGTCTATAATACAGCTAGCCTAATACAATTTACTTTTTCAAAGTTAGTAGCTTTGACATCAAATTGTTGACGGTATTTTCAGCAATTTCTTGAATTTCAGGAGAAGTACATGAAAAATATTCTGCAATCATTTCGACTAAAATTTTTAAAAGAAAATTGACACCATCTCAAACCGCAAACTGAACTTTCAATTACTTATCACATCAGCATTACTAACCACCACATAATTCCCTAAATTGTTTTAAAAGGTCATAAAAGATGCACAATAAAACAAACTCGTTGCGTAAGTCATTTATAGCACTAGTCTTTTAGAACAACCTCCGCTGCTAGGACTTGGACTCGTACAATAAAACCAGCCTTTTCAAACTCAAATTAATATACTATTACTTAGTTAATTGTATCTGCACTCACTTAGTTTGTTTGTGTTACCTACTTGTTTGCGCGTGTCTATTCTTTCAAGGCCAATGTGATTTTGATATTATAAATAAAAATATAAGTAAAATACTTCAGTGATTTTAAATTATAGGCATACACATGTTCATTATACTATTTTAAAGATGAAATTGTTTCTTAAAAAAAGGTTTCATTCTGCTTTACGTTATTAAATATAGTATGATCAAAAATTAATCTCATCTAGTATGGCTGTGTGCAAACCAACGCCTTTGAAATTGACTTACATACTTGTATTTAATTCAAATTGTCAAATGTTATTCTTTTTATCCATCTTATTACAATATTATATTGAAATAAACGAAATTTCACGTAAAAGTAATGTAATTGTCCAACAAATAAGCCTGCGCAGGTCGAATAGACACTTCATCTTAAATCTAACCTAAAAGTAAAAAATATTGAACCCAATTTTAAAGGCAGCAATTTGTTCTTTCATAGCCATACTAGATGAGATTAATTTTTGATCATACTTTAGTTCCTCGAGGCAGTTTGTTTTCGAATATGGTTTTCCCGCAAGCCCCGCTCTTGGCGTGGCGTAATATTTAGATATTTCCCAGAAAACACTCCATCTTCAAAATTGACACCTGCGAGGAATTGCTCAGTACGGCCATTCTTTTGATAGTGAGTCGTGGTCAAGAACAGCTAGACGCCAAACAATTTATTTAGAAGCCACCTCCGGGGATTTGGCATAGTTTTAATAAACAGGCTATTGAATCTTAAAGTTTCTGTAACAATTGAAGTATGCACAGCGGCATCTCTCCAAGCACGTTCAGGCCGATTTCTAGCTGTGGTAAGACGTTTCTTTTTAATTTTAAAGATACTAACCCAACATCAGTTTTATTATAACTCAAAGCCATTACGCCATCTCTGAACTTGATTTCTCACGAGCTTAGAGGGTAAATCCGCTCCCAAAGGTTGTACCGAAAGAATCCCTAACAAAATGCGTTTTACTTTATCAAAACTAAAAACCAAATTTTCTAAAAATATAAACAGAAAATAGCTAAAAAGGCATTTACTGCAAATTTTTAAATGAAAACTAATTAATCTATATCGTAAAGCAAAAGTTACCAGAACAAAATTTTCAAAAATACTCAAATTTCTTAAATTCGAAGTAGAAACGTATGCAACCCATACTCAATGATTCTAAAAAAAATTAGAAATTCTATAACGTTAAAGAAAACTAAGGAAAAGTTTTTTTTCTACAGCCGTCAAAAAAACGTGAGATTTATGCATCGTTATAGATACGCGAAGTTTAACTTTTTTTAACACGTGAAAAAATAATATTTTTTCACGGCTAGCAGTGAAAAACGGTTTTGGAACTCCATTTCCTTAGTTGCAACACATTAGGTGACTACATATTATGTTAGCAAATGAATGTTCGTATTTTATTTCTAGCATTTACATATAAAAAATCAATAATTATTCTTTTATTCTTTTTTTGACGGCTGTAGAAAAAACGTTGACATTCTCACGGGCCATAAAAAACACTCATTTCGCGCACTTAATACAAAAATTACTATTTTTGTCACCTTGATCCGAAAGTGACAATTTCTGTCGTTTTTTAGAAGATTCTCTGTTAGCCAAAGTAGAAGCTCAGTTTCCTTGTTGGTTTTTAATGACAGCGGGCGGGATTATAATACATTATCTCCCATTTCCATTAGAGACGGGAGGAATGTGTTTAATAACAGACTTACTAGCATGTTAACTTTTTTAGATATTTTTGAATTCAGCTGAAGAAAATCATTTGTATAACCCTGCACTAGTGTCATTTCCTCGTTTGGCTCATTACTGCTCTCGCTGACGCTCTAGCATTAAACTACGTACATCCGCCTGAGCGAATGATACACTTTCCTTTCTAGTAATACAAATGTAGTTCTGACATTATTAACCCTCTCTTTTAATGATTTTACTCTGTTTGCTAAGTTGTCGAAGCATTCTAACTCCGTCAGTCAACTGATTTAATTTCAACTTCTGGCAACCATTGCATTTTATGTAGTTCAAGGTCTGCTTAGCATACCGAAGGGTAAATATAGTAATCACTGCACACACTAAAGATTACGGTGCTGTACAAATAGAAGCTGACTTGTTGCGACGGGAAAAGACGAAAATTACTGCACGAACTAAAAATCATAGTACGCCACAAATAAAAACTGTCGGTACAGCACATATGGAACTTACGTCTGAGTCCCGGAGCACCCTGGGCTGCAAGAGCGTTTGATATTTACAACTGCATTCGAGAAACGGTAAATTATAGCGGCAATGGACTCAATGCCGGAAGTTTGCAATCTCCAAAACGTGCAAGCGGATTAATCAAGGCACTCATTGCGACAGCTAGTTTTTTTTTATAAAGTGTGTTTACCATTTACCGTCTTATTGCAAGTCGTATGCTCGCCTCCAATTTACCCTCTAGGGATTTCGAACGTCACCTTTGGCAAAGCACAACACCTTGGTCATTGAAATCTTCTTTCCCGTATTCAATAAGAGTCCCGTACAGCAGCCATCCGCTGGATCTAAGGCAGCAGCTCTAAATATCTAAAGGCGACATGTTTATATTATTTTAAAGCGATTACAATATACAGTCAAGTAGTCATTTAGTTGACAAGTGCCCCCCTTCTAAAAACTTAGTTTAGCTAGTCACGTAATCAACAATTAAGTTAACCTTACTCTTTACCTAAATCACTTAATTAAGAATTCGGGCATTTGCTACCGTAAACAATTTAATTAATCGTACCATTTGGCTAAGTCACGTAATGAAGAACTTGGGCATTTACTACCGTCAATAATTAAATATTACAGTTGTAATCAGTTATGCTAGAATTTAAGTAAGATTACTAACCCTTTCTTTCTGTTTAGTTTATTCCAAATACCTAAGTGCTTATATTTATATTTAATAAACTCAAATTAAAAGTTGTATTTTTCATTTCATTCATGATGTTGCATGCGATTTTATTATATGCTGTCATAACGTAGTTGGGGCATACGATCCTTTCAAATATGTGACAAAATGTTCATGTCGTAATTTGATTTTTGCCTGTAACAAATTCTAATAACTTTCCGAATCTCAAAAGTTCAATATGTAGTAAATTCAAGCTACATTACTTCCAAACTGTCTTAAACATATAATGTAAATGCCTCCTCACTGCAAATACAAGTGTTATATACAGTGTCTCACAGCATGTACATCATACATAAGAAAACACCAATGGTAAATTGCATACTCTTTTTCTAGGAATGATTTACCGATGTAGATTTCTCTGCGTTAATTATATTGTAATTCTCCATTCGTTTTCGCTTTCTGCAATTTTATGTTACTATAAAAATTAATGAACTTCCGCATATTGCGCATACCATCAAATATATTGCATACTGATTTTAACGTATCGACTGTGTCTTTTCGGGTCTTTATTCATTTTCTATTATGTAGAGCTACAGTTGAAAAAAATATTCGAATGCGAAATCTCAGACATTACCAAGTTTTAAAATATATGAAGAGTGACAAGTTTCTACAAATAAAATAGTTCCTAACTTATATCACATATTTACACCTGCATGTATTTACCATAGCTATTATTTCGTTCACTACAATTGTCATACCATTAACTTTTTGATTCTAATATTACTGAAAATTTTCTCACTCCAGCTACCGATGGGCAGGTCTAACAACATTATTGAAAAATCAAACCAGTTAGTTGTTTTTTAAATTTTATTGGTCACTTTTATACAGAGAGACTTATTGGTAAAGCGGCATAAAATCGGCATCACATCTTAGTCGGCACCTAAAGTATTAAAATATATATATATATATATATATATATATATTTAAACGGCATAAAATAGAATAAAAATAAGTACACTAAAATTGGCATTTTAAAAAAGTTTCATTTAATTTTCATAGTACTTTAATTGCAATTGCTTTAACTTTCAACGTGAAAATACTTGTTATTCTGATAGGGATAAATTGTTTGCCATATTTTGAAAATGCATAAATTAGAGCATTAAGAACTTACTACTGCCAGATGGCGGGGGTCCTGGTGGTGGAGCACCATCTGGTGGAGGAAATGGTGGAGGAGCGCCTCCAGGTGGAGGACCTTGTGGTTGACCCTGAACACTAAGCTGTAAGGCACATTTAAAATATTAGTTTAAGTATTATGTATTCTGAAACACTAAACTGGAAAGGAGTTTGCAAAACACGGCCAACTGTTATGTTTTTATTGATTAAATAGCTGCCAATAATAAGGCAAAGCAGAAAATCGAAACTCACCCCAAGTACAACATTTCTTTTATCTGTAATTAGTACTTTGAAAATTATTTTTATTATAAACTATTCTACTGCATGACCATGGTATGAGTCATGGGTCCTTGTTTCAGCCTTCAGTCTCCAATAACGATTGTAAAAATAACAAGCAGTTAAAATAATAAGATCTGAATTATCTGCAAACGTTAGGTTACTCAATCCACTGCTTTGGTTTTTGCAAGCAATGCTACTTCGTGCTTTCAGTAACGTTACTTTCAAATGTCGATAATATTAAATGTGTTTGCGCGGGCTCCAAACCTATGTGAACTACTCGTACAAATCTCTAGACAGATTATTGCAATTAGTGTTCGACAAATAAATACGCCTTTTAGTAGTTATTACTACAAATTTTCCTTTTTGTGATACTTAATACTGTACTACCCTTAAATAGTATAGCCCTAGGTTACAAAAAATGCATTAATTTAATACCCAAAGGGCGCTAGTCGTTATACACATCGTAAACACAAATCTACCTACCAAAACAAATCACCACCTATCTTGGAATCCTCTTACTTCAATTTAAATCTTAAACGAACACTATCAGGTGCGTAAAGGGTCGTAGCATACATACACAAAGAATATATACCAGCAACAGTAAATAGAATTTTAATATCACAGAAAATGTAACAATTACCAATGTAATCGTATAAGAAATACTAACAACAGCTCAGATAAAACCTGGAACTCTAGAGCGATAGATATTAATTATTCTGGAGTCGAACACAATTAAAATTCAACATCACATATTTGGCAAAAACAACAAATTAAAAGCGCTCACGCCAGCAATCAAATTGACATCTGGATGCCATGCAAACGTCCAGTTTAATGTAGAAATGGTACCCACTTGGACCGGCTTGCAAACTGTTAAAATGGAAATTACAATATGCCGGTTCCTCAAGGTCACTCTGCGCGAAGGGTTTCGTACCATACATGCTTTGTAACGGACTAGTTCGTGTCACCTTGTTATTTGAACGATTATTCTGCTAGGTATAGAACTAGGTTGTATTTCTTACATTTTAGTATTTAGGTTAAAACATATTATGCACTTAACACATGTAACGAGTGTTTCGCACAGCAGATTGTGCGAGGAAAACCAGCTGATTCAGTCGTTGCGGCTATTAATAGAGCAAAGTAAGTTGTGCGCGAACGAGTAGGCGACCGGTGCGTTTCGTTCAAACAAAAGGGACGCCACGCGAAACATTAAAGTGCGATTGAGTGTTGACCTGCGTTGAGAGCAGTCGACACCTCGTTATTATTAAGCCGATAAGTTCTTACATATATTGCAGACCAATCCAATTTGATTATTTTTAATCACGTGAGTCAGTTGGACAAATCAGATCACACTTGAAGTGAAAACGACTCTAGGGTGATTTTCAATCACCATGGAAACTATCTAATTAAATTTCAGTAATATCCTAAGACAAGTTGGTGGCACTGTAAATCTAACTCAAATTCGAGGTTAGCAGGCTAGGTTTTTCATCAGTCTGTGTCAAAACTGACGCAAAACCTAACCTGATAACCTCAAATTTGACATAGACTTACAGTGCCACCAACACATTATATTATTATAATGAAGTGTCAAATTTACTTGTTAGAAAAATTACGAATTTAGAACTTATCTTCCCGAATTTACCGCGGCCAGTGATAAATCCTTATAATTTTGACAAATAATATTCCTCAAGTGCGTTGCCTCTAGGCAAGCACTTTCGGGTTGTTATTTGTCAAAATTATTGCGGGTGATTATCGCTGCCCGTGGTAAATTATAGCTGAAAACAGCCTCGACAGCAGATATCCATCTTGGAAACAACATCGAGGTAGTGATTGATTATTCTTTATAGCCGAAAGTCGTTATTCTAGATTTAAAGAAGCAGTCAATCTTGTCAATGTACGAAACCATTTGGAGCAACACTAACGTAAGGTTAGTTCCTATAAATAATTTCCACGATTAAGTGCATGATCCAGGAAACTGTGGGAGCAGAATTAAGAAGGGATTGCAACAGATTGCGCAATAGCTTCGACAAACAATTACTAGCCCGAAAGCAATGAGCGTTTCCTTGCTGAATCAGAGCGTCAGTACGAAGCGCTTGCATTATCCTGCTGGAGTATCGCGCAACTGATTTCAAGCGACCGATGGTACTCAGTGGCGGTGATATGCATAAGCGGGAATAAGCGTTACTTAGAGGCCCGGGCCCTTAGAGGGCCCTTTGGGGGGCCCGGTAAGTTCTGTATTCGCTTATTATATATCTCGATATCTTCTTCTTCATTTGGGTATAGATTGATAGCACTGCAACCTCAGTCTCCACTCTCAGCTATCAGTCATCAGTGATCAGACTCGATTTGAGAGCTTTGAAAAACTAACATACATTTTTGAATTTTTAGAACCGAAAAACGTTTTAAGAATGCAAGGTCCGATGTGCTTTGCTTCAGAAAAAGTATTCTGATGTACTTAATAATAATCTCGCCAGTCAGTTTGTGAACGCTATCTCCTTTCTAAAAGAGGATTTAAATTATAGCATGAGTGTTCCAGATTTCACAAATTTATTCCTACCAAAATATAGTGTTCTTTAAAGCAATTTTGGCGAGATTATTACTGCATTGGTTTTATTTTTGACTCTACTTGTAACATTAGCCACAATAGAAAGATCATTTAGCAAGCTGAAAATAATAAAACATTATTTAAGATATTCTACGAGCCAAGATAGGCTACATGACCTTTCGGTATTTCAATTGAGCCAGAAGGTCTACGTCTACGATGGACATAAAATCTTGTGGAAACATTTGCTGTCAATAAGGCCAGAAAGATAAATTTTTTGTTTCTGGTGAATTTTTCTACGGCATTCTACATATATTAATGATACAAATAAATACTAAGTATTTGTTACCTATTTTGACGTGAGTTCCTAGGATTTTACCTGAATGTTATTTTATTTTAGTGGTGTTATCTAGGTAGATATTTATTCATCACTTTTCTTTGTATTTGTGCCTATACCAACTTGAAGATTTTATTTAGTTTTATATTTTTAATTGATATTTTGTTAGATAATATAAAATGTGTCAAATGTTAGGCATTTACTACTCTATTTCTGTTGGTTGTAACAGGATGTTATTTTATTTTTTGTTAAACAGTTACTTTGTATACTATAGTTATAGATATACAATTCATTAAGTATATAAATCTTTTTATAAGAGGGACCATTCGGCCATTTGTATATTTGCTTAGGGGCCCAAGGTGGTCTTGCACCGCCACTGATGGTACTAAGTGAACTTGTGTGCGAAATTTAAACATTGTTAGCACAGTTAGTTTTTGACTTGGCGTTGATAATTAACAAATCACACCTACACTTAAAGAGTGCATTCAAGCATGTAGATTTAGCATTAAGCTCGTGGGCATTTCTTAGCTATTGTTGTTAGCGTATAACATTTCTATATTAACATTGTGTGACCTTTTTATGTATTTTTATGCATGTATGTTTTTTTCCAGAGTATATGTATTTTCATGTAAATTGTGTGGTTTTTATTCCTAGCTGGATTTGCATGTATGATTACAGAATTAAAAGTTATAACAGGCAGGCCGGAATAATCTATATTGACAATCCCTTAACCATACTGAGTCTGGTGCTTCTACAACTGGGCTAACTAGCAAGCAAAGAGCAATCTAAATTCATAGTAAAGTATAGGGCTTAATAAAAGTACCCTTATAGCTTTTAGCTATCCCTATGTAATAACGCATTGGCGTAGATAAAGCTATGATTACGTTATTAAGAGCGCTTTTACATTTAACGGCCTTTGTTGCGAATCAATTGCATGCAGTTAGTGTAGTCTCTTTAAACGCCTTTGGAAGCAGTCGCCAGGGTATGAGTAATTCGACGAGTTTTTTTTTAGTACAGTTATGATGAAGTCGATTGGGTTTTGATATTCTTCCGTTAGGTTAGGATTGGCGTGGAATGAATGTTCTTAACGTGGGCCAATATATGGTGGCTGATTGACGAGATTAGTCTGTTTAGATGTAGTGGCGTGTGCTTAGGTTTTGTTCTGTGTTCTGTGGTTGGAGTTTGTTGACTGCTTTAGCTGAATGAAATAGGGGCAGCCTCTATAGTTGGAGGGTGATTTTCCAGACAGTTGACACACTGTGGGTCTTTATTTGTTTTTTTAGGACAGTTAAGGTAAAAATGGTTTTCTGCGCATTTAACACGGCGTAGTGTTGACTGGCAGTAATTACGAGTGTGTCCAAACAATTGGCATTTTTTACATTGCGGGGTTTTAGTAGTTTTCTTCGTGGTTCGACATCAATTACGTTGTAGTTAAGTTTGGTTAGACCGAATATTTTTCTGCCTTCTTGCGTTTCAAGGTCTACAGCATAAACAGGGATGGGATATCTATCTTTATTATTCAGTCTGGCAACCTTTTTTATAGTCTTTTAAGGTTGCTAATGCTGCTACTATTTCCTTTTTAGTTACAGATACAGAAATCTTCCTGATTATTATAGATAGTTTATTAACACCTCGAAAGTATGATAACTTAGGTTATTTTCGTTGTAGTATTGAGGCATACGTCAGTAATCGCTAATGCTTGTTAAATTTATACTTAAGTGGTTGTTTTTCTGAACAGTTGTAGATTCGTTTTTAGCGTTTTCTTTTAGTTCTCCAAGTATTTACTGCTATTTTAGTTTATCAGCATGGTGCAAATAAATAAGTAGAATTGTTATTTTCTTTTCGGCTGGCGTGGGTGTCGATGTGTTTTAGATTAGATGTATCTATCGCGTTATAAGTTAATAGCTGCAGCATGCTTGCTTTTGTAAATAATTTTACCAGCATTTTCAATTTGCTTTTCATTTAAATGGTATTTGTTTTGGAAAAACCCAATACAACACAATACAATGGAAAAGCGGCACTCAACTAAAATAATAATAATAATAATAATAATAAATAAAGATAAGTTAAGTTAAATGACTGGAAGCATATGTTACCTGTAAGCACAAAACTAATAGTAATAATAATTTTAAAAATATATTAAACAAATAAAAATGCATGAGAAGCAATTATCCACCACGAAAACTTTGCACCATGAGCGACCTAAATCTATTCAGACTATTGCTAAAGATATCAATGTGCACTCAATCTTGGGTACAAGCATTGTAGTTGCGCATAATGCGGCTAAAAATTTAAAAATAACCCATGTTGCTAGAACTCGTTTTCAAGGTAAACAGGTTATTAACTCTTGTAGCGTAAGCAGGGACGTAGAAATTTACAGTTGATACCAGAAACGGAGAGCATATCAAACCATTTAGCCGTTTATATAAAAAGAGTTGTTCTACCATGAAGCGACGCAGCATGAGTGAATCGAGGAGTAAATAATCTAAACATTCTAGACGTTCAGTGTAAGGGCGGTATTGAAAATTTAATCTGTAGAACAGCAGTGTTGTGAAATGCTATTGGACAGCTTCAACCTCCAACCTGTGTACATTATAGAACGGAGATCATATTATACTTGCAAACTCAATCTTAGAATTCACAATTTAATTAAATAAAGTTTTGTAGAATGCAATGTTATAAGCGATAACGACAGTTACGTCAACGCGACAGCTTATAACGGTATTTACGAAAAGCCACTATAAATATAGATAACTAGCGCATACAAAAACTCACAAAATCGAGAATGTAACTCACACGGGACCGCTGTTCAGCCTATAACAAGAGTTGTCGACTAGGCTTCAGTGGGGCAAGGGGTGGTCCAACACGAGATAACACAAGGGCAACGGCCTAATGAACGGTCAATAGATCTAAAACAATAAGGCGCCATCACAATTCCTTCACAATAAACGAGAATGCACAGATAAACTCACTGAGAAACAGTGGAAGCATTAATTCACCTTTCAACTTTAAGCTTGGCAGTAATCTGGACAGCGAGCCGGTTTAGCACCATCGGACCTACCTTTTTAAAATCTACTTGATCAACTGGCAACTCCTCTTACAACTGTAAAATATAAATACACAAATCGCATGCACAATAACAAAGAAAACCACAGTTAAATTAACGTGACATGTATCGACAAAATATTTGAATAACTAGTAAAAGGACCATGTAAATATAAAATGTGTATACGGCAGTTCGGTAAATTGTGCAACGTCTTAAATCTATTGACATAATTCGGTAACTTTAACATTAATTCTGAAGAACGATATAAACAGTAAACTATAATCAAATACAGGTAATAAAGACGATATTTAATTATAATAAGTAGCGTTTGCTACACATGATAAGGGTTACTGCATAATACAACTATGTAAATTGGCGGTAAATGAAATGTAATGACAGGTACACAACTGTAACGGTTTGAAAAATGCAAAAAATACACAATAAAAGCTAAATAACCGAGACGTTGCCCCAACTGTCCAATAATTCGACGAAGCACACTGTATATATGTTAAGTTGAACACTAAACGTTAATAAACAATACAAACAATACCTGTAAGAAGCTTGGCTGTGGGGTAACTTGACGTCCCATGTTAGTGCAACAGCTACCGTCCCAAGATACTGCAAAGATGAAACGAAAAGGAATACTGCAACATCTCAACGAGCATCGGGAGCTGTGGGCCGGACACATGGGGATTTATCCTTTCATACGAGACGTAATGAGAAGTTCGCAGGGAAAGACAGAACGACAGCGATAGCTTCTCGAACACCTCACACTGCTAATGGGTTTCCACAAAGGAATCCGTATAATCGACGAGATAAGGAGTCTGCCACTCCGCTGCAAAACGAAAACTCAAAAGGCTTACGATAATGACAAACAACACCCCCAAGCGGTCACGCACTCCCAGACAGCAATGCCCCATAAGGTGCGTAACACACAGTTAAATGCATTGAAGCTACGGGGGTCCTAATAACAACTAAAACAGGGGTACTCGCACACAGACTAAGAAGCACCAAACGTTAGCTGGTACACACTCAACAAATAGACGCGGACGCCATCCCCTAAGGAAAGACGCCGCGGGGCTGCACCACTTCAAAACTAACTGTTGCTTGCGAACGCCAGACAACCTCAAAAATAAACCCAGACAGCGGGACCTATAAAGTGGCGGGGCAGCAGAGCTGAGGCTTGTTCTTTTCCACTCATGGCTGTTGTCTCTCGATTCACCCAGAAACTTGCAGGAAACGAACCTTGCAGACGGATCGATATTTCCAACAATGGATAAACTTAGCGCACCAACGAATATAAACAGAGATACAGAAAATGAAGGCGGTTTAGAACCGACGACGGTAAACGGATAACATAGCTGTGTGCGCTAGAAAGCTAATATATACTTAAACATAACTCGATATGCTCAAATTCAGGCGCAATAATTCGAAAACCCCATATAAACTGGGGTCGTAGTTTAGAAAATAGCACACACAGCAGTACGTTCGTACAAAACTAAAAATGTCCTAACAGGAATGGCAAAAGAAATGCTTAGATATACGGAAAATTAAACCTAACATCGCGTACGCTCTTTTACATATTTGCTCAATGCGATTCTTAAAAGGACGTATCAAGCAATATACCAAGGTTAGAAATACAGTCAGTTCTAGTAAGGATGCTATCATTAACACAATAGCCAAATAGCAAAGGTTTTTGCTTTCTATGAAAAGATATGACGTAACATTTATTTACATTTAGATTTATTAAGGTATTCTTGCACCATTCAGCTACGGTATCAACATTCCTTTGCAGAAATGCAGCATCATTGATGTCGCAAACTGAACGATAAATCTCGAGATCGTCGAAATACATGAGATAGTTGGATAATAGCTATTAAGGCAACTAGTGTTTTACAGAGGATTTAAAAATCGAGGTCGATCATGTTAAAATTCTCGCTTTGCTCGAATTTTAACATGATCGACCGAGATTTTTAAACTGTAAAACACGAGTTGGCTTCAATATTTTTTCTACAGCCGAGGAGTTTGTTAGCTTAAATGCCCTAGGGGCTTCGCCCCTCTCCAAAGCGGCCCTCGGAGCTCCACCCCTCTCCAAGGGAGCCCTCGGGACTCCGCACCTCTCCAAGGGGGCCCTTGGGGCTCGGCCCCTCTTCAAGGGGGCCCTCAGGGATCGGCCCCTCTCCAAGGAGGCTCTTGCAGCTCCACCCCTCTCCAAGGGTGCCCTCAGGGCTCCGCCCCTCTCCAAGGGGGCCATCGGGCTCCGCCCCTCTCCAAGGGGGCCATTGGGGCTCGGCCCCTCTCCAAGGGGGCCCTCAGGGCTCGGCCCCTCTCCAAGGGGGTTCTTGGAGCTCCACCCCTCTCCAAAAGGGCCCTCGGGGCTCCGCTTCTCTCCAAAGGGGCCATCGGGCTCCACCCCTCTCCAATCGGGCACTCGGAGCTCCGCATACAAATCGGTCCGATATAATAACTGTACTTTTAATCTTCACAAATAAGGTTTTATAACCTCTTAAGGTACTCCGTGCTTTAAATGGAATGGCGTGTTTTATAGACAACATAAAGCACGCCGCATATGACCCTTGGAAACAGTTTAAAATCACGGCTGTAGAAAAAATATTTTTCTAGGTCATTTATAAAAACAATGAAAAATAAATGCCCAAATATCAGTCCTTGCGGAATTCCAGATCTACAAGCGATACTATCTGATTGAAAGCCATCTATAACCACAAATTGCGATCTATTCCGCACATAAAAGCAGCACCACATGTAGGGATCTCTCTTAATTCCATATTCAGATAATTTCGCGAGCAAAATTGCATGATTAACTCCATCAAATGCTTTAGAGAGATCAGTATAGATGGCATCCACCTGAGTTTTACTGTCTATTTGTGTTAGTAAATATAAAACATATTCACAAAGATTGGTGACTGTAATGTAAAAAGTAATGAATTTAGAAAAGTGAGAAAAAGAGGGACCATGCACATTTTTTTCAAATATCTTGGCAAATGTGCAAATGATGGAAATTGGACGATAATTATTAACGAGTGACCTATCGCCAGATTTAAAAATTGGAACATGTGCCGTCTTCCATACGTCACGAAAAACTGCTTACTCTAATGATTTGAAGAAAAGTAAGAACAACTGAGAAGCCAGTCCATCAGCAGCATATTTTGCAAATAAAGAGGGTGTGTTATCCAGACCTCCACCTTTATTTGGTTCAAGTCCTGATAAACACTCATGCACATGTTGAATCGATATGGAAATGTTAGGCAACACAGCAGCTAAAGTGGAATTAGTAAATAATTTAGTAGACAACTTAGGCTTGACATTACTATATACTGTTTCAAAATATTGTGCGAACATTTTGTATATATTGCAGTGGTTTTGGGCCCTACGGCTCTGCTCTAAGTACAGCATAAAGTTTAAAATTAAATTTAAAGGACAGAGTAGAGGTATTGTATCTAGCTGGAATGCTAAAGTAAATGTCTTATCATAAATGCATTAATAAAGGAATGCTTGTGTTAAGAGACAAAATTGATTAAGGAACTCACAGGAAGGAACTTGGCATTTCACAGGGTTACTAGTTAAATTCCTATCAATTAATTATTAAATAAAGCTGATTGAATAGTCTAAAGAAAGTTAAATTATTACAAAAGGTTTGCTAAATGCAGTTGTTGGAGCGTAGAGTTCATTTTAATTAATTGCACATAATTTGTGAACGATTCTAAAAGGTATTAGCCAAGAAAGATAAGAATATACGCAAAAAGCGAGTTATTGAAAGCTAGCAAATGTGAAATGCAAACTTGTCTGAAGAAATTTGCATAAAAACTATAGGTGAAAAGTACAGATTTTATGAACCAATAAAAAATTTGAAAGGATGTGAATAAGGAATTAGTCAAATTAGTGACGAATATGAACATGCAACGGCCTCTTAATTCGTGTAGTGGCGCTAAAACAATCAGTGACAATATTAAAATATGAACAACAATTTTATAAATGTACATTGTTTAGTTTTAGGTAGTTATAAGAATTTAAAATGTAAAAAAGTATCTCACTTGAACTTAGTTCATGTCCTGTCTTTAGTTTAAGATTCGTTTTTGTTATAAAAGGACGCGAGGAGAAACAGATGAATAAAATTAGTTCTTTGACATGCAGTTTGTGCTCTTATTCTAAATTAAGAAATTACCTACAAAAATAATAAATACAGTAAAAAAAGTATACCATCATGTAGAGCACATTCCAGTGCACCTATGGAAATAAAGGCAGCATTTTCCGCAACATTAAAATTTTTGCCGCAAGAAGGGTTTCGATCTCGGTTTGTCGACATCGTTAAATCTACGAAGGCGGTTAGCTGCGACTTTAAAGACCCAGGGACCCAGGACCTTTTCAGACTACAGGGACGCGGTCAAGGGAGCTCCAGGTACATAGCGAGCATCACAAACATCGAAGATTGCGCTTCCAGAAGATTTTCCTACCAATTCGCCCCGTTCCCGAACATCGTCGGAGGACCGAAAGTTATTAAGGTCTGTAAAAACTGTAGTATCAGTGCGAGAAAGCAGAGCTTTGTACCCCAGACCGACATTACCGTGGTGAAGACGAGGCAGGCATATCAGGGCCTCTAACTAGTCAAATTTTCCCAGTATTTGCAATAATCCAAGTTGAGGTTATAAGTTCTCCAAAAAAGGGACGCCATCGGAAACAATTGCTAAATTTGTCCGCCTAAAATACTGAAACAAAAGAGAATGAGTGACGCTATAAAAGCGCGAAATATTAGAATTCAAACAAACCTGTAGTTTGTTCACAATTTTGATTTCCAAGTCAATTACACGTTCACTGCAAAATAAACAAACCACTTGTTGAAATTTGACAGCAGCCATATTCGCGGCTGCGTAGTTTTAAAGTATTAGGACGCCAGTGGAGTATCCTTGAATAGAAAAATTATAATTGAACAAGAACCCACCCTTTGATTTGAGTCAAGTCTCGAACCTAAGCTAGCATTATAAAAATAAAATTGCAGACAGAATAAAATAGGGCAAAATACTGTATTTATTTGATTTAACGTAAAAAAATGCATGGTATTTCTTGTACAGTCATAAAATCTGAGATAGATAATGCTGGGTAAAATATTTATAATTACAAACTTAAAAATGTAACGTGCCAGAGCCAGCAGTGTTGCTGTAATAATGCATTTCACTTGGATATGCATTAATTTTACGCTTACTTTTAGCGTATAACCAGAAGAATTTGGAGTCGTGTGTTAAATTGGATTCAATATTATTAATATATATGCAATAACACTCCTTTTAAATTAACGTTACACGAGACCTAAGTATGTAGTCCGCTTCTAAATCATACGGTCGTTTGTATAATTTATATCTACCATGATATTTAAAATTTCCCCTGAATGCTTCATTTAATTTCGTTGAATACTAGACAAGATATTTGCCATTTTTTAATAGTTTTTGAGAGATAGCAGTTTTAATAATATCCTAAAGCACAAGATAAAATGCATCAACGGCACTGTTACATTCAAGATTTCAAAACAAGATCGACCAATCAAATGTAAGCAAAGTAGAGCAAAGTTGAAATGTAAAGACACCAGCGTCCCAGCATAACCTTATGGTGTGCTGGTGTCTTTACATTTCAACTTTGCTCTACTATTGATTGTACGGCAATTACCTGCTTTGATCACAAATCTATAGTTATTACTACTAGTATTTAAAAAATTCGGGAGAATAACCATTTCTAGGACTATATGTAACGGGAGGTGATAAGCATCAATGGGTATTAGATAAATAATCAGACGCTGAATAAACCGAAACGCCTTCTAAATTAGCGAGAACTAGGTTCAGCACTTGTTTTTACCATATTGAGCACATAATTTGTAACGGGCCAATTCGTGCCACCTGTATTCATATAATTCATACCTTTTTCTTATATACACTGTTACTAATAAAGCTTAGCCGTATATATCATTATGCCTTAATTAAGTAAGTGCGTAGTATAAGCAGAAACAATGCATGAGCAGCCACGTATTATAAGCATCTGGAAGCGAGATTGCGAGTGTGTCCGTAAGGAAATTTGCTTATACAGCAGCATAATTTCGTATAACAAAGGATAAGCCGAATTGCTAGTAAAAGGTGCGGATCGTAAGCAAGCGAGCTGCTCGTGCTTACTATCTAACAGAAGTGCGGGGCAGGATAATAACAGTCTTAAAAGGTGCTCAGTATAGTGTGACGTGGCTTGCATTATTAGTCACAGCCACATTGTAAATCCTAAGAGGGAACCCAGCATCCTGTTGCATCAGCACTACAGGCAACTATCGCTGCGACGCCATAGAAGGACCCCATTTCTTGCGATACTGCTAGCCCCCAAAAGCCAGGTGGGTTGCTTGGCATAACCACCGTACAAGGTGAAATATTAATGCGACATCTGGAGCCATCGCCACCATGTTTGAGATCACGGGAGATTTCCTGCGTGCAGAGCCTCGCGGTTGCATCATCTAAACGTGCCGGAATTATATTATTAGGATAGCTTACTCAGTAACACGTGTATCGGCGGTAGCCGCTAATCTGTTGCGAGCTAACATAATTTATATAAGATAACATTTATCTTCCTGTTCTGCTTGATTTGTACGCATCAGTCTTGAGCTGGCTCTTGTATCGCTAAGTCAGTCTTAAGTTTTTTTCCTTGTTCCATAGTAAAATAAAACTTTTTAAAAACGTGTTCCGCGTTTTACTAAACAAAAATTCCGCGTTATCTCGTAATTCCGGGATTCTGCTACGAGCTCTTTTTAAGAATAGACAACTCCGCGCGAGTTTATTGGTGCGCTAAATTCCATTACGTCTCGCGCTCGTGTCCTTTGACATTTCATTGATAGCTGAACTTTAACGATCTATTTAAAGCATTTTGATATCTGTAGCGCGCAACCGTTTTATTGTGTATTTTTTATATGTATTTTATTGTGTTTGTGTTTTCTTACAGATTATATGTGTTTATGTAAACTGTTGGGTTTTTATTGCTGATAGTGTATGCATATGAAAGTACAACATTTCAGGTGACAACAAGCTGCCCCCAAACAATATTAGCTGACCCTTAGCTGCACTGACGATACTAATAGAATCTCATACCTCACCGACTGAATAAGCTAGCGGCCCAGGGCAATATAAAGTAACAGTATAGTAGAGTGTAAGGCTAGGTAAAAAGCCGTGTTACAAACTGTGTTGCTGCAAACCGGCAAGATTTATTCCATTAATAAAGGTTGAAGCAGTAGTCGAAAAAAAGTTTATCTCAACCCCAGTAGAGCTCCAGTGAATGTTCTGCAAATTGAAATCATCTACCACTATAGGCGATTTACATCACCGTTGGTGGCGCCACCACCGCCACCAATGTGGCGGCGATTGAAGGTATCAGTTGTACAACAAACAATACGTCAGTTATGTTGCGAGTGTTCTTTGATTCAATTAAACTTGTTTGTGGTGTGTTCACTGATTTATCTAATATCTTCTGCTGCGTGAAAGAGTTAAGGACATTTAAAGTTGCGTTTATTTATTCAGATAAAAACAGTAGATTCAGTAGGTAAGCTGTTTTGTGTTAGATTAACATTAGTGGTGATGTACCTAGTTGTTTATATTTCATTAATTACAGCAAATCCATGGACGAATGTGCCTTATTAATATTTCAAGCGGTGTTTAACTATTTGGGTGCTACACCTAGTTCGCGTTGCATAAACGAGGGCCAATCAGTGTTAAATGCAAAACATTTAATTATATGCTGAGTGACAGAAAAAACGGCCGAAGAAATAAACATTTTTGCAAAACAGTGCACTAACAGAACGGCCCAATGAAGTAAAAGGGACCCTACGTTATACCAATGGGGAATTTGGTATTGCAGAGTTGTCAGAAAATTACATTTTAAATATTTCAGGAAAATGTTGCATTATATTTGTTTAACCACTTTGGAATGATACAATAAGTAGAGCTATTTGTAAATGTATAATGTAAAACCATTAGGTTAAGCTGTTAACATTATGAAACCATTAAAAGTCTATTAGTAACATTTGAACCATTCATTTAAAATACAATAGTACCAGAAAATGTTTTAACTTGCTATTGCTATGCATTAATAAATATAAAAGTAAAGCAATTGTAAACCTAATTAGCTAGGTACATAAATTAGAAAATGAGTATAATAAATCCTATAAATAAAATATCTATTGGGTAGTATGTAGAAAATTATAAAAGTACTTAAACCTAGGGTTCCACGCAATTAAACATAATTATATAAAGCACATACTTCAAACATTTATCGTCGCTTAAAATTGGTGGTTTACAATTGCACATAATACATTAAAAAAATTTAAATTTTTGGAACAGGCGCAAGGTAGAGGTTTATGCACTATTTTCCACTCATAATTTAAAAAACAACGACAATTATGGTAATACGAGACAATAAGCAATACAAGCGCATCAAACCATTACAAAAGTATCCCTTCAATGGTGATTTCGAAAATCGCCACGTGGTGGCGTTCGGTTAATGTAAATCGCCTATAGTTTTAGAATTATTAAGCGCCAGCGCATTAACACTATTCATATGCATTTCATATACAGTAGTTGGCGAATTAGGAGAAAGATATATTCAATTTGGCTCGTATGTTCATGGAAGCAAAGCATTAATAAAATTTAATGATGATCGAAAAAAGTAAACTTTGTTTTATTTACTGACCTCCCAAACTCCCATCTTTGTCAGCTTAATTATTATAATAGAGTTCAACATTTCCAAAAAAAAGTCGCTAGCAAAAAGAACACCTGACAGAATAAATTTGTCTAACCTTTTTGCTCGTACGCTACTGTCTGGTAATCTTCTGCGCTCTGCAAGCCCACACCACTGCTGAGATATCTCTAAAATGACCGTTGCTCGAATATCGTTCAAACACCAATTTCTCCGAAGAAAACTGTGTAAACTTCGTACATAACTGACAACTATTTATTTGCACGTAAGTGACAAATTCGGAAAACAAAATTACAACACACGTGACAAAAACAAACAAGGTAACCTCTAAAAATTTTCCCATTAAAGTAAATTAGCAAAAAATCCTTAAAAATTTAGCGTCACATCTATTTATACCCTACATAAAACAAAAGATACCAAAGCAACTAATTGGTCGAAATTGACGTAAGTTTATTAATAATTGTTAAATGACGCTCAAAATGAAATTAACAATTGCATATCGCTAATTCAAAAATAAGTATTAATTAATAAACATAAAACCTTAAATCTAAACATAAAACTAATTCAACCAATCTTTAGGGCATTTCCAAGCACATAATATATGTAACAAAAATTACATTCGTTCGAGCTCGTGCCGTGTGGAAGCGATTTGAGCGTAGATAGGTTTTTCATCCACACCACAGTCCTTCTGCTTGTGTGTGAATGTTATCTTTAATAGAGAAATTTTATTAAAAGAAGTCTGGTTTACTTGAGCCCTCCGTTCTGCACTCTCGCCTGTAATTTCGGGGTCCAAAAGCTCTGCCAGTGCATGAAGGTTCCAATATGTTTACTAACACTTCCTCCAAGCATGTATCTGCTTTATAACTTGCACGGACCCCTTCATGGATCATATTTGGTGTAATATTTGCCTCTAACTTTACTGGTACGTGTACAATATTCAATTTTCTGTGCTTACGGACCTCTAATTATAGACACACACATGCTGCTCAGCTACGACCCTTGAAATCTGCAGCCATTGCTCCCACGCCATCTCCGATACCAACTTGCAATTCACACCAACGGCTTTAACTGCTTTTCCAGTGCTCCGAGTGTATTATTTCTAGTGTTGTGACCCGATTTTACAATTTTTTTAAAGGTAACTACACTTGCATTTTTAGTTATTTATCATCACATTTCGATGTATCGTGTAACGCACAAAACCTTCTCGAAATGTTTTATTTTATGCTCATTAAAGCTAATATGTGTCCCTATACGGTTGCTGGCTCTTTGTGCGGCTAAAAATAGGATCTCCAAATGTAATTTAGCTTCTAATTTTCCTGATGCCATATCTGTTCCAGATGTTGGCTATCATAACAGCAATCTGCACCTTACTCGCTGCTCTTTTGAAGAGATCGGAAGAAGTTACTCCGAACCACTTTCTTAAGTTGGCAAGCCAGGGAATTCGTCTTCTGCCAGCTTATCTGTGTCCATCGACTTTAGCATGGATAATGTTGTGGAGAAGCCGGTATTTTTTTTTACTGTTCCTCATAATGTGGCCGAAGGTGGTTTTATGCCTTCCACCACTTGATCTTTTTGTGGAGCAAGTAGCCGTAAGGACCGCCTTGAGGCTGCGCTACAAAGGGCTGTGGCACACAGCAGGCAGGGGAGGTAGGCATACCCGCATCCTGAATGAGGCCGTCGACAAGATCCCTCTTCTGGACGCTATAGTAGACTACCTCCCTCTACAATATGCCTTCAACAGACAATTTAACGTCTATGAAAATGCCGGGTTTACCCAGCATATAGATATATCCATCTTTACTGATGGATCTAAAACAAAGCATGGAACGGGTGCCGGAGTTTTCTCTGACGATCTGAACCTCCGCCAAAGCATACCACTAGGCAAAATGGCCACTGTCTTCCAAGCGGAAGTAATTGGAATAATGCATGGTGAAAAAGCAATTCTTGAAAGGAAAATCGAGAATCAATGTATTGGCATATTCAGTGACAGTAGAGCCCCTTTACTAGTTCTGGGCAGTTGCAAAATTACGTCAAGTGTGGTACTGAAGTGACGTGAAGCTCTCGAGGATATTTTAAAAAATAATGTCGTTTCCCTTGTATGGGTGAAAGGACATGACGGCAACTACGGCAATGAGTAAGCTGATGAGACTGCGAGACTGGCTTCCGGACAACCTCTCTGGGGGCCAGAACCTGTAATCCCTATATCCCTGACAATATTAAGCTCTATGCTATATCAGGAAACCTTAAACAGCTTCATACGAAGATGGGTTAACATGCAAAGCTGCCGGCAAGCAAGAGCTGCTATTACAGCGCCTTCGCCAAAGACAGCTAAATATTGCTTGCAACTGTCCCGAAGAAACCTTCGATTTGTCGTGGGTATCCTATCTGGACACTGCACTTTAAACAAACATATGCACAGGATGGGACTAGTGGACAGCCCAAACTGTCGCGGATGCAACGAGGATGACGAGACAGCAGAACACGTTCTGTGCCACTGTCCAGCTCTCGCAAGAGTCAGAGGATCCATGTTGGGGGACTTCTGGCCCGATATGGTCAGAATTAGCAACACTCCAGTTGCGGTTGTCCTTAAGTACATTCAAAGGATTGGATGGCTTGAGTGATACCCAACTTGGAGAGCTGCTGGGAGGTAGCACAATGGGCCCACTTAATGCGGCCTAAGTGCATGTGAGGAAACTCACCCTCCATTATTAATCCAGAATCCAGAATCCAATGTGGCCGAAATATTCAAGTTTCCTGGGCTTGACAGTTTTCATAATTTCTGGTTCATGCGCAATCCTACGAATGACCTCCTCGTTTGCTATTCTTACAGTCCAGGAGATCCTAAGAGCTCACCGATATATCCACATCGCAAAAGACTGTATTCTTTTCTCCATAGCCGCTGACAACGTCCAGTCTTCAGCTTCATACAACAGAGTGGAATAGACATAACAAGCAATAACACTGATCAACAGAGTTTTTGGTTCTCAAACAAAACTAGGTAATCTGTATGTAACTGTTCCTCCTGAATTCAAATCTGTCTTCAGATTTTTTCTATCACGTCTAGTTTTTGAAATATATGCATTTGAAGTTTCACTAGATAGTGCAATTACTGTAATTACGTTAATAGCGTAATTAACTACTAGCGATAAGAATTTTTGGAAATGATGTAATTATATTCTGCAATTATGTTAGAAATCCATTAATATGTGATTAATAAATTGAAACACTGCACTATTTCTTTATAATCTTGCAACTCCAAATATTTAAATTTGTAACAACGACCGCTTGCAACTTGGCAACGGAAGCACGTATACATATGTGGTCTTCCAAGCGAATTGCAATGTGACGTCACTATGATATTATTTTTTCTGCTTGTAGCAAGATAACGAAGTGACGAATCGGCATAATATGTATACCGTTGTTTTTATTTTACTATATTTTAATACCAACTTGTATTTTTGGTTGTGAGCCTCTCTCAGTGTTAGTAGTTCAGTTAGTGATCGTACTTAACTCTAAAAGCATTAATCATGTTCCGTAAATGTGCGAATGATCCGGACAATTTTTGTTATGTTTGTGGAGAGTTTACTGCTAAACATCAAAAACGATGTTTTACTCCGCTAATAAGAAGAGCTTATCATCTGTACTTTGGACGTAGAATTGGAGATCAAGACAAGCAGTGGGCACCACACATTTGTTGTGTTTCTTGTGCCAATCGTCTCCGACAGTGGATAAACGGCTCCCGTTTATGTATGCCATTTGCAGTACCTATGATATGGAGGGAACAAAGGGATCATCTAACCGATTGTTACTTCTGCATAACGAAGATAGCAGGCTTCTCTGCAAAAAAGAAAAAAATTGTTGTGTATCCTAATTTAGCATCGGCGATAAGACCCGTTGGCCATTGTGATGATCTTCCCGTTCCTATGCCACCAGAAACATTTGAAGTATCAGATGAAGAAAATGATGATATTGTTCCTAGCACGGATACAGATTTTAATCCAGCAGATTCCACTGAGCCACATTTGGTTACACAGGCACAACTAAACGATTTAGTTCGTGATTTGACTTAAGTAAAGGCAAAGCCGAGTTACTTGGCTCCAGATTGCAAAGTTGGAATTTATTGGAGCACAGTACCAAAATTAGTCATTTCCGTAACCGCCACAAGAAATTTTCTAGTTTTTATTCTATGGACGACAATCTTACGTACTGCACTGATGTTGACGGTTTGATGGAAGCTTTTGGACGTAAACACAAACCCGAAGAATGGCGACTGTTCATTGATGCATCTAAATTTAGTTTGAAAGCAGTTCTATTGCATAATGGCAATGTATTGCCTTCAGTTCCCATGGCATATTCAGTTCACCTAAGGGAATCTTATGAAACCATGAAATGCCTATTAACGAGCATTGACTATAAACGATACGAGTGGAAAATATGTGGAGATCTGAAAGTGATAGCTTTGTTATTAGGAATGCAACTGGGATTCACAAAATACTCTTGCTTTTTGTGCGAATGGGACAGTCGTGCTAAATTGCAGCATTATACTGTGAAAACTTGGCCAAGTAGACAGATGGTTGTTGGAGAAAAAAATATTTTACATGAAAGCCTTGTGGATAGAAACAATATCTATTTGCCCCCTTTGCATATAAAGCTAGGGCTGATAAAGAATTTTGTAAAAGGTATGGATCGTGGCGGAAGAGCTTTTCAGTACATAAAAAACAAATTTCCAAAAGTCAGCGAGGCCAAGATAAAGGAGGGCATATTTGTGGGTCCCCAAATTCGACAACTAATGAATGACAGCGGCTTCGATGCGGTTCTGCAAGGAAAAGTAAAGGTGGCGTGGAATTGCTTCAAATCTGTAGTAATCGGCTTCCTGGGCAACAACAAAGCGGAAAATTTCAAGAATCTCGTCGATGAAATGTTGTCAGCTTACCACAAAATAGGATGTAATATGTCGCTAAAGATGCATTATTTACACTCTCACTTGGATTTTTTCCCAAACAATTTGGGAGCTGTAAGTGACGAGCATGGCGAGCGTTTCCATCAAGACCTCTCAACGTTGGAAAAACGGTACCAGGGACGATGGGATGCGAACATGTTGGGTGATTACTGTTGGTCACTGATTAGAGAAGACCTTTGTGCATCGTTACACAAAAGAAAACTGTTAAACACGACATTTTGATGGCTAGTATGCACATTTTATTATTAAATGCATGTAATTACTTTAGCGTTTTATTTCTACACAAAATCATGTTTTTCTATGAAACTAGACGTGCTAGCGAAAAACCAAAAACAGATTCGGATTCAGCATAAAAAAATGAATCAAGATCACCTATTTGTAATTAGGAACCAAAAAACAACTTTAAATTTGTTGATCAGTGTAATTTGTTTTTTGAGCGGTAGACTAAGGTCTCGGGAGCAGAATAGCGATTTCATTTGACTAAATGTTGTTTTAGTCTTTTCTATCCTGCATGTTATTTATTTTGAATGATTGCAATCATATTTGGGCGTGCAACCTAGGTAATAAAAATCAAAATTTTTTCTATGCATTGATTATTGGTCATTAACGTTCCTTGGTGAATTGGAGATTTACTAGTCACCATATACTTGATATTCTTGACATTAAACGTCAAACCGTATTCTTCGCTTGTTTCAACAACCTTATCAAGCAACCCCTGCAAACCCGCCAAGTTTTTAGAAATCAGTGCATTGTTGTCGGCATAACGAATATTGGTGATGACTAAACGAGAGTGGCAACATTACATAACCCTGCTGCACTCTTCTCTGTATGTCAACGTGCTCTGTCAGCCAGCCTTCCACTCTTACTGCAGTTTTTTGTCCCCAATAAAGTCCCGCAATGACTTGGATGTCCTTCTCATCAATCCCCACATCGCTCAATGCGTGTATCATCGCCTGGTGCTGACATCGATCGAAACCATTTGCGTAATCCAGAAAACACATGTGCACGTCGCAGTTGATGTCTCCACGACGTTGTGCCAATACGTGGATAGCAAATAGCGCTTCTCTAGTACCAAGGTCATTATGGAACCCAAATTGGGCTTTATTGTTGCGTTCTTCGCATTTTTAGTTTGGTCGTCAATGAATTATTTTTAGAAATACTTTAAAAGCGTGATATTAGGCTAATTGTGAAAACATCTTCACAAGATCTAGCAGTAACTTTCTTAGGTAAAGTGATGAAGATGATGAAGCCAATCTTTTGGTATTGTACCGATGGTATATCTTTGATTGAAAAATTACGTGATTGACTTAAAGCAATTATCTCCCATAATTTTTAGAACTTCCGAAATATCTCATCTGGTCCGACGGCTTTTTCATGTTTAGCCTTGTTAGTTGCGTGCTTGACTTCTTCTACAGTGATTTCTGGACCTACGGTAGCATTAGACGGCGGTCATCGCCAATATAACTGTTGGATGTACTTTTGCCATATGGTTATTTTATTTTCTAGTTCAAGAACTAGATGACTCCGATCACCTGAGATGTTTTCAGCGTTGTATCTTCTATTTCTTCCGGTAATTTCTGTGATCTTATTATTGACATTGAACATGTTTGTTATTGGGACATTCAATTTCTTCACAGTCTTTGCTTCTCTGATTTTTCCTGATGGCTTTATGCATCGACCACTAGGATGCCTGGTTAGTATTTTTGAATTAACGTCTTTCTTCCATCATTTCCAGAATCTTCTCAGTCATCCATTATTTTTTCTTCTATCTGCTCGTTTTCATACTAAAATGACCACTGTATACTTTGTTCTTAACTCATCTTGCGTTGTTTTATCCTTTATTTTTTACAGCCCTGTTCGTATCTCCTCAGATTTTTCGCTCTCTCATAGTCCAGTCAAATGGTAGAAAATAAGGGAAAGGTTTGGTGGAGTTTTGATATTTGGTTACTCAATGTTTTTTATGGGGCGCTGTATACGAATATTAGGTTTGCCAACAAAAACTTTGACCGAAACATGTTTTTAAGCAAAAACTCCACCAACTCTTTCCCCTATTTTCTACCATTTGACTAGACTATAACTTCGCGGCGCTCTCGCGGCTGAACGATTGCTCGGACGAACTAAAACCTCAGGTACATAAAATGTAGGAAATTTTATCTTCTTTCCTTTCATATAGGTTCAACATTTACGAAATTGGATAGCTTTCAGGTAATTTTAGAAAAATTTAAAAAAATCGTTTTTTACACCGTTTTTGCTTAAAAACATGTTTCTAGTCAAAATTTTTGTTGAAAAAGCTGATATTTGTGTACAGTGACCCAAAAAACGTATAGGAAGAAAATATCAAAACTCCATCAAAAATTTTCTTTATGTCCTACCAGTACATTAATTGAAATTAATGACTCTATTTTAAGGTATCTTAGATACAAAATAACGCTCCAGGGCAATTATTTTCTTCATAAGAACACTAGGGTTATTATGAAAAACTAACAGTATTTGTTTCCATGGATATTCACCACTATCACAATGAAAATTAATGACAGCTTAGCTAATGTCACAAATCTAACTTAGATCAGCTAACTAGATCAATCTTAAATACTATATCATAGTAATTATATGAATTGAATATGAATATGAATTAGGTAAGAAAATTGGTAGGACATAAAACCTTGAAGGCACCACGGGCATTATGAGCTAAGAGCCCGCGATTGTTGTACACACCTCGGGCCAAAGGCCCTCGGTTAGTACACTAACAATCTTGGGCTCTTATTTTACTCATAATGCCCTTAGTACCTTAATAACTATTATGTCCTACCAGTACATTAATTGAAATTAATGACTCTATTTTAAGGTATCTTAGATACAAAATAACGCTCCAGGGCAATTATTTTCTTCATAAGAACACTAGAGTTATTATGAAAAATTAACAGTATTTGTTTCCATGGATATGCACCACTATCACAATGAAAATTAATGACAGCTTAGCTAATGTCACAAATCTAACTTAGATCAGCTAACTAGATCAATCTTAAATACTATATCATAGTAATTATATGAATTGAATATGAATATGAATTAGGTAAGAAAATTGGTAGGACATAAAACCTTGAAGGCACCACGGGCATTATGAGCTAAGAGCCCGCGATTGTTGTACACACCTCGGGCCAAAGGCCCTCGGTTAGTACACTAACAATCTTGGGCTCTTATTTTACTCATAATGCCCTTAGTACCTTAATAACTATTATGTCCTACCAGTACATTAATTGAAATTAATGACTCTATTTTAAGGTATCTTAGATACAAAATAACGCTCCAGGGCAATTATTTTCTTCATAAGAACACTAGAGTTATTATGAAAAATTAACAGTATTTGTTTCCATGGATATGCACCACTATCACAATGAAAATTAATGACAGCTTAGCTAATGTCACAAATCTAACTTAGATCAGCTAACTAGATCAATCTTAAATACTATATCATAGTAATTATATGAATTGAATATGAATATGAATTAGGTAAGAAAATTGGTAGGACATAAAACCTTGAAGGCACCACGGGCATTATGAGCTAAGAGCCCGCGATTGTTGTACACACCTCGGGCCAAAACCCTCGGTTAGTACACTAACAATCTTGGGCTCTTATTTTACTCATAATGCCCTTAGTACCTTAATAACTATTATGTCCTACCAGTACATTAATTGAAATTAATGACTCTATTTTAAGGTATCTTAGATACAAAATAACGCTCCTGGGCAATTATTTTCTTCATAAGAACACTAGGGTTATTATGAAAAATTAACAGTATTTGTTTCCATGGATACAACTTTGTTATGCATCACTGCCACAATGAAAATTAATGACAGCGCAGCTAATGTCACAAATCTAACTTAGAACAGCTAACTAGATCAATCTTAAATACCATATCATAGTAATTATATGAATTGAATATGAATATGAATTAGGTAAGAAAATTGGTAGGACATAAAACCTTGAAGGCACAATGGGCATTATGAGCTAAGAGCCCGCGATTGTCGTACACACCTCGGGCCAAAGCTCTCGGTTAGTACACTAACAATCTTGGGCTCTTATTTTACTCATAATGCCCTTAGTACCTTAATAACTATTATTCGCCCTTTTTGAGCACTATTTGACTGGATTATCAGTCATTTTCACGTTTATCTGCATCTGACATATTAAAGGAATGTGATCGGACATAACATCAGCACCTGCGTATATTCTAACTGAGACTACGGTATTACGAAATCTTTAATTGACCATAATGAAATCTATTTGGTTTCTTACTATATTCTCTGCGGGAACTCTCCAGATATATACGCGTTTTGGTAGTAGTTTGTAGGTGTTAGTAACTACAAATTGTTCTTCTCTGCAGAACTGTACTAGCCTATCACTACTTCCTTTATTTATTTGACCAAGACCGAACGGTCCAACTATATTGTCCTCCACTCCTTGGTCAATCTTAGCGTTGAAGTCACTCATAACGATGGTCACTTCATGTTTCTTGGTGTTCTTTAATGTCGTCTTTATTTGATCATAAAAAGCCTTGGCTTCATCTTCACTTTTGTCGGAGGCTAGAGCATATACTTGAATTATGTTGCAGTTGACCGGTACTCCTTTAAACTTAATCATCATGACCCTGTCCGACTCATTTACTCATCCGATTACTGCCAAATGCAATTTTTTGTTTATTATAATGCGTACACGCTGATGACGATGTTTGTCATTGTTGCCATAATAGTATACTTTATAGTCGTCCACTGTGCTTTCTCCTGTGCTTGGCTATGGCATTTCGCTTATTCCCATAACGTCTACTAGCAGTCATTTCATCTCTTTGATTGATTACCCGATCTTTAGTAGAGTTGCTCAGGTTACTAGGGTTCACCAAGGATAAGTGAGAGTCTGGATTGGCTGGAGAGGCTATGCGACGCTAGCTCGAAGCAGCATCGTGTATGACGCATGCACTAACCATTTATTATGTATCTTTCCTGCCTCGAACATGCTCCGAATATTTCAGGTACATATTTTCAAAGCTGCTTTTCTACCTTTCATGTTTTTCCGCTCTTCTGTGCAGGAATTTCGCTGAATTACGACCTGAGATGCCCTGCAATTCGTCGTGATTTCTCCTCTCCTACCGAGTCTTGGATTCCATGATCAGTACAAACTTTAAGGTACAATATGATCGAAAACTTTCAACGTCTAGAGGGCTGTTTGTCAAAAATTTTTGTCGGCAGTCGTGGTAGTAAAAGGCACATTGGAATGTTATATCTGACAGTGTAAGGTTATGTTAGGATTGTCATTTCAACAAATACAAACATTCTTGTTAAATACACAAAAATGTTAGTAACAAAAACAACTACAGCTATTCAAAATAATTTGCTGCATTTTCCATACCTAGTTTATCTGTCAAAATTGTATAGGTTATATTATTAAGTAGCTTTACTCATCACTGCCAACATAAATTTAATTTTTAAAAAATCCACAGCTCTCTAGACGTTGAAAGTTTTCGATGATATGTTTTTTTGGGAAAATAATGATTTGGTTTTCTCTTACCTTCCTCATCGATGTACAAACGCCGTTTACGTAGTCATTACTGCATCGTTTTTATCTGAGGCACAGCTATTGAAACTGTTTGTTCCTTGCCTGTGGTCAATTTTTAACCAGGCAGCTTCCACTGCGCAGTGCTAGTTTTGGTCCGCCCCGACTATATGATTTCGCCGGTAACCGCACATTTTTCCGGAAACCATGAAAATACCTCGAATCGTAATTGACGTTATATGAGACGCACTTGTGTGCTTACCTTAAATTGCTAATAGTTAATTGGCTGCTATTTACAAGAATCGCCCAAATCTTACTTTCCAAACAAGCGTAAATGTGACTATTTACAATTGTCGATAAATCTTACTACAAGAAAATCTGTTTGTTAGTTGAATGAAGCCTTTCACGGCCGTTCGCCATAATGGTAGGTTTTTCCGGGTTATGTCGTGGTCGTCGATTTAGACTTGACGTTGCGCTGCTCATGCTGTCAGCTTCTTCAGAAGTTTCTAAAGACTGATGTTGGTGTTTTCTGCTCATGGTTATAAACCGAGAAGTAGTTACGGTTGGCTGCTCATGTAAATCTTGTATGTTATTGGAACTTGTCGTTTTTCCGCTTGGTTGCTCACGTGAAACTTGTTTATGGTTTGATTGGTTTTGCATACCTATCTCCCATGTGTTACTAAGGCGGTAGCCGTCTTCTCGATTGAAATTGTTCGAATTTTTAATAATTTCTAGGGATACCCGAATTACGCGAGGAAAGCATTTTTTAGTCCTGGCTAGTACATACACAAAGTCGTATTTTATTCTGTAGTCCCCTGGTTCTAAGAAGTGTTCTGCGATGGCTCATTTTTGTGCGTTTCCAAGTCGTGTGTGATTTTATTTTACATTGGATGCTTCTTCTCGTTTGTCCGATGTCAGATTGTTCACTGGAGTTAGTAAACGCCTTCTGTCTGTAGCCTGGGCAAAGAGTCTTTGTTGGAAGAGATCAGTCGTTCGACCTTTCTTATTGTATCGTAGCGGACTTGGTGTGTTTCTTATCTAAGACCTTTCTTTGTTCTGTAGGTTACTCCGGCGATAAAGAGAAGGCAGGTGTAATTCATAAGTTTAGGTTTAGGTTCCTTCGGTTTTATGGTGTATTGGCATGCTTTCCTGATGTCTCGTTGACAGTAGCGATTCCTGCTTAAAGCTTCTTCCGCATATCTTAGTTCTTGTGGTTTACTGCCCTCATCACAAATAGCCTTGGCCCGATGACTAAGTCTTGACCAATGATCTCTTTTGTTGAGAATGAGACGGGCATGTAGATAGCGGTCAGTGTAAGTCTTCTTTCGATAGACTGTATGGCTTAATCTGTTATTAGCGGTTCGTTTGAGTAACACCTTCGGGAAAGATAGGTGTCCATCTTCTGCAGTTTCCATTGTGAATTTTATCTTGGCATGCTGCTTTTCCATAAGGCCACATAACGAAAATGTCGTCTATGTAGCGGAATCAACATTTAGATTTGAGTTGACTGGACTGAATAGCTTCTTTTTCAAAACCTTTCGTAAATATGTTGGCAATGACTGGAGATAACGGGGATCCCATAGCGGCTACTTCATTCTGTTCGTAGTACAGCTGATTGCAAATAAAAGTGGGACAAGTCTTGAGACTACTTTTTGCGTTTTTAATAACGTGTGAAACTTTCTCTAACTTATATTTCCGTAGGTGAATACATAAAATATTATTAAAGATAGAAGCATAAGAAAAAGAACATAATTACGAGTATTTAATATGTTATTGTACTTCATATTACAATATTACATATTAGCTGTCCCAGTTTTATTTGCAATCAGCTGTACATTTCTTCCTAAAGGAAAGTAGGTCGTCGTGAAACGCATCCTTACTAACTCTGGGACGTCTTCTCGTACTCCTCGAGGACCCAAGTATTGTTGTATAAGATTTACCGAATCTTTTACTGGGACGTTGGTAAACAAGGAATCCACATTCAAACTGATCAAGTGGTCCGTTACTTCCAATTGAGCCAATATTTCCACGAAATGCTCAGAATTCTTTACGCAGTGTGAGCGTGTGAACATACCGGCCAGGACTAAAATAATACTTCTCTCTATTCGGGAATCCCTAAAAATTATTAAAAATACGTACAATTTTAATCGAGAAACGCCTGCAAAATCAATCAAACCATAAACAAGTTTCACGTGCGCAACCAAGGGGAAAAATGGTAAGTCCCAATAACATAGAAGATTTACATGAGTGACCAACCGTAACGACTCCTCGGTATACAACCAGAAGCAGAAGGCACCAACATCAGTCTTTAGAAAACTTCTGAAGTACAGCATGAGCAGCAAAATGTCAAGTTTAAATCGACGACCACATAACCCGGAGGAACCTACCATTAAATCTGTTTGTGTGGTACAGTTTTCTTTACAAACAAACATCACAGCAATATATTAGATATTATCCTACAGAAAAGTGGAAATGGTCATGAAAATTGAGCGTCTCTGGTATGTTGTTTTAGCCGACACACGTCACTTAATATTAAAACATTTACAGGAAACAATAAATATTGTGATTCTGGTACAATATCTTGCGTAGAAAATCGTTCCTATGGTGAAATATGATGAAAATATTATTACTTTCTTACGAATCAGCAAATTAACCAAATACTGCACGGAAATCCATATTTTAAATGATGTGTGTCGGCTAAAGCAACACACCGGCGATGCTCAATTTCTACAGCAGCTTCTATTTTTTCTTTAAATTAAAGTTTAAGTGCATTTTTTCCACTTTTCTTCTTTGTAGGAAAACTTTTAAAAATAATAATTAAATTGGACAGATTAAAAGGCCCCTACAACTTGTATATTTACACTTTGCCTTTAGAATTAATGTATGTATTGTCGTTCACTTCTTGTTACCTTAGTGGTGTAAAAATGGTGCATTATATTATTCTAAAATACTTAATTAGTACCTAGGCATTTCATAAAATAACAGCAGTATTATTGGTGAGTCATGAGTGTTTTAATAGTACAGATCCTGAGAAGAATCGTCAGAGTATCTAGTGGACTGGAATAACAACACCAGCACCCAAAAAGCTCCGTTTGCTGAAATCCAGAATTAACACCTTGCTGATTACCTCTTCAGAAAAGTTTCGTCTCTGGCGTGGTTTACATGTTGAGTTACCGTGCCTTTCTATCTTTTCCCTTGCAAAAGAGTTTCGCCTCTGGCGTGGTTCACACGTTGAGTTGCCGTGCTCTTTTGCTTTTCCTTCCGATGAAACCCTTTACGAAAGCGGGCGAAACTTTGAGCTCTTCGACCTCAATAATGACACGGTCCAATCCCGGAAGTCGTTTGTTACTTAATGGACGTGAAAGCCTCCGAAATCATCTCGATATTAAGAAACATGCAACCGCCAAATCGAATGCAGTTTTTCCGTGCAGTGTATTAATGTAAATGGAGACTACTTTGAATAAACATCAAACATTTTTCGTGTTACTCTGTTTATTGTCTCAATCCGGGAATTCAATTACAAAACCTCGTATGTCCTTGCCCCATTTTTGTGAATCTCCCGATGTTAATTTGGTGTTCCGTGCGTACCCTCTGAACTTCTTTATAAATAGTAATTTGTATACTAAGGCACTAAAGTTTAAATTTGGAATGTGGATTTAGTTGCAGAGGCCCGTAGTGTCAAGGCAAATAAGCCACATGACGAATAAAAAGAATCTTCAGTGCCGAGGGTACATTATGTTTCTTTAAATCGACTAATCGTGAAATTACATTTTAAGCTTTTGTAGGTTATGTTGACGTCGGTTGACGTTTAGCTGTCGCCCCGCCACTTACAAAATATCGCAAAACAATGGATTATTTCACTGCCAATTTCTACGTTCTTACCTGCTGATTTCGACGTTCTTCACTGCCGATTTCAAAAAATTAATTTTTCCTCTGCTTTATTTTTTTTTGGGTTGGTGGGTTCACATCCACTATACTAATCTTCTTGTAAAGTCTGTCCGAAACTACTTCAAATTCTATGCTTCTGCTTCACTTTTCCCCAACACTATTGAAAAATATACATTCTTCGACACCACTAATATCATCAACTTTTGGTTTTGTTTCTTCTATTGCCATTACATTTACGTTGCTTTTACTCAAGATTTACCCTCCATCTTACACCGTCATATCTCCGAAAGAATCAGATTAATCACAATCCAACCTCGAGGCAGACTTTGCAAGTGAAATAATGACAGGGGGGATACTTGATTTGCAATTTTGCATTTCTAACCAATTAGTTTTAAATAAGGTAGTTCACCCCTCTAAAATTTAACATTTTGTATTAAATCTTCTTCGAATTAGCATTATAGTTTCTACTGTTCCACTTTTTGGCATTGTTGCTTAAAACAACATGTTAAGTCACTACTAAAATAAAATATTATGTAACTGCCGCTAAAAACTAAAATCAAATTTGATTTTCCAGTATTAAAAAATGCAGAAAAAGGGCCATGTACGTTTTATATGTTTTATTTGTGAATTTTATAAAGATGCGTATAAGTGATATAGCATCAGATCGGCGTCACATCTTAGGTGGAACCTAAAACAAACACATTATTTAAATAACAGGAGAGGAAAGTACAAATAAATAGATACATAGGTTAGGGATCAAAATCCCTAAATGTAAGTACATTTGGCATTTCATTTTTTTTTATTTTTTAAAGTAATCCATAAAACATTTTGCTCCCGTAAATATAAAACCCTAAAGATCATGCACAAAGTGACTTTCATAAATTGAATCCTATTCGCTATATTGAAGATGATCGTAGACAAACAGTATACAAAAACTCATGCAAAAAGAGTTATTGCACTTGCATTACCTACTATCCAACTCGGCCTATGACCTCGTTTTGCAATTTTAAGAACTAGTGATTACCAAAGTGAACTAAATCAAGTTTAAACAAATATATGATCTTACTACTGCCAGATGGTGGAGGTCCTGGCGGTGGACCACCTGGTGGAGGAGCGCCTCCTGGTGGGGGCCCCTGTGGTTGACCTTGGACGGCAAGCTATAAAGTATGTTTAAAGAATGATTATTTTATAATTATTAAAACAGTGCCAATAACTCTAACTTTATTGCCATCACGAACTGGGCAATAAGTGGTATTAGACAATTATAAAAAAACAAACTTACTCCAAGCACAAACACTAGAAGCAGGGTAAACAACCATCCAATCCCAAGGAACTTCATTTTGAATGCAGCGGTTAGTGAGGTTTTACAATTTATACCAGAAGCCTTCTATTGAACTAAAATCGTACCGTAACAAAATGTTTCCTCCCACTTCAACTTATAAAAATAAAATGCGTCATAGCATTTAAGTGAAAATTTATGCTGCTTATTTTAATTGACTGACTGACATTAGCCTACCCTTATACCTGTACTAGTACATAACTACATAAATAGATGTAGCAGTAATTTTTTGAAATCTAACAATACACGCCCTTGAGAAATACCAATCCCATTAATATAATTTTTGTAATTGGCACTTCCAAAGCTTGTACGAGCAGTATTAAAATTATAACACCAAAGTATTATGTAATGATGTTACGATGACAACTATTGTTATTTAATTCGCAGTTCATAATTTTCTGCTTTAGTTATTTAAAGAATTTTACTAGCATAGCTCGAGTTGGTCTTCGGCTGCACGTTTACTTGATGGCAAACATCACAATAACCTAACTAATCCAATAATATACTTACCAGGTGACCGGTTTCAAAGCCATTTAATTTAATTTTAAAAACAAGGTTGTCCAAGACCTTAATTTATGGGGGGGGGGGGGGGGGGTCTAAAATTTCTTAGACATCTATTATGTTAGACATATCATTTGGTTTCGAAATCGGTCACCCTGTATGTATAAAAATATATTGACTCCAATTTTCTAAACAACAGGTTCGAGTGTTCAATGCTCTGCAATTCAAAACAGCTTTGGATATTAACTGGAGATGTAACGTGTTCGTTCAACTATGGCGGGACTGCTGTAGAGGTCTCTCTTTAGTCAAAAATAGGGATTTTAAGAAGGATAGTGAAAAAGAGGGGTGGACCATCCAAAAACCTTAATCAAATCGTGCGGTCACGGGAATCGAACTCACAACCCCCCAAATGCTGAAAATCGTTACACAAACCCACAGGGCTAAGTCGGTGGGAAACATTTTTTAAACAGCCAGTATCTCATTAACAAGTATTTTCAGATTCTTGTTGTATTTTTGGAGTGTCCAGAAAGAAATATGAAGTTAAAAAATCAACAATGAATTAAATGTCTAAACATTAAACTAAAAACAAGTAAAGGTCCATTATCTCAGCTTTAAAATGTCTCATTTATAACGGGTTCTAACGTTTGACATGTTATTTTCTATAAAATTTGAAAAAAAATCCATCATCAGCCCATTTTATGAAAAAGGCTGAGAAAAATATAATGTTATTGTATGGACAACAAGGGTAATGAGAGAATATTTATATCAACAAATAACATAATACTGTAAAATTTCTAGAATCAACTTAAAAGTAAAGTTATAAAGCGAGTGGATAAACCAGTGACACAATTACACAAAACAATCATCGGGACTATAAAGGTAAGAGCCAAACCAACACAATAACATCTACGTGTTATCAACGAAAAGAAAAATGATAAAAGTTCTGGATTTGATAAAATTAAACTCGAACTTGTCAATAATGCAGAAGAAGAATTAATAAGAGCAATATACGAACTTATTGAAGTAATGGAAGATAATAGAGATGTCGGAAAAGTGGTGCAAAGCAATCATATATCCTTCCCACATAAAAAAGAAATAGCAGCAAATTTGGAAATACAGACCGATTGCTTGTAATAACAATGTGCAATTAACGCCTTTTTCCCCATTTGTAGCCTAGATTCTGGTGCTTTCCCATTAATTTACGCTCAAATTAAAAGTTCAGCAAGGTTTCAAAACCCAATTCCGTTCGTTTTGAATACTAGCGTGTCCCAGCTTATTTATCATCAATTCAGGTTCACCTATGCTCGCTCTAAATTTAGCTTTGTTTCCCGCATGAATGACGTATAATTTGCGTTAGCGTATTTTTAATTGTTTTTCGACGCAGGATAGGCGGCTTACCGGTGTTTCCCCAAAAATATGTCGGACAACTTGACGTCATGCGTATGTTTTCATGTAAGTTACAGAGAGATCAAGCTTTCTTCCAGCTTTACTCCCCGCTGGTGCAGTCAGAGCTTCGAAAAACATTCATTCATCATCACGCGCTAAGACAGTGAACAAGTAGGTTTTGCTGCGCGCTAGTCGCTCATCGGGGTGACGAGCGCGCTGCGCCGTAAAAAGTGTCTTTTTGTTAAAATGCTTATGTAGATTAGTTTCAAAATTGGACTAAGTGCCGTCTTTTGACGTTGGTCGTGGGGGCTTATTGAAGTCGTGGCGCTGAGAAACCCTCGCCTATGCGTAACTTTCGAGGGAGGTTTTGCTGGTAGTAAAACTGCTCGTTGTCGATGGCACCTTCCATTTCTCAGGTATGTAGATTTATTCTGTCTGCTTTCTTTGGGTAGTTCCGGCAACGTCCTGGTTCATTGACGTCCTGTCCTTGCACCCCGTTGAATACATGATGCAGTTGCTGTTTCGTCGGCCCAGCGGCTTCGTTGGACGATCAAGCAACGGCTTCCAAAAACTCTAAAAAACAGGTACTGTGTTATTTGGTTTTTATAGTGAATCACGTGTTGTTCCGTGCTACGTCAGTCTCGCTTTGTGTGACGTAGTATGTCAGCTGTGCTCGATTAAATTGTATTTGCTAAGCTTGTTTCCAGATTGGTAGCGTCGCTCGCTATTTTTTAGATTTTTATATGTCGTTCACAACGGAAAGATTGTACAGTAGTTTATCTAACTTTAGGTTTATGTTCAATGATTACTGTTTTAATGTCATATGTAGACTCTGTTATGCCCAAATATGTAGTTAATTTTTCTTTAAATGTTTACCAACCTCCTTTGCATTTGATTTAATGTTTGTACCATGATGTTGGCTTTCTTTCCTTTCACTTAATACATGTTATTCTAAATTAGTCGTTCTTATTTCCTATACCTCATGTGGCATGCAAATTTAGTAGCAGTTGTGCTTTTCTTTTGTAAGGCACTTTCGGGAAAGCTAAACGAATACATGTAAGGTAAGTTCACCGATGCTGCAAGCTGGTTAAAATCAAGCACACTTTTTAAGCCCCGTTTATGGTTTCTACTTTTGGGTGAACGGATCTACCGCCAGAAAAGTGGTGGCGCTTGGCGATTAACATCTTGATGTCGTTTACCGGATTCTAGCCCTAATTTCAGGTTGTAAAGAGTGCCCCTGCTGCACTGAGTGACACGACAACCTTTGTTACAACCCATCGTAACGGGATTGGGGCAATTGATCAGAGAATTTCGCGTTTTTCTGTCGTGTCAATGTCGTAGCGACGAGTCGTCCGGTAACAAACTGGCGTTTTGTCGTAAAGTCTATTTCGTATTGTAACATGCTCTACCGCGTCATCATCATCATCAGCTTATTCGATCCATCGTCGGATGTAAGCTTCCCTTAGTTGTTTCAATTCTTCTCTGTTGTTCGCTTTTTGCATCCAGTCATATACAGCAGTTCTTTTAATGTCGTGCATCAATCTGGTTTGGGGTCTCCCTTTAAGCCTTTTGTGTGCTCTAGGCCTTTACTTCACGATTTTGCGAGTCCATGTGTTGTCCGTCGTTTTTCCTACATGCCCTGCCCAGTTTCATCTTAGTGTACATAATCGTATCAAGTCTGTTACTTTCAATTTTCGTCTAATTTATGTGTTAGATATTCGATCTTGAAGTTCGACAAAAATGGCGGATGGTATAGACGTGCTAGATTCATCGTGTGGTGCAAAAACTGCTGTTAGGCGATTTGAGTGAATATATAGACATTGATTCGGGACTAGTATGTCAATATGCAGATGACACTTCCGCACTTTTATCAAGTAATGATCTGCAAATACTTTCTAAAAATACAACACAGGTGGTAACCAAAATGGAGAACTGGTGAAAGAAATTTGCTCGTGCTAAATGCCAATAAAACAAACCGCGTACTATTTCAAACAATACAAATGACAAATCGTTATATGTCAACTATCAAGAAAAATCAGTCGCACAACAAAATTATATCAAATTCCTAGAAATAACAATAACTGACTTAGTTTTATACGCCACATAGACATAGTCTGTATAAAAATTAACTATTCCTGTTATATAATACTTTGCGTAAGCGACGAGTTGTCGTTACAGAACTTAAGAATGTTTTATTTTGCCTATATGCACTCTGTGTTATATGGAGTTATGTTTTGGTACTCTACTGCATATGCTGACAAATTATTCAGATTGCAGAAACGGATAATTCCAACAATTTTAAAATTATCGCGGATTACTTCCTGCAAGCAACATTTTAAAGATTTTCAGGTAATGACCTTGCCTTCTCTTTATATATATATAAACTAATGTATGTCAAAACGCATGCTGACGAATTGGTCTGCAACAGTGAGGTGTATGACAGTATGACTACTAGAAGCAGACATAATCTACAGGTGCCAAAACATAGAACCAGTCTTTTCGAAACAGGTCCATATTATAGAGCAAATAAAGGCATACAATTCTCTACCAGAAGAAATTAAACATGAAAATATAATTCATAAGTTCAAACAAAAATTGAAAATTCTCCTGGTGGAGAATTGTTTTTACAGTTATAAAGATTTTATAAATTTCAATTCGTAGACAAACACTATTGCCACCTTTATATTTCATGCATCCTTGACAATTTGTTAATGACAAATAAAGAATATTATTTTTATTATTATTATTATTAATATTGAGTATTATACGCTCCATTGGTCGATGTGTGACTTGAAGTTTATATATTATATCCTTGTTAAGTTCCCAGGTCTCCGTCCCTTATGTTAAGACAGGTAACACGTACTGATCGAAAGTTCTTGCTTTTAACAAATTTGGTTTATTGAATTTAAATATTAAATACCTTCCGAATGCTGCTCAAGCTAGAGCAACTCTTGTAGGTACTTGGTTTTTTCTTATATTCATCTTTACACCTATTTCTTTCGATCTTATGTTTACTTCTGTCAACATTTCCTGTAGCTCTTTGCTGTTGTTTGCGATTAGGGTAATATCATCTGCGAATCTTAAATAATGTAGTTGTTGAAAGACATGCTAAAGAAGAAGGCCAGAGGCGAGGATGAAATAGTAATTGAAATGGTTAAGCATGGAGGCGACTCAACAATAAAACTACTTCAAATACTATATAATAAATACTTAGAGGAAGGTAAAATACCAGCATCCTGGTTAAGTGCTATAGTGGTTCTTATATTCAAAAGAGAAAGTAAACACAATCGCCCACGAGAACAGGCTAGTTTTAGAGGAGGGTATAGCTCTAGATCACTTACAGACAATGATAGTGTTAGTTGAAAAAGCAAATGAATATAATATACCAATGTGGATAGCAATGACGGACTGTGAAACAGCATTTGACTCGATCGAGTTGTGGGCAGTTCTAAATGCTCTAAGTCACAATCGAGTAGTATATAGATATGTACAAATCATGGAATATAAAGACAAAAATGCAATAGCAGCACAAGAGAAAATCGACAAAATAAAACTAAAACTAAGGCAAGGAGATTTGATCCTTCCAAAACCTACTGCATGCAGTCTCTAAAATATTGGCCCCGATGATAGAAAAAAGACTACAGGAAGAATTATAGAAAAATAGGACAATACCAAGCAGGATTTAAAGAAGGAAGATTGACAGTTGATAACATTTTTATAATCGTGAATGTAATATTCCGAATTTAGAAGTTATGATTGGCTTGCCCATTCACGTACAGCCACGAAATCAATATGGTTTACAATTTAGTTTTCCAGTGTAAGTTAATAAAAATTCGATACCTTAGCTATAAGTTTAGTTTTAACAGGTAATTGAAAAATTTTATAAAGTACTTCAGTTTCCTCAAAATTATTTAAGCCATCAACAAGAAACGAGAATTATTGAAAGATGTATGTACACTATCCTGATTCCCTAACTGTACATACTCGTATTTATTTTGATTGTAGGTGTAGTTTTATCATGCTTGACTATATATTTTATTAATAAAACACTGTTGAGCGTGGTATAAACAAATCGCTTGGCACTTGGTTTCATTTTAGTTAAAGGTAGTTTTAGAAAATATTCTGCAACGTGTACTAAATATAAAGCACAGTTCGAAAATACCTCAGTTATTTCTCAAACTTCAGGAAAATTTGTTCTACAATTTAAATTGCCGCCATATTCTACATTATCTGCATTATCTATATGAAAACTGTTACCTGTCAAAAGCGTAACTAACTTGAGTATCATGTGATGTAATGCACGCCCGTGTAAAAGTTCCTTCATTGAAACACGGTCGTTGTGTAAACGCAGTATTAGCCTTTGAAGGGGAATCTGAGTTACCGGCTGTCAAAAACAGCAGAGAAATAACAAGAGTTTTGTTTTGCATTGTTTTGAGAAAAAAGTAGCGTCCCTTTTCTCGATGGGGTTTCTGTGTGTGGGGCGCCAAGCTTGTTCTCGAGGCTACAGTTGTGAATTATTAATGAAGGAAGCTTGTTTAGATGCAGATTTGAGAATTAGACACCTTTTTGGGAATACATTCCACATCGTAAGATGTACTAAAAAATACAGATTTTTTTGTCATATTGACTTTGTCTGTTACTATACAGGGTAGATAGATATTGTAAATTCTTCAATAAGCTGACTATTATTTGGAAATTTGTAGCGTCACCTTGAGGGTGAACTATTAGCGTCAACTCCAGGGTGAAGCAGTAACGTCATCTATGAGAGTACTACTTCAAACATCAACCGAAGCTGTAGGGGTTCAGCGCCTGTAACTACATCCAGAGATGCCTGATTGACCGACATTTATCTGTCACTGGTAGTATGCCTCCGCTGTTTTGAAACCTTTCGGTTCACCGCCGGAGACAGTTTTTTCTAGCCCTTTCTTTGGGGGCCCTAGATAAATGATATTTAATGATATTTCGTATCACAAAATTGGTAAAATAAACTGTGATTGTATCTAATAGGGAACTGCACCTTTATTAGTGTGATACTTATTTGTGTTTGTGTAAATGTAGTATATTAGCTATAGCTTTGATAACTTTAATGTTGGGTTCTCCTTTTCCCTTTTTAGTAAATAACGCATGATATTTAGTTATAATATATCTGTACTGGTTACCGCATGCAACTTTGATTAATAAATCAAATGTACATACAGACAGAAATCCTTGAATATTTTAGCTCTTTACTGCTACCTTCTGTATTTCGGATGTTGTGATTGCATATGCTACAATATTTATTTAATTCACACTCAGCCAACAGCCGTTAGGCCAATTATAGGCTTCGCTGTGCAGTTATGAGGACTTCCAACCCCACTAACGACTGTCATGATGTTGTTATGACCGCCGGGACCAACTTTTTTCCGTGATAGCCGTACCACGAGGAGCCGAGAAATGCAGCCGTGGAACTCCCCTCCAAGTTCTGACCAAAGACAGCGTTGCTTAACTCTGCTGATCGAACGTGGACGCTTGTTCAAGCTACACCACTCGGGACCTTCTATATAGTCTATAATCTGTAACTTCTCTGAGTATATTTGCTGTAATTGGAAAAACTTGTTAGTTCTCATATTAATCGGCAATTACATCATTTAAGAACTTGAAGCAGTCTCCTCTATAGCTAGCTGGCGAGCCCTCACATATACTCTAGTAGCTTACAATATTTGAATTATAATTAGGGAAGCCGGATTGACCAAATAAGAGCGATAACCAAACTGAATATATAAAATACGTAGTCGTAGTCTACAACATGTCTATGGGTCTACGTGCAGACAATCATGTATTTCATATCATGTAGACTATATGCCTACCACTGTATCATAAAGCAACAAATACAAGAAAAGTGTAAACGAAAATTCGTAAATTGAAACAATGGTAAAAACTGTGAAAAGGTCAGAAGCAGGAAATGAAGAATTACAAAGCTCCCTCGACAACTTATAACAGTACATCTGTCGAAGCAACATGTGTATCTTTGGGATGAAAGAAGAACACAACGAAAAAGTGGAGGAAACAGCGCTACACATTTTCTATATTAACTTGGGTCTAGCTATCACAAAAGATGACATTGATAGATGCCACCGCGTTGTTAAGCAACATAGCAATAAACCAAGACCAATTATTGTAAAATATATTAGTTATAAGTAACGTGCAGTAGTTTTAAGAAATAGTTGAAAGAGTCGGACTGGATCAAGGTGTAACGCCCTGGCGTGCTCTGTAAACTGCGCCTTAGAATTTCGCTTTCGCGCCTTTAAAATAAATAGCCACGTTCGCACCTCTTTCTTTCCGAACGTCGCAGCGAAGGAATTTTATTTTCGAAATTGCGCCAGCTTTGGTTGAAGCAGCCGATGAGGAAACTCGCTTGAAACCTGCAAAGTAATTTTGTCACACATGTTTCCGGCTACTCGCTAGTAGAATTTGCATTTTGGCGAAGCGAATTGTTTTATATAAAGAACCGCTTAAGCAGCCTTAAAGAAGTGACCTGCACGCATCTCTAAGACCCGCTTGTGATCGTAGAGTTAGCTCTTTCGAATTATTTAGTTTCCGTACTAATTAACGTGGTAATTAAACCTCTTTCTTTCTTGCGATATCCTCTTCTGATACATCAGCATTAAATAGAAGTTAATTACTGAGTTTACGGCACCTGCAGCATGCCCGTTCATACCGCAGTGCTAAAGGCTTCTCGCAACTATCTTCGAGCTGTGGAATGCCGGTGTTAGTTCCAGCTGCAGATACACCTTTTGGCTGCTTTTTACCCCTAAGAACACTATGGCGAAGCTCCCCAGAACTTAGCAGTAAGTGCCTGCTAAATTTACTTATTTCAGTGGTTTTGCATTGACGATAAAGGAAATTGCGCGTAGATCTAGCAAAAGGCCTATGGTATTAATCACGCGCGTGGATCAAGTAATCTTCTTAGCTTATCAGTCACATTTGTGTTTCAATAAGGGAACTACTGAACCACGCATACAGTGTGTAGAATCTGCAATGCACTTATTTAATGCAATTCCATCTTGATCTTTCCACAAATTATTTTCAATTTTAACAGCTTGCAATACGACGATCAGACGCTTCTTTTATCAGCGTAGCCGCTAAAATGTTTGCTGCTGGAGTAAATTTTAATACGTTGTCTTCTCTAATGTTGCGAGTTTTATTGAAATAATATTAGTTGTGATAATTTTAAATCTTCTTTTTCATCTATCTGTTTATTAGCTGCTTCTAATTGTTGCCGCAAATAAAAACGTATCTAAACCATGTAAGACGCCATTTTCTATACATCTGTTTTTACAAACACTCGTTTCCCATGCAACAATATTTTTTGGAGTTGCTTTTGAACGTTTCCGTCGTGGTGTTGATTAACATTTGACAAAGTGTTACGATTGAAATTCAACATTACGGTACTAAACGCCCGTTTGTTACAAGTGAAAACGACATTTATAACATGAACGTATTGTTACAACTGGAAATTTTACAACTACGACATAATTGGGAAATACAAGAATCGTTTGTTACACCTACGTTACGATGTCATATAACAAAGTTTGCCAAGTGTACTCAGTGGGCGGGCGAGGTTCATTACGATAATAGTTGATTAGGGCAACGACCTGTTAGTCTGAATGAAGATGTTAATTGCCTTAAGCGCCACGGACCGCAATTACACCTTACATAAGAGTACATAATAGAAAATACACATATATCTTGTCACATGCAAGAAACCATAAATAAAAAGTGGCCAGGATTTAAATAACTTTGAATGTATTGTAATTACATATACATGTAAACAGGAGTCCTCAAATGTGCAACAAACACAACGGTTAGGTTTATATTTAATATTACCAAACGAGGAGTTTACCACCTGCGACCAAAATAACAACTGTTACCACGCCCAAATCTTGTTCACCAAATCTAAACAGTCCAGCCCCAGTTTACATTTAAAACTATGCTACTCACACCAAGCTATGAATAATCAAAATAATTATAATTAAACTGCGCCACTAAATGTTTGTCGAGGCGTATCACCATAAAAACTAAATCGTAATACCTTGTAGTGGTGTTCGGGCGGTTCAATTGCAAAAGCAACGCCGAGACCAGCTAGAGCATCGTACAGCAAAAACAACCTTAATGGTTGATATTGATGGGAGCTGGTTTAAGCGGTGTACCACGAAATTGTTGGGCACAATACTTACGTTGGGGGTGAAATCTTTTATATGGAGGTATGTGGGTTATAGATCCTCTAAATGACGAGCAGTAAGGGGGCGAACACGACGAAAATTGCGGATCCCTTGGTAATTGGGCACATTTGAACATTCCTTACTTAAATGTGCTACAAGGCGTATTTTTGTAAAACTACAGCAACATACGACGAAATATTCTTGACTACAAACTCCTACACGACCCCCAAATTGGAAATCAACCCACACAGAAGAATTGGGCTGATTAATTAAGCTTCCATCTACTTTGCGGTCTGTTTGGTAACTGTCAACAAAGAACACAACTAAATATCAGGTTCGCCACATATAACAACTGAATTTGGACGGGGTCTCGAACATAAAAAGCTGCTCAGCAGCCGGACACAGTCCAAAATGCTTTGGAAAGAGGTGGAATATAAAAGTCACTCGCTAGCTCGTTCCTACAAGTAGATGCGCTATGGGTATAGCCACAAGGCGGATCGTCACGCAGGCTTAGAACAAGTTAAAACCTGTCGCTCGAAACCGTCTGAACGGTGTCGAAGTTCGTTACAAGCAATGACGCAACTGGCTTAGAGAAAAGTTCCAAAACGAAATACAGAACGTGCCCTATGGGTTAGTAGTTGAGACGCCTAAGTCAAATTATAAAAATCGAGGCCGCAAAATAGAAATAATTGTGTTTGCAGGCCTGTGCAGTCATGTGACGGGTGAAATAAAAGGTGTCACTGGTTATCTAAATATTAACTTAATCTAAATGAACTGAATTTTGCGGTAAATACTAGAATTTTGCAGAGACTAGAATCTGGAATTGTCCTAACAAAAGAAAGCACATAACAGCTATATTTTAAGAATCTATTAGAAATTAGAATATGAGAGAATACGCTCGAAGTAATTACTCATTACAATCTTGAATAAGAAAAATACATAATCTTCAATGTTAAACTCCCACGTAGGGCAATTTGGTAACGTAGCGGAATTTGTCTCCATATGTATTCGTTTCCATGACTCGGACTAGAAATCAGTTTCTATAATGTTAAAATTAAAAGAGAAGTACGTCTTTAAAAACGAAATGTGAATATTTTTGCTGTAGGGAGGCATTGTTATTATTAAAGATGATCCGACGTCTTCCATATCATCATGCACCTGTAATCCCATATATTAAGGCAACCTGAAAATTAACAAAAGTTTAACCAAATCTGAATAAATCTTACTTTTATCATTAAATATTTATCATTACTTGCTCTATACAAAACAGTTGAAATTCAATCCCCTGTAAAAATTTTGGATTCTCATGGTGTATATTCGTCAGAATTTCTTTTTAAAAACGTCATCAGCTTTGCATATTTATTTATGTTGATATTATCGTAGATGATACAACAATATGTTATCATAAAATATTGGGCCCACGGTGTCGACGGCATATTTTTTCCTTTCTTCAGCGGTTAAGTATTCTGACTACTGATATAAGTGAGTTTGATCATCGGTCACGGTCAAGTTTTAAAAAATTAAAAGATGCGGAAGTGATGTAAAGCCCATGTTACTACGGTGTGTAGCATGTAAAAGATCCCTTGCTACGGTTGAAATTCCTTAGTCTCGGCAAAATTCTAAGTAGGAATTTGACTATATGACCATATCAGTTGGTGTCTAATGTACCTGATATTTTGCATGCCTAGACCTTGTCCATAACAAGCAAACAAACAACGCAAGCATCACATTCTCGGTGCACGTTTGAGCCTTTCTATTGTTACACCAGTCTCGAAATCGGTTGTATGCTTTACCATACAACTCTCTAGAGTTAGAAGGTAACAAGTCCAAAACGGCCGTACCGACATCATCTACTACTATTGCATTTTAAAACTGAATGTCTCAATAGGTATTGAAATCAATTTCAAATTTTCACAAATTATTGAAAACAATTTAATTAACAAATTTCTGTTGAAATTTGCAACGATTCAAAGGCCAGTAAATTTGACACAATTTGTAGTTAGTAGCTCGCTTAACCGCCGAACCCATATAGGGTGGGCCTTGACGCTTCACGGCGTACACGTTGTCCATGGAGGTGACCGTCTTCCCCTTATATTAGAGTGCATCCCTGATGACGTTTTCGAGGAACACCTTCCTCTGTGGCCGAGCGGGACTAGGGGGTGGGTTGCTCCCGGACTGCGGCCAAGCGTTGAAATCACTCTCCCAGGCGCTGAAATCAAGTTCGAATCCCACCGCCTGAAATGTTCCTTTTTATTTGCAAATTAGCGTAATTTGCATTACCAAGTGTTTTCATTTATTGTCTCAGTATTGTTAGGAACGCTGAAACATTTTTACTCTTAGTTTAGTTTGATCTTTCAAAATTTTTAGTATCATAACTTGTATTAAGAAGGAAGTTCTGAGTCCTTCGGTTAGGGTGTGCACATTCACTGGTTTTTCTCCACTATTGGAAAACATAATTCTTCGACATCACTTATATCATCATCTTTTTGTTTGGTCTATCATGGTGCCACCATATTTACATTGTTTTTACTGTGAATATTTTGGTCCCTTACTGTCATTATGCCTCCATTTTCTAATCAGACTTTGCAAGTGAAATACTGAACAGAGGAATACTTAATTCGGAGTTTTGCAGTTCTAACCAATTTATTTTAACATTTTAAATAATGTAGTCCCTCCATCTAACTCTTAAAATTTTATTAAGGTTCTGATATAATTACATATTTTAAAAATTAGCATTTTAGTTTTAACTTTAATAATTTTTGGCATTATTACTTCACGCTTAGCAGGTTAAAATAAATTTGTTAGATGTTCTACCACTACTAAAATAGTGTACGACCGTCACTGTAACATTGGCAAAATATTGTGTATCTATATCAAAATGGCGTCAGGTTCTTCAACAACATTACATTGATGATTTAGTACTCGTAATACCCTAGCCCTAACAAAATGAATTCATCGGTGCGAATAGAGTTAAATTTTTCATTTTTGCTCGGCAAAATAATGGAAACTAAAATAATAATCTAATTTTCCTGTTGAAAAAAATATGCAGATATAGGCCATACATGTTTTCTATATTTTATTTGTGAATTTTATACAGAGAAGTATAGGTGCAATGGCATCAGATCGACGTCACATCTTAGGTGGAACCTAAAACAGACACATTATTTAAATTTCAAAAAAGCACCTATAAATAAATAGATTGGAAAAGGTTGTGGTGTAAAAATTACGAAATATTACTATATTTGGCATTTAATTTTTATTCTCCTTGAAACTAGACTTTAAAAATGTTTGCTTCTGTAAATATAAAATCCTAACGATAATACAAAGGGTCCATAATTATTTTCTAATGTTTAGTGCAAAAGCTACTCGGATACATTGCATGTTTTCGCTGCATTAAAGATGACCGTAGAACAATAGTATGCTCATGCAACAAGTGTTATTAAATTTGTGATATTTTCAACTCCGCATATGGCCTCGTTTTACTATTTTCATGAGTACTATTTGCACATGTTGCGTAAATAACTATTAAAAAACTAAGAAAGACTCTCTAATATTACTCATGTAAAATAAATAAAATTTAAACAAATAAGTAAGTGATCTTACTACTGCCAGATGGTGGAGGTCCTGGCGGTGGACCACCTGGTGGAGGAGCGCCTCCTGGTGGAGGTCCTTGTGGTTGACCTTGGACAGCCAGCTGAAAAGTATGTTAAAATAATGATAATTTTACAGTTTTTAAAACAGCGTCGATAACTCGAATGTGATTGCAATCACGTACTGAGCAATAAGTTGTGCAGTTATAAAAAACAAACTTACCCCAAGTACAAACACAAGAAGCAGAGTAAACATCCACCCAAGCCCAAGAAACTTCATTTTGAATGCAGTTGTTAGCGAGGGATCACAATATATACCAGAAGCCTCCTATTGAACCAAAATCGTACCGTAACAAATCGCTTCCTCCACAAATAGCACTTCAAATTATAAAAATAAAATGCGTCATAGCATTTAAATGAAAATTGACGCTACTTATTTTAATTTATTTAACTGACATTAGCCTAAGCTTGTACTTGTACAATTACATATTTATATAAATAAATGTAGCAGTTTTTGTTATTTTTTGTAATCTAACAATACACGCCCTTGAGAAATGCGAACCCTATTAATATAACTTTTGTTATTTGCCACTTCCATAGCTTAAACGAGTAGTATTAAAATTGCAACACTAATATATATTAGGTAACGATGTTACCATGACATCTAC
>OW679203.1:74886468-74947370 GCA_940337035.1 Agriotes lineatus
GGAGTTTGGGGTCCCAGTTGATGATGGAGGTGAATGGACACCAAGGAAAGTGACAAAAGTAGATAGCTCTATTCTAGAGTTCCAGAATGTTAAGGCGACGGTTTTAAGGTCGAATTTGGGTCTGCTACAAACATGGCGATTACGAAACATAACAGCTTGCCCTTTGTTAGAGTTAGGTTTATTCTCCAACGTTGAAATGACGTGTTGGAGTCTCAAAAGTGAAGCAGATAGAAGATTGTAAGCGCGGGCGCTGGTGATGGCTTTGGCCCAGATTGCGGTACCACAAGGGTACTGAAACCTAAACTTTGGGAAGAGTGGCCATCAAATGGTACAGCGGGCTGTGACTTGATGCTGAGACGAGAGGTGAAGCAGCCATTGATGATGCGAGCAATGAAAGGGTGGACTTCAAAGTCGAAACGTTTAACGTTAACGCCAGATAAAAACATAGAAGCATTGCCCGGAGTTGGTGGCAAGAGCAGTGTCGGTGTGAATCTGAGCAGAAAGTCCGTGGGGCTTCTTTGAGGGCGGAAATCGTACTGGATGACGGGGATGACGTTATGTATCTCTAGGAAATAGTGGAAGCGTAGAAACGAAGACGCTCTTAAATATTTTGCTCAAACTGTTGAGAAGAGTGATAGGGCGATAAGACGAAAGAAACTTGGAGTTCTTGCGAAGATTCGGTAGAATTTTTATATTGACGGTTTTCTAAGCCAGTGGAAAGTAGCCGGAACGGAGATATCAGTTAAAAAGCAACTTGAGGATAGTGAGTGATAGTGATTGCGGAAAGTTGACAAAGGTTTAGGCGAGTGAATCTGTCGTTTCTGAAAGTAGTGTTCTTGCCGAAGGCGACGGAGAAGGTTGATGCCGGGGATAGCTCAGAATGAGCGATTGCTGGGCACGATAGACTTCGCCATGAAGTTGTCGTGGGAAAGGTTGGTGCTCTTCGAGATGCAGCGAATCTGTTCTAGGGTGTCGGCAGAGATCTTGGTTTATCTGACTACCATCGTAAAACTGAATTCCAGGAGAACGAGCCCCTTGAGGCTTTTTTAGATTTTGCTTTCTTGCAGTAGTCGACGCGGGAACATATTGCCCTGGAACGATGTTCTCGAAAGCGAGAGGTTCGATGACATTGAGGCGGTACCACTGGGTCTTGATTTGAGGATTCCTGGTGTTAATGAATTGTCTGTAGAAAGTTTGTTATTTTGACTACGTCACGCGACAAAATAACTTGAACAAATTCGCGAGTCGAAAGCAGGCACATCTTTTGAAGCTAGTTTGTGGAGGATTTTTTCCAAAAAACTACCAATATTGAATAAAGAATTTTCGAGCAAAATTATAACTCCAAGATGCATGTTCTGGATTACTTACAAAATATTGGTTTATTCTGTATGGGTATGCAATATATATAAAATTTTTATGCACAATGGTAGTTGAAATGACATCTTTGAAAAACAGTTACGGGAGATAGTCGCTACCAATGTATTAAGGGCGAATGGTTTTGCTTGTAATTTTTTTACGAAAGTCTGTGGCTTTTGCAGGTTGACGAGACCAACTAACGTGATATAATTTCCTAAGTAAAGGATCCTGAATTTTTCGCTTAATCATAAGTGGTACCCGCTAGTCACTATCTACCCAAAATGTTCAGAGCAGGAGGCATTTGAGGGGTAGACTCCGTTTCAGTGCTTAGCTTATGGGGAATGAAAATTTGATATTCTTTGAAAAGGCTTACATAATTTTGATCATTTTTTTCAATATATGTATTTCTCGCTTATAAATGTTCTTCCATGTCCAATGTCCATGTCGAATCGGTTTATTTGTAAAATTGGAATAATGGTGCGAGAATTTGAAAAGAAAGGTGGACCTCAAAACATAAAAATAGAGAGTGTTATAACATGCATACAAGGCAAACTTACGGCCATTGTCATGCAGGCCCAAAAATGGTGAGGATACAAAATCCAAACAATCCATAAGGTCAGTCATAAATTTGTAATGATAATGCAGCCGCTTCTCAGTTTTTCTATGAATTACTGAAACCAAAATTTGTTCAACACTATGGATACCAGCTCTTTATGATGCAATATTGTGCAATAGGAGGAAGGAAAATGTAGGAGATGGATGTATGAGAGAGATTTGAAAGCGGCACTCGGAACCCGCTTTTGAAGAGAGTGATCTTTGAGCTTCCCCACAGAACAGTGGCAAGGCCAGAAAGTTACTTTGGATGTGTGTAATGGCAGCCCCTGGCGTTTCTTGAAGTCCATCAGGGGGCAGCCTAATTCAGAATTCCGTTGGTATCGAACTTGTGAAGCAGCTTCCCATTGTGTTTTACCGGCAGTTGCTGTTCTTTAATCTGTGTTGCAATTTTTGCCTTTTCCGTCAAAACAAGTGTTAATTTTTCCAAGGCTTAAGCTATACGTGAGACCCTACAAAAATTATAGCTGCCGAAAGTTCGTATCGATGGTTCTGCAAGCCCTAGTTGACGCATACGCGGATCTTATTTCAGACTTTTACATAGGCCAGCCTGTGGTATTAGGATTATATGGTGTGCTACGTAGAGGTTTAATTTTGATCAGTCCTGCGCATGACGTCAGCTTGCCAGCAAGCAGTAAGATCCTTCGTAATTACTAACTACCCGGGATGCAGAAATGCGTCGTGTGCGAACGGGTTATTAAACAATAGCTATTTAAGTAACAAGAAATGTAAGGGCCTATTAACATTTGAGGTAGAAAAGTACACGCCAAGACGCATCCGCGGCTTGTTGCCTGCCGAAAATTTCAATAAGCCATCCATTCCGAGTTATCTTATATACAGTGAGCGCCAAAAAGCATTGGTCAGTTTCAATACCTAATAAAAACCCATACACTTCACCTATGGAATCAATGATAATTTCTTCATAAATAGGAAACTTGGGAGTTTTGTTTCAATGTTTGACATCCTCCGAAAGTGACAGTTTGGTGTGCTGTTTCACCGTCAAAGATTGTCGGGGCTTATTTTTTCGAGGAAATTGGTGAAACGGTAACGGTTACATCTCAAAGACATTACATGCTTCAAAGATCTTTTTATCGCAAATAGAGGAGGAGATAGTAAATGAATATTGGTTTCAACAGGACGGTGCTACAAATTACACCGTAAGAATTAATACGAATCTCCTACGACAATCGTTTCCAAATAAACTGATTTCTTGCTATGGTGACCTTCATTAGCCCTCGAGATCGCAGGACATAACCACTCCTGATTTTTTCTTTGGGATTACTTGAAGAGCAGAGTATTTACAAGAAAGATAAGGAATCTGGAAAAGCTTAAAATGTTTATTCGGGAAAATATTGAAGCTATACTGCAGGATATGCGGCAACGTGTGATGAGAGATTTCGGCCACCGTTTAAAAGAGTGCATTCAACAAGAGGGGAGTCATTTAACCGACAGCATTTTTCATAAGTGAATCTCCCATTCTTAGTCTTTAAGAAATAGTTCTGATTAACTGTGTAATTTAAGCAAATAAATTGTTATTACAAATTGAAACTGACCAATGCTTTTTGGCGCTCACTGTATATTTCTAAAAGTCCTGACTGGCTCACCCACTCATCAACGCCCAGCCCAAACCCTTGGACCTAGAAAGCTAAAATTTTGCACATAGGTTTCCCTTATGACGTATACAAGGAATAAGGAAGGATATTTCGAAATTCAACCCCTAAAGGAGTAAAATGGAGGTTCTAATTTTGTATGGAGAAATAATATTAAATAGACATTTCGACTTGAAACTTCGTAGGAGTACTCCTAAAAACAAATAAGCAAATACGTATTTTGTGATTTTCCGAAAATTAACCCCTTAGGGGGTAAAATGGGGTAAATAAGCCTAAAATACGATATGGGTGTCGTTATTGAGGATTTTTGGGATGTTGGTTGAGAAAATGGCATTTATTTTTAAGTCCAAGACGGTGGACATGACATAAGGAAAGGGACGGGACGGGACGGGACGCGACTGAACGGGACGGGACTGGACGGAAAGGGACGGGACGGAACGGGACGGAACAGGACGGAACGGGACGGAAAGAAAAGCGATGGGATGGAAGGGGAGGGGACGGGACGTAACGGGAAGGGACGGGACTGGACGGGAAAGGAAGGGACGGGACGGGAAGGGACGAGACGGGACAGGATGAGACGGTACGGAGACGGGGACGAGGACGGGGACGGGGGGATGGGATGACAGAAAATAATTAGTCATTATTTAATACACAAATAACGAACCTCCCGCGAACGAAGTCGCAGGTAACAGCTAGTCTTATTATATTTTTCCCGCTGATTATCGAAATTTTCCTAGATTTAAAAAAATATTGTTTGGTTTGTCATATGTCACCAGTATAAATTTTCGTGAGTCGTGTTACCTGTGAGTGTCACGTGTCACATACACACTTGCAATTATAAACAAAACGTTTAAGTCTGCATTTTGAGTTGTAAATTGTATTATCCTAGGAACTTAATAATAATATTAAGCTTCGTTGTCTAGGGAAAGCAGCAAACAAATATAATCGCTGACCTACATGTTCTGTTACTAAGGTTGTATCACTGAAGTACATGATCGACAGCGAGAAAAATCGTTAATGAATAAAATGGTTGTTGGAAAACACAAGTCTCCGTTACCTTTGCAAAAGGTATTATTTTAAGTAACCGCTGCTTAACACATTTATATTTTTACCTCTTCGATAAGTATAACATCGATTATTTAATAGCATACAAACTCAATCAGGATGTAGTGGAAAACTTTTTTCCTCCATTCGAGGTATGGGTGTCACCAATGATCATCTGGATCCACTTCAAATCAAGTACAGAATTCGGTGGTTCGTACTGGGACGACATTCATTGTCTATATTTACAATGAACAGAAATACCGAAGAGGATACCGAGTTGTGTTTAACTGCACAGTTTTTTGCAGATACCATTGAATCTTCAGAATTAGAAAACAATGATGTTGGATGATGATTTAAATATTCATACAAATAGTAAGTACCCTGCTAGGAGATTATCTTTCGTTGAACCAGAGTATGAATCCGAAGTTATGTTTCCTCAATCTGAAATATCTACTTTCCATAAAACTCCATTTGAATATACTTTAAATGTCTTGAATTCAAATCAAGTTTCTGCGAATCTTAGTATACAGGGCTTAAAGTACATAGCAGGATATGTAGATTACAGACATAAATATAAATATAAAGATTTACATTTGGGCGGAGCTACAAGAAAACTTGATATTTCGAGAAGTCCGGATTGGATCCAGTTTCTTTTAAAAAGGCATTTAATGTATCATAGTGAAGAATTTATGCAATTAGCTCGAATTATGGACACACACTTTAGACGTTTACATGGTGAATTGGTTGATGCGGTTGTCAATAACCTTAATTATCTATATTATATAAAACTGAAAGTCCTGACTCACTCATTCACTCACTCATCAACGCCCAGCCCAAACCCTTGGACCTAGAAAGCTGAAATTTTGCACAGAGGTTTCCTTTATGATGTATACAAGGAATAAGGAAAGATATTTCGAAATTCAACTCCTAAAGGGGTAAAATGGGGGTTCCAATTTTGTATGGAGAAATAATATTAAATAGACATTTCGACTTGAAACTCCGTAGGAGTACTCCTAAAAACAAATAAGCAAACACGTATTTTGTGATTTTCCGAATATCAACCCCTTATGGGGTAAAATGGGGTAAATAAGCTTAAAATACGATATGGGCGTCGTTATTGAGGTTTTTTGGGACGCTCATTGCGAAAATGGCATTTATTTTTAAATCCAAGACGGTGGACATGATATAAGGAAAGGGACGGGACGGGACTGGACGGGACGGAAAGCGAAGGGACGGAACGGGACGGGACGGGATGGAACGGTACGGAGACGGGGACGGAGAAATGGACGGGGACGGGGAAGGGGATAGGATGGGATGGGATGGGATGGGATGGGATGACAGAAAATAAATAGTCATTATTTAACACACAAATAACGAACCTCCCGCGAACGAAGTCGCGGGTAACAGCTAGTTTAAATATATATGTACCCGTATGAAATAATTCTTTGTATGGCGCGTACTAGAATATATATTAGATTAAGGCATCTAAACAAAAAGATAAGTTTTTCTAACTGTAAACAAAAACTTCAGAAGAAATTGTCTAAGCTGACGAATGTTAAAAATAGATAGACAATAGAAATAAAAAAGACTTGCTTATTGCTTTAGTGTTTGTTGCACAACTAAATGAGCCAAATAAATTCAATGCATTATTTTTTCTAAATAAATTTGCGAATATTACTACTTCTAACTATGTCTTGTTGTATTTACTATGTCAACAATTAACAAGTTTGGGACATAATTTTGTCACTACGTATTTTATTAACAAAACATCGTAGATATCTGAGCTAATAAATTTAATAAGGCTATTTTATTAACCATACAAGTATTTTCAACCTTCGTACTTGTATTTATTCCTCAACTTTAATAATAACAGCTACATATATTAATTACGAGAATTTTACCAATGTGGTGTGGTAAATCTGTTCCCAAGCTGACGTCACAGTGTGCGACAAGGATGGCAATACATATGCGCGTGAGCACAACATATAATCCTAACACCACGGGCCAGCTTATTCTTAAGAAAGTTCCATTATCGGGAATTACAATTTGTTTGGGTGCGTCTTCCATCAGACTGCTAGGGGATTTACAGCGTTTGTCCCCTGGGCAGATATCAACACTCCATCTGTTGAGACTTTTTTGCCGCTTAGAATTAAAATTTTGGGCCGTAGCAGTGTGCGCCGGCAACGTCAGCAAATTCATTGAACAGAAGATAGTAGCTTCTGAATCCCTAAAAGGGTACTGTACGTTTTTGATAATTTTAAAGCATTTCATGTGCAGTAAAGTGGTCATTTATTTGACAAATTTCCACCGTTTTCAGAAAATATTTTGATATCAAAAAGTTAATTAAAAATTGTAGTATTTGCTTCTTAATCACTTTATTAATTATTTAAGTGGGAATACTAACCCCTCTCGTCGTATTCCATTTTTGTAGAATATTTATATATCTTACATCATCATGACACACATATTACACAATGGTTGCTAGGCAAGCACAAAAACCGCGCTTCAACTTTGTATTCCGAATCCGGGGCAGGTTGAGCATTATACCGCCAGATGCAAGCGCATAAAGCACCAGCCTCTACACCGCAAGGTAAAATGAGGTTATCTATAATACATACAATATATACATTTATATCTATATTTTGCAGTCAATTTATATCAATTAATTTAGTTGAGCCTTTCTTTATTGCATATAGGACGTTGCATACGAATTTGCATTTGTGATGTTTTTGTTTCTTTGCATGGAGTTTGGAAAGCTAAAGAAATTCAATTATGGTAGATTCACCAAGGCTGAATGTTGACTACGGGACCCCGAGCACTGCCGAAGTCGTATTTGAAAGGTGCGTTCACCATTTAAACTTTTAAGTAAACGTTTCTGTGTTTTCCGATTTAAAAAGTGATGGTCGTTGCCTTAATTAATGGTATCGTAATGGACCCTCCCTCCCACTGAAGCTTAGTCGGCAATCGTTGTTAGAGTATATGGTAACGTAGATGCTTGTATTTTCCCGTGCTATGTCGTTTCTTGTCATAACAAACAGTTTTATGTCGTAATACCTGTTTCGACTATTACAGACTTTAATGCAAAAGAGAGTTGAAAATAGAAAAACCCAACAATTGTATTTTCTTCATTACTTTGTTACTTGTTTTACCTCAAATTATATAGTCTAAATATAGATAAACTGCATGCAAAATAAAACTTTTTCAAAGCAGAAAGTAGTTGAAGTGAAAAGAGTCATAAGGAATTTAGAGCAGTTATATCTTCAACAATTTATAGAATATTTTAGCAAAGGTTTCAGTACATTAACTTAACTAACCCTTTATTTATTAATAGAATTGAAGAATCTATTATATTGAAAAGATCAAAATATTGTAGGTTACACCAGGGGCCTACAAAAAGTGCAGCTGGCTTTGAAAGGGAATATTATTTATCTACGACCACTACTAAAAGTAGGCCTTTTAGCGCTAGCTTGTTTCACTAAAAGTGACGTTTTATAGTTTACCGTGTTTAAAGAAATCAGCTGTTTACTTTTAGCACATGTGCTAAAAGTGAAGCGAGGTTCAAAACTACAATTTCGAACTGCAAGTGAGGCTGTAAAGCTATTCTAGTTGCTTCTTGCGTTACAGGTAAAGCGTTTTTGAAATAATTAAAGCGTTATGTAATGAATACAGTCATATGTGGAGTATCAATAATTACATTTCGTAACTCACCTTGACAGCACGGGCGTGGCCAAGCAATCGCCCGCGCGGCGTAGCCTACTATTCATTATGACATAAATTAAAAGCGTCGCAGATGCGAACCTTTCTTAAATCGATATTTATGGATTAATAACGGTAAAATTAAGGTCGTAGATAAAATATTGTATGCAACGCGTGCTAAAGGTCTTTTATGCGCCTTGGGCTTCGTTTCATAATTTTCATGTCTCGCGCATAAACGTCGACTTTTAGCACTTGTTGCATAAATAGCTATTATTTGTAATGAAAATATAGAGCTGGAATTTTATATATTACGTGAGACACTGCCCCTTTACAATCTACACATACCTAACCTCCAACATAAACAGTCAATTTATCAGGGAAATACCGAATTCCCCGAGCTAATTAACTTATGTAACTCTTTCAGCGGACCCTGTCGGCACCAAGAATCTTATTACCGTCCGATTTCTGACAAAACATCGTAACGAAGAACTTGACAAAGCAGGCACTTGTAGATTGCGTTCTTCCTAATTTTGCTCGTTATACATTGTTTAGCGACACTATCTTGTCTGTATTTGAATTCATAGAAATGCTGTCTTTAAATAAGATATACAAGATAGGAATGACCATCCTCTGGCTTGTGAATATATTTTTACTGTTCTTGAAAATGTAGTAATTTAATTATGTCTGCTGCTGTTTTATGTTCGCTATGTGCGTTGAGATAGTTGCTTTTTATAGCATTCAACACACACTTTAGAAATTCCTCCGAATTGAAGAGCATATCTAATTTATCAATACTTTTTCTTCTAGGCGTCTATGCGATAGTAACTGGCATTTTTTGTGGTTAAAATGTGCGCTTGTGTGTAGAAATTTTTTGGCAGATCTCTGGTAGCAATCCAGGATCAATTACAGCCGACTTCCTCCAAAACCTAAAATTTTTTATGTCTAGACATTCTGTACCGCTGAATCAATGGGATATTTATTCTCGACTTTTTTCGAACAAATGGGTTTGTCATTCTGTATTATTCATTACTTTTAACTGCCGAGCTGTCCATATACGTTGAATTTTTAGCAATTTTCTCTTTCGTTCGCATTTTCTGTAACGTCTTCTACATATTAGCTTCGGATGAGATAACCTGCTAGTGTTCTGCACCTAAAACGCTTCCAACATATATACTCTGCATTCGGGTTAAGCCTCTTCCCTGTCTTTAACTTATAATTGCATGTTGTAAATGGTCACCCGCAAAATTTTAGAAACGATAATGTAATTAAAAAGCACTTGTTTTCAGTGGACTAAAGTTTTGTGCATGTTCTCGCTGGGATCACTCAAGCAGCCTCTTTGATTACTTTTGGAGCCTGATAGAAAGCGATCAGAAATTTATGGCATAGATTGCGCTACGAGAAGAAATTACTATGCATTTATTTGTGTAACTCTACGTAACGTTACAACGATTTTTGATAATTTAATTGTATTATTTCAATGTAACAGTTATTTTTTTTATACGTTTTACTTGCTTGTGAAGCGGAATGCAGTTTTGCGAAGAATTCTAGCTAAAGGTTAAGCTATAATGTTTAGGCTGATAAAGCTTGAACACGAAGTGGCGCCTAACATTTTGGCCCGAATTGGTTCAGCTACCTTTAGGGTGCTCTATACTTTGCCATACGATGTGTGAGCAATTTTATATCAATGCCTGCTCTTTCTCCACTGCGCATCCTGGATCAACTTTATTCTTATTACGGCGTAGTAATCTCCTTGAGGAGGACTTAAAGTTCGCTTTGTTATATTTTTTTGAAAAGTAGTATAACTTGAAATATGTTCTAGAGATATCAGTTTTTTAACTAAAGCTATAGCCAATAAAAGGCTGTTACTTATATCAATCGTCGGCATTCATCCTGCATATATATTTTGTTTCTATGTGTCATGGTTACTTTTTCTCGCATTTTCAGGGTTGTATCAAATTAATTTATTACAATTAAAGCGTGTATACAATAAATTATAAAATTTATATGACTCTGCAAGAACGATATTTTTTGCCAAAACGGTGGAGTATCTTGCCTGAATGACAACTGTCCTTTAAGAAAAATTAAACTATAGTTTATGACTACTTTTTCATGGTTGAATAATGAGCGCACTAAGATTTTAACCACTATTCACTTATAAGTTGTTTATTTTTAGTAAAAGGATTCCTCCACGAAGAGCGGCTGTCCTTGAGCACCAAATAGTTGCTTCCTTTATAATTTTTAAGAAGCATGACTCCCTTTCCCATTTTTTCTGTACTTTCGGTAATAAAACGAACAGCTAGATTCGACATTATATTCAAACCATTGGAAACAATTTACAGGGACAAGGTAAAAGTAATGTATCTTATGTGTGTAGCACGCGGAATTGCAATTTATTTAGAAGACAGCATAAATTATTTTTAATAAACTCGCAATCCCGAATCACTGTTGCCAAGAAATTCTGAAATTGAAAAATTGGAAACAATCTTTAAAAGACAAGGTGATGTTTACCTATTAGAGATACAGGTGACAATCCAGGTCGAACACCGTTTGGTGGTGGGCCGCCAGGAGGAGGTGGGCCAGATGGTGGGGCTTGGGCATCACACTGCCCCTAGAACAAAAACCTTGGTATTGACATTTGTTGATAGGTGTCACTGAAATAATTTGAATAATTAACGTTGCTGGAGTAGCTCTAGTTCCGTGCTATCATTAATCAGTATTACTAGAATATGTTTAGATTTGCATAAGGCTCCAACCATCAATGTTTATTTTTTACTTCCTTCGTCTAAACGGCGAAGGAATTATTGTAACCCAAAAAAAATCCCAGATTTCTTCAGATTTTCACGTTTCAGGGTCCTTAAATGATGAAAAACAGCTTTGCTCAATTGCGTCTGTCTGCCTGTTAGCGGTATATCTCAAAAACTATGTTGGAGGAAAACGAAATTTTGCATACACATTATACAGCTACCTGGCATGAAACCGAAATTCAAACAAATATATAGAAGGTGGCCATCTTAAAAAATAAAATGTAGTTTATTTTCGTTTTAACTGAAAAATAAATGAAAGTAATAATTTTTACATTCCGCAGGCTTTACCTTTGGCAAAAATGTAATGATTTTTTATTTCAAAATTAATGTAAAAAGTGCATAAATTTATAAATCCAGGGAAAATATTTTGCTTAATATTATGCAAAGATTTGTTTCTTCAAAACAGTGTTGCCATTGTTCTTAACTAGCCCGTTATACATTGAGGTAAATATGTAGGCAAGAATACACTAAAGGTAAATTTATATTTTAAAATTAACGAATAACTTTCTAAAATTTATGGCATTATCTACAATAAATGTTAGCATCAATGAGAGATACATAATTTCTCGAATTAGTACACTGCTAATTCAATTCACTCAAAGACAATCTCACTTACCTCAAACGTTAAAGCAAAGGCAAATAGAAGAACCATTCCTAATAACTTCATGTTGATTCTTTACTGTTCCTGATTTGAGCAGGACCTTTGCTTTTATACTAGCAATTGCGTGATATAAAATAGATTTGATGTAAATTAACTCTTGACAAAAAGATGAGGCGTGTTATGTTATGCCGGAACTAAAACATATTTAATGGTTGTAGAATTCAAAATGTTAAGAAAACGTGCTAAGCGCTTTAAAATTATGCAGCTAATTTGTCGTTTAGAGCTACATGCTGGCATTATTTGCAAACATGTTAAGTTAGAATTATATTAAAGAGGCTTTTATTACGCATTACATAAGCCTCAGCCGTTACGTTTTGTAGATATTTAGTAAATCGTCATAGTATTTATTAGTACTTACTTACACTTAATGAGAATATTAGAACCTCTTCAAAGATTTTCTGGTTTGCACAAGACTATTTGTTCTCCTATACTCATTCGCAGAATCGATAAAATGCTAATAAATAATATACGACTTCAAGGCAGATTGTTATTTAAAACTTCAAAATGTTATAATCTATTGAAAAATATTCCAAAATACAGCAAGTTCCTCTCGTCATCTCCGAAGCGCAAATATATGTATAGAACATGTTATTACTATTATTAACTATTTCACTATAGATGCGTTGCACAATTTTGATATCTAACATATTGCTATAAACACAATTTTCAGCCTCCATAACTACTACTGTAATTAATTACATTTCATGAATTTCAAATAATATCTAAAAATGTTTCATAATGTGCTGATTTGTAATTTCATCTTTGTACAGTATTGCTGTGGATGTGACAATAATTTTGTTAGAAACTGTATTGAAATCATATTAAGTTTGCAGTGAACAAATGTAATCAGAGTAAGCTTTGGATTGTCATGACAACAATAAAATCTGTAAACAAAACAATTGGTCAGAGCAAGCCAAGCTGTGTCCTGTTTGGCTTCCCCAATTAAAACTAAAATTATCAATAAATAAATACCCCAGTATTAATTAAAAGTTGTGTAATTTATTGGAAGTGTCTTGTGGAACCTGTGGTAGTTTGGCTGGTGCTTGTTAGTGCTTCCACTCAGGTAAAATAGTGCGTCAAAGTTGGTCGATCAGTAGTTGGTGGTTTTGTAGCAGTTTTGGACGAGCAGGCAGCGTAATTAAAACTTGAGCAAGTGTGAACTAGGCAGCAGATTGTCTTGGAGCAGTTTGAGCCCTAGGACGGGGCAAAACGCTGAGTGGTGCAGTATAGCAGTCGAAAAAGTCAGCGGCGAGGTGTGGATTATTACAGACATATTTATCAGCGACGGAGGATTTACTGCGAGATTCTTTGGAGCCCTACTATCCATCTCAGGAATAGTAGAACAGGTTAAGAAGTGATTTCTAGAGAGCATTATTCTTAAAATTGTGAAGTGGTGTCTATTTTATATCAACTTGCTGCAAGAGCGTCCCTTAAGTGTTTCGTTTTGTGGCGTTTATTTACCTACGCTTTTGTTGTCACCAAGGAAACTTGTAATGACGTAGAACAATTGTTCCTTGAAGAAAAGCAAATTTGTTTGGCAGAATTTCTGAGGTTGGGACGCCGTAATTTCGAGTCCCACTAGCTATAATGTCCGCATTATAAACAATTCCAATAGTTAAATGCGTATTATTCAAAGTTTTTAGTTTTCAAAATTATTATGAAAGGACCCAAATATTGATTTTGATAGCAAATGTATTTGAATCAGTTATTATTATTTTATATTACTTGCTAGGATGTAAAGACGCGACCGTTTTGAGATTTTAAACTCATTTATTTTATAAAATCATTATTGAACTAAATAATACATAGTAATATGTTCCAAAAATTTAAAACCTGTAGGAAAACACACAAATTGCCATAATAAATGTAAAAGCTCCATAGTATTGTCTTTACATTACTTCCGCAATGCAACTGCTTAAAAACAATGAGTTAGATTAGCGAATATTATTGTGACAGAAAAATTTATATTAATTCTGCAGCTTACTTCCAAATATAAGTACTTTTATACGAAAAAGCAAACATTGGTGGTTTGAACCTCATTCAAATCCGAACGTTGTGATAATATTTATTACTGATGATGAAACACTAAACCAACAGCAGCAACTCTAAATTATGCAAATTTTCCTCCCGGAATATCTCCTCCTTCTTCTGTAGGTAAGTATCAGGTTATTATTTTTTTAAACAATTTGACCATTCAATTTCTTACTTCTAGAACTATCAGGCAATGCTGAATCGACAGGATATGGAATACTTCTTACACTATTCAATTCACCTGTCATCTGTCAAAAAGTGACCAATGAAAATGCAGAATTCTGACGTTTCTTGACCAATCAAAAAAATATCAGTGGATATATCTTCCTAGAAAGTATTCAAGTGACTATTTTAAACAAATGTGATTTTTATTAGAAACAGTCAATATTAGTGTTCTGTTACTATAGAAATTGCGTAGTTTGTTGCTAGATTTACTGAAAACTAATTTGAAAAAGTAGTTTGGTTCATTAAATAGTCCCTCGAATACCATTCTTAGTCAAAGTTTAGTAGATTATTTTTGCGGTGGTATCACTACTCATGTCCATTGCGCTTGGTATTAGGACTCGTGCTATCGCACTCGTCCTAATCGTACTAAAGCGCAATGGACATTCGTGACCCACCGCAAAAATAGTCGACATAACTTTGACTACTCATGGTATTATAAGTGATAATTTATTGTTTCAAAACAAACGCAATTCCCTTATTACATGCGTAACGCACCTACCTACTTTTACTTTGTTTTTGTAAATGTTTTCCCATTGTTTTAATAGAATGTTGAATTTCGTTGCTCGATTTATTAGAGTTAACAGAAATGATTAAAGGGATAGGTCAGGCTTCTCGTATGCGAGGAACGAAGTGAATTTTGAAGAAAAGATTCTATGTAAATAAATAACCTCTTTTGCCTTAAAGTAGTAACTAAAAGATAAATGCAACTTAGACCAGCGGAAAACAACAATGACATAATATTACGATAAATGAACAGTGAACACATGTTAATCGCGGGTGTTCTACGTAGTAAAGGCCATAAAATGACTGTCTTGCAAAAAAACACAAAAAATCAACTAACGCTGTGAAATATGAGAAATCTTGATATAAATTTTAATTGAACAATTTACAATGCTACTATAGAAAAATGTCATTTTTTCGTTTTATAATAAAAGGCAATATAAATTTTCTTTTTTGTTAAATAAATATTCATATTTTTTCTGAACCGCCGCCGACAGCAAAATGCCACAAACTCCAAAATTGCCAGTTGGCGTTGCCGCCGAGACATTATGAGCTCAAAATATATGCTTAAGCGTAGTTGATCCTTTATGTTTGTAAACATGGAAATTAGCTTATGACCCGTATTAGGTGGGATACCCGGTACGTTAGCGCAAAAACTGATAACTATGAAAAAGATAAGAATTAAGTAAGATAACAAATTTGGTTAAAAGCATAGTGATGTGACCTCGCAATCATTTAGCTGTAGTGCAATCTTAATGTTAACCTGGCCGTTTCTCTCGGGTAACTATCAGAAAAATTACTTTTGAACCAACACGTAAATGTTTCAATTCAATTCAAATTAATTAAACGCACAAATTGGGGGAAAAATAAGTATAATTTTAATTTCAGTTCAGGTAAAGCAACACAATGTGGAACTAATTGCGTGTAAATGGGCAAATAAAAAGTAATGGTAAATTATAATTCACACAAATGGATTGCTACAAAATATTTCTGTAAGCATGGATACTTGTGCTTACAAATAAATAAACAAACAAATAAATTATTTTAAGTCAACAATTTTTCCTTTTCAATTATTAAATTAAAATGTACTAGCCCTCTATTACGCAATTATAATCGTTTTCACTTCGAAGTTTTATGTTTCTGTTCTATTCTGTACAGAATGTAATAATTATTCGCACTCAAGTAAACATTGTGGCGTTTTACCGGATTCTTGGGCGATGGACGCTGGCTTACGCTGCCTATTTCTCGATACGGGTGCAATTTTCTCGCTCCTGCTCTGCTTACAAATGCAGTACTGCTTTTGTACAGCAGTTAAATTCAGTAGTTGTGTTATGTTGCTCGACCTAGATTTGCTTTTTGTGGGCTCATAAAAGTGGCAATGTGGTGTACGGCTTGAAGGATACTTCAACTTTTCCACATTTTAGATTAGTAGCTAGTATTTTATCAAAACAACTCCTGCAGTTCCACTAGCGGTTTTAAAGGTTAGCTACAGTTTTAGTTCGAGTAAGTGAACTTAAGGAAACGCATTAATTGATATAATAATACTTTAAATAAATGTTTCCGAGTGCAGCTAATTCTGTCAAGCTATAATCGGAAAATCGCAGAGCTGTTCGACTTGTCCTTTCAACGAATTTAGTGCTGATTGCCTTGCAACCTTGGTATTGCGTTATATAAAATACAATACATCTAACTGGCCAGTTTCCTTTTACTGCTCTAACACTTTAATACTGCGAATCGATTAAATTGTCAAATCTCATCGTCATACTAATTTGCGTAAGTAAAATATTATTAAAAATTATTCTAATTATATGAGTCATATAGTTGTTTGCTTCAGATGCTTTTATCTGTTAATATGCCAATGTAATACTGTAAAGCCGTTAATGAGTAAGCGTCATACCTGATTACCCTTTTTATTATAACTTTACTTAGTACATAAGCTTTAAGTTGTTCAATCCTTGTGAGAAATTAGAACATAGAAATAATTGAAACATTAAATAATATGTGATGATTAGATTATCATAAAGGGTGGGAAATTCTAGATATACAATGAATTCCTTAATAATATGCCATTGTACGGAAGAGAAATGTGAAACATAACTAATGGATATAATAACTACTTTGTGGTTAAAAACAGGTTACTGGCCAATAATAATAGAAGGACGAAGAAGAAGATCATGTAGAATTGCTAGAATAAAGAAAAAAATTGTGAAAAAATTAAGGAAATTATGAGATTTAAGTATATTATTTAGGATGAACGTAAGAAAATTTTTAATTCAAACTTGTACAGAAAAGTAAAATGAATCAGGACAACCAGTAACAAATGTTGGTAGGAAACGAGCATCACCAAAAAATCAAAACGACGCTGAAAAGGGAGAAAAGTAAGTGAGATAAAAACTATGTCACTCACTACTGTATTGGTGGTAGCACTGTGAAGCTATATCAAATTCGAGATTTACAGGTTAGGTTTTGCGCCAGTATGTGTTAAATAACAAATAAAACCTAACGTATTAACCTCGAATTTTACACATACTGTCAACACACTTCAGTACTGCTATAGTTATTAACGACATAAGGCCGTTAGTATACATCTAACGAACAAGGTTATATTTGTAGCCGAGGCCGTTAGGCCGAGACTAATGATACTATCCGAGTTAGTTAAATGCGATAACAGCCGTATGTCGTTGAATATTTTTCATAACACCTACAAAAATTGAAAGTTTAGATCAATTTAAATGAAAAAGTTAAGTAGTATTAGTAACGGGTGTTAGAAACCTCGTCTTATCAGAGTCACCTATGGAAAAACATAAGTTTGGTAATACTGAAATGTATTGTTGGTGACATTGTAAGTCTATGTCAAATTTGATGCTAACCTCGAATTTGACATAGACTTACAGAGTCGCCAACTATAAATTTCAGTATTGCCAATGTTAAAATGTTACTGTTCTGTGGTTTCTTAACGACCTAGGCTGTTAAATGTCTAACAACCATGGCAGTTATGGGAAACTTTTCAGTCAGGTTGACAGTGCTGTTATTGACAACTAACAAGTAGATGTTATGAAAAAGGTAAAACACCTATCACAGGCGACACTAATTTATCACTATGACTTTTAACGGCTGTCAATACAAAAGTTATGTTTTTGACACAGGCGAAATGGGAAGTGTCAGGTCAGGTTACGATTCTCATGCAGTTTAATTTGGGAATAGAACTTTTCTTATATAAATGCGGCTTACAAAAAGGTACTGGATTGGCGGTTCCTCACTTCTCAGGACTATGCCAAGACACTTGTGTTAAAAGTGCTTGATATTATTACTTACCTTATTCCAGCTTGCGAACACAATAATAAGTACTAGGAGAAGTTTTAATTATTAATATGACGATTGTTGATGTAGTGTGATATAGCGCTTTCAGCTATTATTAGTAATAAGCGTTTGATTTATGCTGTTTTACTTTATCGCAAAATTACCAAGAAAGGAAACACAAGTACCAAATGGATTCTGTGTATTTTTATTTGTTAATATAAAAAACATCGATTCTAAAATTCAAACGATTGCGAATGGTATTCAGGATAATTGTCGTTATGTATCAAGTGACTTTTGGATTTGGAGTTTCATCAAGAGTGTAAATCACGTTAGAAAAAAAATCTTCTACTAATAGAAAAAGAAGAGGCAACATTTATAGTCAAGAGTCGTCGCGGTCACATGGAAAGAAGTAGGTCATCTCACTTGGGTTGTCGGAGTGTTTGTAAATTATTTGCAATTCCCCATTCTCATTTAGTGGAAAGATTCGTAAAGTCATTATAGTGGTATTTTGTTTCACTCCTACTAAAAGTGAGCGAAATGTTGACTTATTCAAAATTAGCACGATTCAAACACGAAAATCGTTCGTTACAGAACCTTAAATCTTATTTTCCCATACTTACCGTATAGCTTGGTTATAAATATTTTTAGGATTTTTACAAAACATGTATTTGAACATTTACAGTTTTGAAGGTAATGCTAGCCTCAGGAAATGGGCCTAAATACAAATAACAGAAAAAAGAGTTCTACCACGAACACCAGCTGAAGATGACATAAGAGCTGGACATCAGTAGACTACCATAAAAAAACAACCCATAGAAGGTGAAACAATGGAGCAAATAGAATTAAGTCCTAAAATAGGAAAAAGGAGAAAAAGAGGAACTTCAAACTGTTTGTACACATTCTGACGTATTCGTTATCTTTAGTTCAACTGACTTTTGGTTGCGATAACCTACGACTTTCGCATAGGAAGGCCGAATTGGACAATAATTGAATTTTTAGAGCCTATTTTTCCTGAAATAGAGGCTCGATAAATGCTAGCTTCATGTGCTGATGTCACGTTCGAGAGCTGTGGCCTTGTTGTTTCTGAGGTAATGGTTGTTCAAAGCAATGTTGATTTATTGATCTTTGAATTAGATTTGGAATTTAGTTTGATTAACATTGTAAGAAAACTATGAGGCTACGATTAATAGCAGTAGGTAGTTACGGTATCTGATACCTTCTTCGCCCTCTCACAGCGAACAAAGCACATAGAATTGTTTTTTTTAAAATATATTTTAAGGTTTAAAAATACTAGCTCTAAGAGGACTTCCCATAGTTCTGTAATACCTTGTAGTTTTCAATGTCGAATAGCTCATCAGTGATCAGTGCTATATCAAGTTTGAACAACCTTATCTTTGATATTACTTTCATTTTGGATAGGCAATTGCTATGCTTCCTTTAAACAGCGTATGAATAAAGTTTTACCTTAAATATTGGAATAACTTAGATGTCTAGCAAAATGCCCTTGAATTCCTAGTAGACTGGATCAAAGTCAAATTGCAAAAGGAAAAACACAAAGGGATAACCCTAACCTGTTTCTTGCGATGCTCTCTTTTCTTTGAAGCACTATAGTTGATTTGTAGCAGTACGAGTATTGACAATCTTAAAGGCATAGATACAAGAACGGTCAATGTGGATTGACAATCTAAGAATAAATTGAAAACTGTCCAGGTGTCTTTGCCACAGTATATTTTGAAATGCGTTGCTGCTAAAATCTTCTCTCAGTATATTCATTTTGGTAATGGTCTACAACCATATTCTACTGTATAAAATAGAGAACCAACAATCTATTCATCTCTTTTAAAAGTCACTACAGTGTTCATTCTGCTAAAACAATTATAACCTTTACAGAAGACCCGCCTAAGAAAAGTGCTTGATATCAATAATTCAAAGACTTAAAAAAAACTATAACACTACAACTTTATTTGCAGTGCAAAAATAATAAATGTGAACTATGTGCTAATGGAAATGAGCATCACAAATTCCATGGTGCTCTAATGCTTTTGGAACTGATGTGATAATTACCTTATGTTTCTTTTCACTAATATCTTTTATTACTTGCAATACTGTAATGCGAAACAACAGTTTTTCCTGTGCTGTAAGTTTCATGATATGTGGTAAAATACTGTTGAAGAAATCAATATCCTCATCATACTGTTCATCCTTCACTTTCCCTTTCGTTTGTAGGCCCTCCGATTTGCTGCCTTCAGTACGCGAATCGTTTTCAGTATTACCCGTTTTTGTCGTTTTGGTGTCAACGTAAGCTGATACTGCTACAGTATTCTTTGTAGTCCTAATAATGGGTGAATGTGATGGTGCGTAAAGATGTGTAACCTCTACTATATCAGAAGTTGAGCTTTCGCAAGCTTCAGACTTAGAAAAATCCTCGTAGGCAGTGTAAACATGCTGTGTAGCTCGTGGTTCTACTTGTTTTTGAGGTGATTTTACTGGTTTTGCTGATTGCTGATTCTTATTTTTACGTGAGGCATTTGGGGTATCTGTGTTACTTGATGCGTTTAAATATTTCCTTGATGGCTTTGGAAACCCTATAGTCAATCTATCTTTGAACAGCCTCCATCTGCTTTTACTCTCGATGCCTGAAGTTAGAAATTATTTACGTGAGGAATATAAAAGTTTGATTATGTTACTTACTCAGATCAGTCATCTCAGTTCAGTTTCTTCATTTCGTGGTACCATATTCATGTGTACATGTAGATTTCTCAGCAAGTTTTCTCAAAGAACAGTGATGTCAGCCAAAAATTTGTGACAGTTTCTCAATAAAACCGTCGCTGAAGATGCTTCTTTTTCAAAAACTAACGAAAAACGTATTAACTTCCAACCACAACCTGTTTTGATAATGTTAACTTCGGAATATGAATTTACCGTAAACTCTACGTCATTTTAGGTTATGCTTTCACTAAAATTTTGACAAATCAGTTTAACATAGGCTACTGCAAAATTGTATTTATTTAAAACTTGTTTGTGGTGTTCTATTGTTCAAGATGTTTGTTTGAGTATTTTGGAGGCAAAACGGCAGAATTAGTTACTATTAACCATGTTTCTCTAGTAATCATGACTAAAATTATAAGAGAAGTAAGTAAAATAAGAAAAATTAGCCACGGATTCTGCAGTTCAGCCATTTTAGCATACTAAAACATAAAAGATATTCGTATACGAAAATAAAATTGTGAATGGAACGAATGGCAACAAAAGAAGCGGAAGACTAAGAACATAAAATAAGCAAAACCATAGAAGCGAATTTGGAACAAGAAAGAGCAAATAATTATATTGAAAACATGCGAAACGAAATAGCACAAAATATATCACAAACCAAAGGACCCGGCTGTCTATAGTGCTAATATACAGGGAGCATGTTTTTTAAATAGTGAATGCCATATTAAGCAAAACACTTCAAATGGACTTTTTCTAATACTGAACAGCAATTTAAGATAATTGCTGCTTTTGCAGATATATCGAGCCAACGAATAGTATACATGATTTTGGTTATTACTGTAAGAGCAGAAGGATTTAACTATTTAAGAACGATCGGTATCGATTAAGCGAAGCATGGAGCTTGAGTTGAAATGGATATCAGCTCGTTTTCAAAACGAGTGAGAGCTAATGTCGGCAAAGAAAGAAAATGATCTCAGTAAAATTTATAAACAAATAATTGTTTACTAGCCAGAAATTAGATTGCCTTAAAATGTATAACATCAAATAACCTTTTTAATAGCGTACTTTTACAACTTACACGATTTTTGTTGGCGGAACTGCAACAGTTGTAGCTGCTGCTTTACGTACTCACGAAGTACAGTAAAATATTGCACTCCGCACACGCTCGCCGACTACGGGTGTTAAAAGGAAAGTCTATTACACATACTTGTTATTTAAGAGAACTGCGCACAGGGTAGAATAGATCCGGCGCTGCCTAGTAGCAAAGCTTTCCTAGCGTGCAATGTGTAGTCGAACAGATGAATGATACCAAGAACGGTCCAATCAGCATATGAAATCACATAGAGACAATTACGTGAAGAATATGGAGGATTACTTGACGGCCTGAAAAATAAATCCAGTAAAATTCCAAACCACCTTAAAGTAGGGTTCCGTACCTTCTTGAAGATAAATCTTACATAAGACACCACCATGCCCTTACCTAGCGGTGTGTCGAATTTATACCGGCTAAAACTTTTCATCTTCGCCACTTTTAATCTCTATCCAGTACCATTTCATACAAAACATTTTCGTCAGATACAGTTAGCGATTTTATGTGTCTCTATCGTTTCGCTCTTCCTTATTTTTCTCACACTACCATGTTAGCCGCTTCCAATTCACTGTCTGTATCTATCTGCAGATCTCTCCTTTGCCTTTCCCATCTTGAACACTCGAGAACGGTGTGCTCAGAGTTTATCTTCCCTCTTCTTAATCCTATAAGTGTACATTATAACGAACGGTGTCCGGTAAGAAACTGCGTAATGAAGTACTCCAACTTTCGAAATTTACATTAGATCTAAGGTCTTATCCTTTGCATCAAGATTTTGGTCTACTGACCCTTCATTTCATTTTGGTCCCGTCGTACTTGCCATTTCTCCAGCATCTTCCCATTAACATCGCCGTTTTCTAAATCTTCGTATATCTCTTTCAGTTTTATAGGAAGCAGGTCCAAAAGAGCAGTTTCGGTTATAACCTGTAGCGCCTCCGCCAACACGGTTCTGTATGCCGAAACCACTCTGAGCAGCATCTTCCTTTGTACCCTGTTAAACATTTTTTTATATTTGTCCATTCTCGGAGCCTTATGCCAAATTTTTGCACTATACAATATAATTGTTTGTACAACCCTACTCAATTCCGCCTTCTTTTTGCTGCTCGATCCACTAATATTTGACATCAGCCTGTTCTGTTTTCCCACTCGTTCCATCGCCCTATTAACCACGGATATTACGTGTTTTCCGAAGGTCTCTTGGTGGTCCGAACTTAATCCCAAGTACTTAATTTCTCTCTTAGGAATGATAGTGCGCTCATCGAATTCGAAGCGGATATCATCTCTCTTCCTTTCTCCTGTTAATATTAAAGCCTCTATTTTCTCCGGAACCAACTCCAACTTTTGCGTGTTTAACCATGATCTAATCATCCTCATATTTATATGGGTGTTGCTCATCACTGTTGCTTTGTCGTCGGCTGAAACCATCACCACCAAGCCGTCGGAGAACCCGATTATTATAGCTTCCTTCGTCAAGTCCATGCGCAGCACACCATCATACAAGATGTTCCATAGTGTAGGCCGAGAATCGATCCCTGCGACACTCCTACCTTGGTTGTCATGGCTTCGTTATTCCCCATAACTATTTTTCTGTTTCTCAAATAGCTACTGATGGCGTTTATTAAATAATTTGATATACCTCTGTCTTCCAGTTCAATAATTATCAACCCGTAGTTTGTCTTATTCAAATCATTTTTAACGTCCAGGATGACAAGCACACCCCAGACCTTCCTCCCTTCATCTCGAATATTTTGAAGCAGTCTCAGTGCCTGTATAGTAGATTTGCCTTTTCGGAACCCAAATTAGTTTTCTATTTTTCTTTATCAGACTCGCTCTCAACAGAGCCTTGCAAACTTTACTCAATGTGTTTAACAAGCAAATTGGCCTGTATGAACCATATCTGTCTGGAGGTTTTCCACTCTTGAGAATCAGCTCTACTCTCATCACCTTCCACTCGCTAGGGAAGCTACATGTTCGCTCTGGTTTATTATCCCAAGTAACCAATCAGGAACCACCTTCAACGCTTCTTTAATGGCGCTTTTCCTATTTTCATTCCTGCTACTGCCGCCTGTAAGTGTTTCGTACCTGATCTTTCTGAAACACATACTGTCAAATCCTGAATCAGTAATGTATGTTTTAGCCATTCACAAAAGCTTTATACCAACTCTGCACTTGATTTCGCACCATTTTTTAAAATATAACAGCTTTGCTTGCACCAAAAAAATCTCCTAAAATGCGTCTTGCAGCATCAGAAGTGAACAGAAAAGTAAAAATGTCCAAAGTAGACCAAGGAATAGCTCTATTCTGAAGTTATACACAGGAAATTTTTAAAAAGGGTAAGAATACCAATCGTAAATCAGATATTTCAAAAACTACATACGTAACCCACAAGCCCAAGAATTAAAAAAATGGTAAAACCAAATCAGAAGCATAGGCAACCCAATGTAGGTGATAAACCTCAAAATTAGCAAATATACTGTAAGAATATATGAAAACGGGGAAAACTGTTTTAGGATCAATTAAATCAATTTGATTTTACTCAACCAATTCAGTGGCATAAAGTATCCCTTTGAATTTTTTTCTTAAGGGATTTTTTGAGATTCACCGCAACATTTTACATTTGTAAAACATTGAAAAATGGAAAATTTGTAATAGTCCTAGTAAAGATAATGATGCCAATGCATGCCATTCTACTGCCCAGGCAGAAATATTTAATGCATTCAGAATTAAGTCAGACACAACGAAAGGTATAAAAAAATGTACAAATGAAAACGTGTAGTACGACTAATTTGTCCTCTATGGATACTTCGGATATAATACAGGTTTCCAGCTTTACTGTTAATGGCAGGAACATTCATCTTTCCACTTCAATGAGCTCGTTACATAAATCTAATACAATGCCCTTATTTCCAATTAACAGTAAATGGACAAAATTTAATCTTCAGTAAATAAGCTCCCAAAAATCGATACGTCAAAAAAAGTAAAAACAAATCAGGTGACCTGGTACCTTGGAACCAATAAATCTCTAATATTAGAGAAATTATCCAGAAAAGACTTCCTTTAAAAAGTATTAATAATGGATAGATACAAATATTTCCTTTTTAAAAACTGCAGTGGAATGCCAGATCAGTACTAGCTAATCGACTTTTACTTCATTTCTAACTTCTGAAGCTTTAGATATTTACTTTTACAAGAAACTCATTCATGTGGTACACCGATAAATTTTAATGCTGCAGTTCGAAGCTCCGCTGATTGGGTTCCAAATTGGAATGGCTCTTCTATGAGCCCCACTGTTGGTGGTTAAATTGTAATGGGTCCATTCTATAGCCTACACTTTTGCCCTGTCTTATGGTCATCTGGTTCAACAGCACTGAGATTTTTGTTATTCTACTTACGTCAACATGGTTAGAGAAAGCCCTTGTTGTAATGAACAAAGCAATTGACCTGGACTTGTTCTAAGCTGAAAATGTTAGCCCCAAATATCTACACAAATGAAAGTCAACTTGTTCACTCACAAATGAACAAAAAAGTCTTGTTAAAGAAACAATGCTAAATAATGTTAAATACTAGACCATAAAGTTGTCTCTAGTACGCACTTATATTAACACAGATTAACTCATAGCGACAACTGTATCTATTGCGCGCAATAACTCACTCGATGCCGGCTTTGATGGCGACTATTACATCACCGTATAAATCGTGTATGAACAGTATGTTTACAGTATAAACCACCCACCTACTGTAATGACAAACGAATACCAATTTGCATAATTCTTGGTGACACGGCCGCTTCCTTTGGTGGATTCCTCTCAAGCAAATTTCTAAACTACACTTTTATGCAACTAACTGGCAGCTATAACAGTGCTTTTTTGCTCTTGAATTTTTCCAGAAAACGTAAGAACTCCGCTTTGCAAAACCTGCTTCCGGCATTTCTACCCACTAAAACTATTATAAATATATAAAAGCAAAGAGCAATGAGCATAGACGTACAAATTGGCTGTATATTGAAATACTATTCTGAACGTACTTAGACGAACCTCGTAAATACCGTTAGAAATCGTCTATTTTTCTTATTATAAGCTAAAATAATACACAAATAACTAAATATGAGATTTGTATTAAACTTAAAACTCAATTTTTAGTCTCTTCAGTCTCTAATAGAAGATGCAGCGTAATTTTGCTGTAGTTTTGACACAGACTGACACAAAGCCTAACATGGTAATCTCGAATTTGACATAGACTTACAGTGCCACCAATGTAAACAGAAAGTTGGGGATTTTGATTCAATTTATTAATCATATTAAATTTTGTATCAAGTAATAGGCGTTTTTTGTATTTTGGGTTGCATTCAAATTTTGGTCAGAAGTAACCTACTCATGCCTAACCCCGTATATTGCTATGGATAGATATTAACAAAAGCGCATGATAAATTTCACACGCGATACGAATTATGCCTGAATTATTACTACAAGGTATTTGAATGAAAAAGCATTAAAATTTTTAATTTTCAAATATTCTGGCATTAAATAAACCGGTTATTACAATTTAAAGACCATACTTAAAACCATTGAAATATTATCAGTTTTTACCGTTTTTTATTTACGATAGTAATCGACGTATTCGGAGGCTTACGATTGTCAAAGTTACCATTTCCCTACTGGTCTGGCTTTTTTGCCAATAATTTTCAGTAATAATAGGACGAGAGGTCAAAATATTGCCGACAATATTTTTTGCGATTTAGATACGAGTTTCTGCGGCGACGAAAATAACGACGAGTGCTTGCACGAGTCGTTAGTTTCTAAAGCAACAGAAACGAGATAATCTGAAGAGCAAAAATTGTCTGCAATATTTCGACCTAGAGTCCTATTTGTCTTGACAATTTAACTTTTTATTAAAAAATAGTTACAGAAAAAATTGTCGCTGAAATAAAGCTCCTCGAATTATTGTCACTAAAATAATCGTTTTATTGGTAGTTTATTTTTAAATTGAAGAATGCCATTGGTTGACAATGACACCAGTTAAATTGTCATAGTAACACAACCGAAATAATTTGGGTTTTAAACGACTCAGACATCCAACAAGCTTAAATTCGCAATACAAGGGATTTCACCGCGAGTAAAATAAAAAAGTGAAGAGTGAGATTTAATTCAGCTATTAAATCTCAGACAATTTGAGTGTTCTGTTCTAATAGTTTAATAATTTTTCTACATAGTTAGTATAGGATCTTACCATATATTAGTTTTAGTAGGGGTTTGTCATATTCATCCACTTAAATAATAATTAAATTTTACACCCAATCTTGCACTTTTTCTACGATCTATCATCATTTGCCCAAACTGCATCGGAATGGGTTGAAATTGAGCAATTTGGTTTCTAAGCCGATCTTGCAACACACATTAGTTTTGGGTTCTTTGATGATTTGGTGTCCGAATTTTACAAAAATTGTAAACCTATAACCTAAGAAAGTTAATTTTATAATTATGCAATGTGAAACATCACGTAAGGCTGTAAAAAAGTATGTAAAATAGGTGTAGAGGGCAGAGAACCTAACTTGAATATTTATTCGACCCTACAAGCAGGTTTAGTCGTGTAAGAATATAAAAATAAATTTTAATTAAATGTCAAATTTCTGGCTAGGAATTTCTATAAAAAATGAAATAATAATTTAGGTAAAACTGTACAAATAGCAAAAAATTATAGTAAAGTTTATTTACCTGTAAGTTACCAAATTAAATAAATATGAGCCAATGTGTATAATTTTAACACCTTTCGTTTACTGTTTTACGAGGATTATCATGCTATAGTTTTTTCTTATTAATTAATCCTGGTGGTTATTCTTCCTCTTATTATAAGCCAGCAGCCTGTTTTAACCACAAAGTGGTTTCTACTGAAACAATTTTTTGGCTCCGCTTAATTGTTTCGTCATTTATCCAATTATTTATTTCTGATCTAACCTGTATATTTCTATTTGAATTATAATCCATTGCATTTCGAATTCTTACATTTTCCAAACCAGTGCATTTTGTACCTAGATTGAGTTGCTATCGTTATCACGGTGCACTTTTGACCCGCTTTATCTGTTAGCGCTGAACGTTTGAAAGTGCTTTCGAAAGTTAGTAATTTTTTTACTTCGGATTAAACTTGTTGGTTTATGTTGGTATAAAGTGTTTTGCCTATTTAAGCATTGCTACCTGATAAAACTTAAGCGAGGCCACGGAATATTTTAAATTACTGACAACTTTGAGATAGGAGTTCACGCGTATTTATTATTTTATTGAAGCGAGATGTTTAGTAGTGGAACGTGTGATTAGCTCTGGAAATGATTGCTTTGCCGCTTTGTTTATATTAAAATAAAGAGCGATATAAAAGTGTTCATTCATATAGAGTTAATTTTCTGCATTAAACGGAGATTTCAAGTGCTCGTATTTGTTTTGTAGGTAAAAATTAATTATTAGAGCATTTTTTATAGTAATATATTTAACTCTCTATGGTTAAGTGGAAAATAACCACCAATTTCTAAGCAGAAATTATGATTAAGCCAGGCTTGTACCTCTCCCCACACAACGATTTCGTTAACGTCATCTTTATCTGAAACTATCGAAAGGACTGTCATTTAACTTTTGGACAAACAATAGTTATCTGTATACCAAGGTACTAAAGTTTAACGTCTTATCACGAATGTGGATTTAGTTGCAGAGATCCATAGGGCCGAGGATAAAACACATGATGGATTATGTTTTTAAATCGAGATGTCTGGAAATTAACTTTTTTTAATCAACTTTTATAGGTTGTGTTAACGTTTTCTGTCACTTATCTGCCACCCCTTCAACTGCAAAAAATGTTAAAACAATGGATGACTCGACTTCTGCTTTCTCGTATTTTTATGACGATTTCTTCATTTCCAATTAAAAAAACATTATTACCCCCTAACTAATACGGGTTTAGTAAAAGCAAGTGGGAACTTGAAGTCCCAACCTAATTAATTACAAAATAAAGCGTTATTTCAAGAGACAAAGTTTCTCAAAATTATAACTAAATTCAAAAATGTAATAATATATGGGGTGTTCTATTTAAAATAGGAATTAATAAAAAAACAGAAAAAACAAAAGAAATCCATTTTAGAGTTAGTCAACTGAAAAATCACCTTCTCACATCAATTAACATTAAAAATGTAATAAAACTGTAAAGTTTAAAAAAATCGTTAGTGCCGTTTTTGAAAAAATCGAAAAAAAACACCTACTTCCGGTTATGCGATTTTCTCCAAAAGCTTGCTGTCGCACCTAGATAGTACACAAAACTTATATATAAATTTTCAATGCCATACCTCTTTCCGTGTTTGAGATATTCTGTTCCCAGGCACAGACAGACAGACCAATGAACAAAAACATGTTTTTTGGGTTCTAGTACAGTCAAAATAGTGTAAAAATACCATTGACCTGGGAAAAATTGCAACACAAATTATTCTTTTTGCATTATACTCTGAAAAGTGTGTATTTTAACATACTCAAAATCCCCATTAATCCCGGCCCGGGAAATCAGTCAAAATCCAAGATGGCTGCTGAATTTTCCGATTTTTGCCTTTTTTTCTCTATTTTACTGCATTTATTGCATTAAAAAAGATAATGTGCACTTAAAATAGGTACTTATTATGTACTGAAGCATGTATCTATTTTGAGTGCGCACTATCTTTTTTACGGCAATAAATGCAGCAAAATAGAGAAAAAGGCAAATTCAGCCGCCATCTTGGATTTTGACTGATTTCCCGGGCCGGGATTAATGGGGATTTTGAGTATTTTAAAATACACACTTTTCACAGTATAATGAAAAAAAATCATTTGTGTTGCAATTTTTCCCAGGTCAAAATTTATTTTGACTGTACTAGTTCAGGGGAATCTAAAACGTGAAGATCTATTGAAAACTCAATTTCGAATTTTTGGGGTGAATCCAATACTTCCTTTATCGTAAAAGGAAGTAAGAATACTATGTGTAAGCTACACAACTCTATCCCCTTTCATCATAATTCTACTCTGTCGCAAATATCTTTGTCGTTTTACAACAAACGGTGACAATGGCAATAGGTGTCTACGATTTGTTGTGTATATAAATATATCAGAAATAAATGCAAAGGAGAACTTAATTTACTACAAATGACATGACATCACTTTTTATAAAACTAACTTCTATGCCCAGTTTGTAACTCCCCTTTAATATTAATAAATATATGTCTATATAAAGCTTTTTTTAAATGATAATTTACCAAGATCAGTATACAAAATACCCTTAATGCTGGCTTATCTAGAATTGTTGCTCTTTACATAATAACAAAATATCTATTGCTATGAACACATTTGAAGCCCCTATGATTATTATAGCAATTAATAATATTTCATGCATATCAAATAATATTTTATAAGATATTCCAGAAATGTACTAGTTTAATTTTTGTAAATAGTATAAAATAGCTTTAGTTTTGATAACTACAGTAAAACTGTATTAAAAATAGTGTTGGCCTTAATTTAAACAAAATGTAATCAAAGTAGGCTTGGAAATAATGTAAAACAATGGAGTATCGAATACAAACAATTGGGGGAAGGAAGCCAAACTAAGTGGTGGTGTAATTTTAGCTTCCACAATATTTATAAATTGTGAATAAATATCCTTTTCCCAATTAAGCGAGCTTTGAAATTGATTATATGTCCTGTGGGTGTGCTGTAGTGGATTGCATTCATTCGTAGCATCTCTGTAGAAGGTTAAAAACGTGTTTTAACAGTGCATAGAGTGTGAGCCTGTATTTCGGTGGCTGTTTTTGGACATCCGAACGGAGTAATTGGAGCACCTAGAAGCTGAGGTAAGCAGTGACCTTTGTGGAGAGCGACGGAGCCATGGGTGTAAGCATATATCTAATACTGACTATATTGCTAGCGGCTATAAGTGGGAAACTAGCCGATGAAGTGAGACACACAACCAACTCCTTCATGTATACGGTGATCTGTGCGCAAGCGCGGCGGCGTCGTCCGCCCAATGGGAAAGTGGTCAAGTTTAAATTCGCTTCTAAAGGCGGAGCTCGAGTTCTCACGCATGCACACGAGACGCATTATACTCTAAGTGAAACTATGTCGGCGCCGTAATGTTTTCTGAAGTTTCCAGGCCCTACCAGCAATATATGTGTATTATATATATGGGTGTAAGCAATGGAGACAGCTGGAGGCAGTTTTTGGTCTCACAGCAGTGGAGCTACAGCAATCGTTCTGCGGCGGCGTTCAAAGGCTGGCCAACGGACAAAAAGATGGCCAAACATCGTGGGACTCGCTATGAGCTCAATTTGGGCCCCAATTCCGTTCCAAGGGCAACAAAAGGTCAGAACACTTTACCCTAAACGATCGAATTTACCGAATTTCTTGGTTTTAGAAGTACTTCCATCAGAAGTGTTTTTCGAGTATGTTTTGTTTTGTGTCATATTTAGTTACGGCATTTGTTATCACCTAGGCAACGCTTTAATTACGTAACCACAGATAATTGTCGTTTAATAGAGAACTTGTTTTTTCGATCTGTGGGGTTGGGATGATATATTCAACTCAATGTTCTTTTTAGTTAAATAATATCCTGTAGGTAGCTATCCCGTTAGTTCAATTAACATTATACAAAGAGTTTACATTTAATTTATATAAAATAATACCACGATAATTGATTTGATAACAAATGTATTTCTTGTAATGCATACAAGTAAAGATAATACTAGCTAGGATATAGAGACCCGACCCATATGAGAAAAGAGTCATATTAGAGCCCAAAATAGATAAGATTAAATACATTTATTGTATACATTTAGTTTAAATAACCACATCAACTAAATAATATATAGTACTATGTAATATTATAACGCTTAAAATACGTATGAAACTCAAATCGAATATTCAGCTTTTTTCTGTACTCACATGTAAATAACTAAAACAACGTAGTAAATTAAAAAGATAACAAAGTAGTATAACGGTATAACGGTTATAAATTCTTTTATACGGAGTTTCCTTTATGAACCATGGAGCAGTTCCGAATGTCCAAATTCTGCGAAGGGTTATAATATCACTAACCTGTTGCACAAGCCATTGCAAAAAATATACCAGGAACAGGGGTTAACAAAAAATGCGTACATAAGACAAAACTAGCTCCTTTCAGCAACTTGGAAACAAACTGGAAAATGTTAGCACGGAGAACGCAATGCGTGTAAGCTTTTGTTTGTCTTGAGGTTGTCTCAAGATGGGCGATTGTGCTTTCTTTCGGTTTTTCATTGAATTGTGAACAGGTTAACTTTCCTCGTGTTCGACATGACATTTTGAATTTTGTGCAACTGAGAAACAGTCGCCGATCCATCCGTGAGGTTAAGATGCTGTATGCAGATATAGGAGGTGTTCATATAAGCTTTGTTAAATTTTGGTGGTTTTTGATTGAGGGATTGTTTAGCATCCGAAGCTAGATTAAACATCTGTGGATTTTATTAGTCACAACTTTTCACATATCGAAATAGGTAGAGCTCTGGTAAGTGGTTGTTTCGCTTATAGAATTTTATTTTAACATTGCTTTTCGCTATAGTTTTGCTCTGAAAGACCTACTTTTTGAGGTTACCTGCAGGGTGTGCTAATTGCAGCGGAGATCTAAAAAACCTTATGGCTGATGACAGGTGGAGACGGGTGAAATACAGCGTCGAGGACTATTTTGGAGGACGAAATCAGTTGGCGTAGTTTATTAGGAGAGCTCGGAGGAGTCTGCGGCCAACAGTTATATGCATATGGCTTGGAATAATAGGAAACTCCGCTAGATATACAAATGCGGCATTTGCCAAATAGATTTGGAATAAAAAGCAGAACCATTTCAACTATATAAGGTTAGTACATAATATTTCAGTAGTGTCTATCTATACCTTGACAAATAAATTTTGGGATATGAAAACTCACCCACTTTATAGATACGATAAAAAGCTTTGTTCTTTCTTCTTGATTAAAATTCTTGAAAACGTATTTTATAAAGTATAGCATAAATAGCATAGTTCCTTAAGTTATAATAATAATAATAATAATAATATCAAGCTGTACATTTCCGAAGAAATTTAAGCTGTTCTTGCGAACTCCTGAATCTTTTTGTTGTGGGGGATTACTCCACGTTGTCTTTCACTTTCTCTTGGCTTTATAGGTCTGGCTGTGTTTTCGCTTATAGTACGATTTTCCTCCATTCTTTCTTGTTCTGCAATACTTCTCTGTAATTCATTATTTTCATTTTTCTGATGTCTGCTTCTACTTGTTCCTTCCGTCTTGATTTGGGTCTTCCTTTCGGTCGTGTGTGTAGTGGTGTCCATTCCGTGATTATTCTCTGTGGAGATGTTTCTTCTTTTCTACATAAGTGTCCATACCATCTAATTCTATGTGCCTTGCGTACTCTTACGATGTTTTCACCGTTCAATATTTGATCTATCTCGTGATTCATTAGTAGTCTTATTTCATCTTCCCGTTCCTTCTTTGGTCCTATGATTGTTCTAATGATCCTCCTTTCAAAGATTTTTAGTTGTTCCTCTTCTTTCTTTGTTAAACTTGCTGTTTCTGCTGCATTACAACAGGTCGTATTATTGTCTTGTATACTTGTATTCTTGTCCTTCTGCTTAACCTCTTATTCTTCAGTAATTTTTTATTTGCATATAGTGTTTTGTATCCCTGCTGAATTCTATGTTTTGTATTCACTCTTTCATTTCTTCTATGTATCAGGAACCCGAGATATTTGTATGTTTCTACTTCTTCGAACTTGTACTTATCAATTTCTATTTCTCTCAATGTTTGTTGTTTCCTGTTGCAATGCATGTATTTTGTTTTATTTTCATTGACTTCAAGGCCTTTTTCTTTTGATTTTCTTCTATTATACTAAATGTACTATCTAGTTCATCTCTTCTTCTTGCTATTATTGCGATGTCGTCTGCGTAGGCTAATATTTGCACTGATTTGTTACTGATTGCACCGTTTTGCTGTGTTTCTTTAATAATGCTATCTAGAGTTATGATAAATAGCAGCGCCAATAGAGCGTCGCCTTGTCTCACGCCTTAAGTTCTTTAAGTTATTTTGCGAAAACCTGTTAGCTATATTTATCTATATTTTCCTTTACCTACCTTTAGGTCATCGCTATATCTCTTAGTCAACAATCGATCACTATAAGAGTATATTTGAGGCCCGTCTCTAGCATCAGTGAAGACGTCGCGGATTCTAGTTTATGATGTTGATAATTGGCGCCAACAAGTTAAACTCAAATATACTGATATAAGCCAAGAAACTTGTAACTTCACTTTCTATCAACTAATAACAATACGATTATTGAACTCCCTATTAAAATGAAAGAAAGCAATACTTGTAGCTAGTTTTATTACTACTAGAACATTATTACCATCGATCAGACAATTAGCATCTTTAATATTACAACCTAACGCATGGTACCCCAAATAGCTTAACTTAAACCGCTCGTAAGTTTAATGGTTACACAGTTTTTATATGCAAAAATATTATCAGATTCTAGCTAAAACACTTATCTTTGTGCCGATATACTCGCAGACATTTAATACGTCCCGTTACTCCTATCACATGTCAGCTTGGCAGGCCCCAACCTCGGCTGTCATTCGCTACACATCGACCCCCAAGACTGCGGTTGATTCTCCGTAGATTATCTTTCCAAGATTTTCCGCCTAATAGTTGTTGCCTGTTCACAGGCAATAAACTTCGCAATCGTTGAATTCGTGTTTCCCAAATCGCTTCACAGCTTGAATATAAATATTCATTGGAAAAATGACATCCGCTTAATGATCTCCCTTACAGGAACGGCTGGCCAGTAACCCAATTCTTTACTATCACCAAACCATATTAAATGGCGAGATTGTCATTTACACCCCACGAAAACTCTTGCCTTTTTTAAAAGCTGATATACAAATTTTTTCTCAAACAAACAAACGTTGTTTTTATCTCCTCTCTAGCAACGAACAAAGCCAATCTGATATTACTTTTATCGCGTCACTCTCACTAGATTCCTCATTCAACACTAGTATTAATATCAAATGCTTTTGACACGTAACAAACCCCAATGCCCCTTCTATGGAAATTATACATACGGCATTCCAAATATTCTCTACGTCAAACTGGGACTGCTTGAGGCTTGATCCTACTCTGAAATTGCTCCTATTGAATGTTAAAATATCTTTATCTTTAAATCTACTTCTTGCCGCTTAATGCTGCGGCAGTCTATAAACTGTCGAAAAGTGAGAACCTACCGTACAGTTCATATTCATGAAATAAAAAATTACTCGAACTCTGTTTAAGATTTAAAATGAGAAGAACGATAATAAATTAATTTAAAAAAAATCAGAATACAAAAATAGATAATTGTTTGCTGTGGTAGAGCCACGGCTTCTTGGCTTTTTATAGCAAGCCACTACTGGTTGCGTACCAGAAATAATTAACCTGTCATATTACACTGCCAGCGAGGCATCACAACAGCTATTAATCTAACAATCGCAGTTATTGCATACATACTACATTAATTTAATTTTTTTTTGCAAATCATGTCAAACTTCTATATCCATCATAACTATATCTTGAATTTAAATTTTATATTTGAATTAGGCATGTACAGTCGTGTGCAAATAAATCTGGGACAATGGTTTTTTCATATGTAAATTGATTTAAGATTTGAAGCATATCTCCATGGATTTCCTGCTATCAGAGTTACATTAAACTTTGACAAGTAAATGAAAATGTAGCTCTTTCTGGTAGCAGAAAATCAATGGAGATATTCTTCAATTCTCAACTCAACCTACATATGAAAGAACCATTGTCCCAGATTTATTTGCACATGACTGTACATATATTTTAAAAAGAAGGAGTAAACAATAATTCATCTTTCATTTCAAGCCCATTCAACACAGCATACATTGAAATGCTAGCACTGTTACTACTACACATTAAGGGAGTTACATAACTAATTCAAACCGAATGATACGTACGCCGAAATTACCGATGCAGCATATTTCAGTGAAAAATGAGACGAAAAAATCGTTCTCTTTTGTTTTCAAACCCAAATTTCCAAAAATAACAAACGCGGTTGGTTTCTCTAAAACGAAATGATATAACATTGTAGCAGACGCTCAGGAAAATGCTAGACCTTTGATGAAAATGACCTTCTAAAGGCTATTATGGCAATGGGCAACCTATAAATAATGTATAACGCGTTTTACATTTTGCGAGTTACTTAATCGCTATTGTAGCATGCCGACAATTTGTTTGCAATGTTGTGATAATGATACGGTTGCGCAGAAATATTTTAAACTATGATTATTTTAATAAGGTGCGTCCACTATAACAAAGCGGGCTCAGGCCTTTGTAATAATATTTGAAAAATTATATACCACCAAGTGAAGTTGTGGAGTGGCCAGTGTAATGATTTTCTTTTAAGGGGTCGACTACTTTCCAAAATCATGTTCCTGTGGCACATTTCCGTTTTCGTCTTTGTTACTATTTTATTGGTAAGTTTCAACGACTGAGCTGGTATGTTAAAACTGATAATTAACCTGTGTAGGGGAAGTAATGTTGTTCTCTTGCTTGAAGAAATAATTTATTTTATGGAATGTAATTTTTAACACTCACAATATAGTCACCTTCCCTTATTTATTATTGTCACCACAAATAATAGTAGCTGTCAGTTTATAGAGTATAATAGTAGATTATATTATAAGTGAGAGAAATGCATCATTATTTGCGAGTGAGAATTTTGAATCGCGAGTGCCCCAGCACGACCGATACAATTTCTCACTAGCTTATAATGGTATTTCGCTCACGTGTGATGTACGACGTTTTATCTTACAGTAGCAATTCTTGTGCCTAAATAGTTTGCGCCGTCAGAATATGTCGCTAAATAAATTTATAATTAGTCGCCTATGATTTGTGATATACGTTTGACATTACTGAAGTGTATTGGCAGTACTGAAGTGTATTGTCAGTCTATGTCAAAATCGAGGTTCGTAGGTTAGGTTTTGTTTGTTTTGACCCAGACTGGAGCAAAACATAACCTGAAAATTACGAATGTGATATAGCTTGACAGTGCTACCAACAATGCAGTAGTATAAATAATGAAACTCGCTTGTGAATAAAACTTCATTTTAGCCACTGAAAACAGTTGTATAATGTATGGTAATAGGCGCTATTGTAAGATAATAGTATATTATGATATGAGTTTTATAAGAAGCATTTTGTAGCACGCACGGATTTAGGGTACAACGAGCGAAGCGAGGAGTGCCCTAAAGGAGTAAGTGCTACAAAATGCCTTATAAACGAGGTATCATACAGTATTTTATCTACTTTGCCACTTTTTTAAGCAATAAAAATAAAATTTGTAGTATTTTTATTATAGCATCGCTTTGTGTATATTACGATACGCGTTTGCGTATCGTAATAGCCTCAGTACGAACGCAAAGTAGATAAAATATATTTTTGCACTTGCGGGACTTAAGTTGGCACTTTAGTCACTTATTTCAGGGACTAAAGTAGCTCATTTAATCCCTAGGGACAGAAGTAATTACTTTAGCCCCTAGGGACTAAAGTAAAAATGTTACCGTGTCTATGGTAAATTTATGTACACAGTATACTTAATAAAATTTGTATTTAAAATTAATCAGTTGGCAGTACTGAAGTGCATTGTCAGTCTATGTCAAATTCGAAGTTAGTAGGTTAGGTTTTGTTTGTCATTTGACACACACTGGCGCAAAACTTAACCTGCAAATCTCGAATTTGACATAGACTGACAATACACTTCAGTACTGCCAACTGATTCAGGCTATGCAGGGCCTGCTGCAAGTCAGATTTTACAAAATCACTCTGTACACAACATTCTTAATAAAATTCGTATTTGTCAGTTTCCAAATTGACAGATTTAAAATTTTTCAAATATTTAATGATGTTCCCAAAAGTGTAAAAAATAGCGTATACCATACGGGACTAAAGTGCCTAAATCCCTTGAGTGATTATTTCCTTCAGGCGCTACGGGCCCTCAGGAAATGATATTCACCCGAGGGATTTAATGATGCACTCTAGTCCCTCATGATATAATATACTATTATAACTTTATTGGAAGTCAGTTACCTTAATTACTACCAGTAGAATTATCAATAATAGAAATAATTAAGTTGCTAGCCTTGATATTTGAAAGTTAGGTTTTTGTTTAATATAATAATACGAGTATATACGAGGAGCGTTCAAATTTAAATGTTTATTCAACACTATAATGAAGGAACCAATGAAAATGGTTCAATTTGTCAGAAACGGCCAATCAAAATTGACTGTCCTTGAAAACACCTAATGTCGATGTCGCCGTGTTTTCACGGGAGCCCGATTGGTTTCAATGATTTCAATTTAGTGAGTAGCCTTTGACTGACATATCGCCAAAACGTCAAACTGAAGTTTTCAAATTGGCGTCGTTCTAAAAACTAAAAAATAATCGTGTTAGATGCTTCAGTATTGAATTAATAGTGGAAAACGTTGTGTGCTGTCGAACACGGTAAATGTCATATATACCCATATTGTTGAATAATCTTTCCAAATACCACTAAATTTTTTAAAGAGAATTTTTTCTCTCTAACAGGCAAATTATTGCAAATTTCGCTCAACAAAAACTGGTCAAATTCCACTCGACCTGCGGTCGCGCGGAATTTTTAACGCAGTGTTGGTTTCGCGAAATGTCTCCTTCTTCTTCTTCTTTTAGCCGTCTTGCGCCCAGAATTGAGCATAGGCATCTCTTAGTTCTTTCCATCGGTTTCGGTCCTGAGCAGTTCTTATCCAGTGTAGTCCTGCCACCTTTTTCAGATCATCATACCACCGTGCCACTGGTCTTCCTCTGGCTCTTTTTCCTGTCCGTGGTCTCCATTGTATTAATTTTCTGTTCCACCTATTATCTTTAGTCCGAGCGATGTGTCCGGCATAATTCCATTTAAAAGTCGGGATGCCCTGTCTACTATGTCCGTCTCTTTGGTCTTGCTGCGAATATATTCGTTAGTCTTTCTATCTCGCAGTGACAGACCCAACATTCTTCTCTCTATGGCTCTCTGGAATATTCTCAGTTTGTTCGTCATTTGTTTCGTCAGGGTCCATGTTTGTGCTCCGTATGTAGTTACTGGTAGGCCGCATTGGTCGTATAGCCTTGAACGCAGCCGTAAAGGTATCTTTTTGTTGGTCAGTATACCTTTGAGTTTTGCAAATGCCGCCCATCCCAGTCTCATCCTCCGTTCAATTTCTATGTTCTTGTTATCCTTGCCGGGTGTTATTTGTTGGTCCAGGTAGACAAAATTTAAACACAATAATTTGCATGTGAACGAAAGAAATTCTCAAAAAATTTTCACCTTTTGTGGTATTACCCTTGATAATTGAATATTTATACAAAAACAAATGTAAGGAGTCTAATGTATATCATGTCATTATTCTACTCAGCTTTCCTCTCTTTTAATAAACTAGTGCCATCTTTCCGGAAGTTTCTGTATTCCACGATAAAAAAATTATTTTCTCCATTTCGGAACAATTTCGATGACTTCTTTATTACAATGAGGTATTTTTCTCCTAGAAACTCTTTTAAGGGTCCAAACAAATAAGAAACTGATAGAACAAGGTCCGAAATGTTTGGTAAATAGGACTGCATGGTCCAATTAAATTTTTGGATTGTAGTCAGCGTGTGAATAGCGAAATGGGGTCAAGCATTATCCTGTAAGACGCAGACAGAGAACTCGCGTTTTTTTCAAGTTACCCCTACTGTGCATGTCTTTATCTTTTGGCGCGCAATTCAAATTATCGTTCATACTTGAACGCTCCTCGTAGCACTAGAATAAAAAATGTGATTTGTTAGTATCTAATAAAACTTCTTTAAAACTGCAAATCTAACAACGGGAAGCTTATCTACCAACACGATTCAATCTAGTGATAATAATTTTTGCCAATGGTTTCCCTAGAATTTCGCCATTTCCATATAGAAATATTGACTATATCATAAATCCTACTGCTTACAATTCATATATGGCCATAACTGATGATACTACTGGTAGTAGTTGGTGGAAATCGCTTTTTATACACTAAACAAGCGGGCTGTAAATATATTTTACTCACAATCGGTTAATAATAGGTACGTTTCTAACCTTCAAAACAGTAGGAAAACGAGTCATTGTTTACTTTACTTTACCAGCTAGCCGGGAAAGATTTTCCCGGCTAGCTAAACGTCACTTTCAATGAACTTGTCATGTTACCTAGCAATAGCGTCGCAGTTTCCTTTGTTAAAGTGACTTATTAAACTGCAATAAAAATACGTATTATTTGAAACTAACTTAATTAAATAAATACTGACAAAAACCAATTGTGAGTAAAATAGTATACATACCACGGTGAAAAGTTTTCATTCTTGTCTCGAGCTAAAGTTAACCTCGACGCTACGCGTCTCGGTAAACTACTTAATCTCTCGACAGTAATGAAACACTTCCCACCTCGGTATGTAATATACTATTAAAACTGTAGTTATATACATTTTCCATTTTTCTACAATATCTTCTTGCACTTGAAACATGTCGTTAGGTAGTCCCTTCGTCGGAACGAAAAATTTAAATACGACGTCTCGTATGCCTTACTATTTCTATAAATTATTTGCCTCTTTGTTTTCCCAGCTAGCTCAGTATACATAAAGCTCTTACTATGCCCCAACTCGTGGCCATGAAGTGTCAATATCTATTAATACAGAAAGCTGGCCTGCACTTGTGATAATCTCGACGTTAAAACTGACTTTAAAGCATATGTACCAAAAAAACTTAATTTGATCATTCAAGTAAACTTAAATATATTAACCTTTAAAGCCCATATACAATATGTTCTCTGAATGATGTCATTTTTGACAGTGGTCTGTATTATGAGATGTTTTATCGAACTTTTTCCTGTGTCTCGGGTGTTTACCACACGAAGTATCGGCAGTTTTTGGTCTACTCCGGTCCTCAGTTGAATGAACTCCTGGTTAGTCCTAAGAAGGGTTTGAAGCCCAGACCACTGATAGCTGTTCAAACCCCGGTGTAGGCACTAAGTGTACGTGAAAAAGTCGTACAAAGATCGGTCTTTCTCAGGACTAACCAGGAGTTTATATTCACCTGAGGACAAGAGTAGACCAAAAACTCCCGAAACATCGTGTGGTAAACACCCGAGACAGTGGAAAAGGTCCGATACAACATTACATATACAATTATAATAAAACATAAAATGGCCATTCCTAAACACCTTATAGTGTACAACCAAACCCTTAACCAGCGATAGCTCGTGGTTAAATGCATTTACAAACAAACAACAGTAGACTAACTATATCCGTAATACATCTACATTTAATAATATAAAAAAATACCAAAATTACTATACTTAATCCGCGAACATTAAAATGCAAAATTACCAGCCCTGGGTATTTCGAACATTAAAACCCGGCTTTGTAATTTACATATGTATATAATTGTTTATAAAGCGCATTTCTTTACTCTCGCGAAAGCTTCACATAGCTGAGAGAGAACACGTATTGCTTAAACTGCAATAATTTCTTGTATCAGGTTACCTTATAATCGAGCCTGGAAACTGTTGTGCCACCGCTTGAATGACTCTTTGAAAATGTTCACCGAATGCTGCAAGAAAGTCACTGTCTTCTACCTCTGCCGCCATTTTGTCGGCTGAAGTTACGCAACAAACGCAACGTCTCAAAGCTGTTTGGTTGCTTTGCAATTTGCGTACTTGTTTTGAGCACGATTAAAAGAACACTTCATCTACTGCTTCTTCTGGTGGTGATAGTTGTTAGCTGCACTGAGACCTATTGGTCGATTGTGCTTCCCTCCTAAATTGCTATGGGTCTCGTTCGAAGACGCCGGTTTCCAACGCGAAGGAAAGAATTCTACCCATAGGAACGTCCCTTAATGCCTGGGGTTCTAGCAGGCCGGCTCCAAAATGGTTATGTCTCAGTGTTAGGAAAGCTGGACATTGAAATAGAACATGAATTGAGGTTTCTGCCTCCAGGTAGCACTTTCTACAGGCGGCATCAGTTACGATTCCAATTGTAAATAAGTGCTTCTTTGGTGAACGTGCCCTGTTAGCAGACCAGTCACGACCATAAAGTTTTTCCTGCTCATTGACAGGCGTTTTGCCTGACATAGCCTTGGTATCGAAGCCCAGTTGGCACTGAATTGGTTATTTAGCCAGTCTTCTTGTAGTGACACAGGTAGTTACTGGGGCTGGCCCAGGGCCGATAAATTGCTATTGAGAACTCATTTTTGGTAGAGCATCAGCTTCTTCGTTATCCTCTATTTTACTATGGTCTGGTATCCATAGTAGTTTGGCCCAGTTTTTTTGTATCGAGTCTATTTAGTATCTCGTAACATTCCAGAACCAACTTAGAGTTGATCCTGAGCGAACACAGTGCTCTTAGTGCTGCCTAACTGTCTGTGCAAATGTAGACATGTAGATTGGAATAACCTCTTTGAAGGTTGTCCTGGACACAGGTTAGGATGGCAAATACCTCCTGCTGGAATACAGCGCCGTATATTGCTAAGGATATGGTGAGTTTCACTCTCGGCTTATAGCCATAGATGCCAGCAACAGATACCCCCGTCATACTGAAACCGCCTGTGTACGAGATAAGGTCCTCTGGAGTGAGGAGATGCTGTTTCTTACACCAATCGTTTCTATCAGAGATGAATACATGAAGTGCTTTGTGGAACATATATAGCGGAGCCACAAAATCACTCCTTGTAAGAAGTTCTGGGACCTTCTTAAAATGTTTGATGATCCCTGAGTGTCCGATTTGTTCCATTCTGATGGCTCACACCTGTTCCTGGCTTATTTTGTAGGCTGAATTCCTAGCCTTCGCCTCAATCACAAAGTGAAGGTGACGGAAGGCCCAGAAGCACCTCCAGAGCTGCAGTGGGAGCAGCAGTAAGAATTGCTCCTGTCATTCCTAAACAGGTCTATTGAGGTTACTTCTGATTGTTGCCTTGGTAGTCGCCGGGCACCAAACTAGAGCAGCATATGTTATTATTGGTCTTGTAACTACAATATATAACCACATGACAATACGAGGCTTCAGACCCCAGCTGGTTCCAAAGGTCCGTCTGCATCTCCACAAGGAAGCAGTGGCGCATTGAAATTGTCTTTCTACATGAGCCCTCGAGTTCAACTTTGAATCCAGAATGACTCCAAGATATCGGACCGATTCGGAGGGCTGAAGAACTTTACCGAAGGGTGACGGCTGTCTAAAACTCAGGTAGGGCTTCTTTAACAATACTGGAGCCAGGGAAATGAATATAAATCAGATGCTTGAGGTCTACTTCCCTGGTATCAGTAGAGGTACCCGATCTCCAGCCTGAAACCTGGAGTTTTGGAAAACACTGTCTGCAGTCTAGCTGTTTCTGGCAGGCCTTTAATGCTGTCTGAGAAAGCCCGCCAAGTTTCTCTTTTTCTTTTGCGTATGCAACTTTTGTATGACCGTAAGGACAATTTGTAGTTGTCCCAGTCCAATTGAGAGTTTGTAAGTCTGATTCTATTGAAGAGCCTACGACGGACTTCACTTATTTCAAGTGTAAACACTGGCTTGTGGCACACACAAACACTTATAGGTAGCAACTATTTACTGCGAGATCTTCAGCCGCTTTTTAGCTGACCGCATGTAGATTTAGCGTTGTGAGCTGCTTACACACGTGTGGCTTTGGGCTAATCCCACTGTTTAAGTCGAAACTCCTCGCAAAGATCGGAAGAGTCGGTCGTTTATCGCAGCAACCACGAAATCGGGCACCTTACACTGCACAGGCGGTATTCGCGCACTTTCAGCTATGAAAATGTAACAGTTTAAAAACATGCAAGCACAAACCGGTTATACAGCGTCCGGCAACGATGCGGGTGGAAGATATTTCTAAAACTATGAGGGCCGGTTGCAGAAAGCAATGTTAAGTCTGGTGTTAGCTAACGTCGCGTCAAAGTGAACAAAAACGAATCAAATCTCAAATGCTTATGGTAACTAATACATTAGTAAACAAAATTTGATGCGATTTTGTTCACTTTGACGCGATGTTAGCTAACACGAGGCTTAACATTGCTTTCTGCAACCGGCCCTGAGAGTTACATAATTACTGTGTGTATAATAGTTGTAGGTACGAAGGTGGTTCACATTACTAAAATAGTTTTGTTTATACAAGGTAGCTCAAAAACGTTTGGCGAATCAAAGTTACTCTTTTTTAATGGAATGCTCTATATTTGGGTAGTATACAAATTTTGCATTGCAATACTAATCATCTTACCATAAAGTTGTGTCTAACGTCAGTTGTTTTGAAAATATTAACGATTTTATGCGCAAATGCTGAATTTCAAGCGGCTGCTTTAAATAACAGAACACAATTGAATGAAGAAAAGCGTTACTAAAAAATATGTTTTTCGTGAACTACCTTCCGAGTGTAAAATGGTGGATCAGGGTGCTCAACATTTGTCAATTTAATAATTTCGAATTATTTTCAAATAGAGTTTTCTGTATATTTTTGTTTTGTTTAAATTCTTTTAATGGGGTTTCTTTCACCATGCTACTTCATACCTGTAAATTCAACTGTTTTTGAGATATGCATGTTTGAACGTAAAAAACAGTTTTAAGCCCCTTAAAATGTTTTATTTAGAGAGATAACAAATAAACGTGTCTACAATAATGCTTTAAATACTTGAGCCCTCAAAACAAAAGATAAAACCAAGCTTAGAAAACAAAAATCCAACCACTACTCAAAACTAGAGACAAAAAATACGGAAAAACGAAAAAAAATCAAGAGAAGATTAAATCTGAAAAGCGATTGAATTTAGGGCTAGGAAATGAAATGTCGGAAGAAATCTCTTTAAAAGTATTTTTCAAAAATACAGGGTGCTCCATTTAAACAACGTGAAATAATTATATTTGCAGATTATGAGTTCTCTGTATAGCTTTAATCTTCAGAGCAGAAAAGGAGAACTATTTGAACATTTAACGTAATTACGTATAAAATTTTGCTGTACAGCTTTTGTTTGTTTTTAATCTGGTTTTGTTTGACATATGTTGCTAAAATCGTCGAGAAATAACTTTAAACTTACTTCTGGTAGACACAAAATTCTGGACACCCCATCAGAAGCGTGACGGTTGCTAAAGAAGATTGTTGAACGATAGGTTAGCTTCTAATCATTAGCAAATTTACATATGTTGTTTGCTTCTTTTCATGTAATTTAGTAAGTATTGGTAAGAAACTAACGTTATTTTTACTTTCATTATCTAAAAGGTGAACTGTTGTAATTACAAAAAAAAATACATTCCGAAATTTATTCAGATCCTCACGTTTCAGAGTCCCTAGATGACGAAAACAGGTTTTCTCAGTTCCGTACTTAAAAACTAGTTGTGGGAGAAAGACAATATTTTACATGATGATTATATGTCTACTTGGTATGAAACTGAAAATGTCGAACAAATATATACAGGATGATCACCTTATTATATAAAATTTAGTGATTTTTGCTTTAACTGATAAATAGACAAAAGCAATCATTTGCACATAGCTAAGGCTTCATCCTTGACACAAATGAAATCCAACAGATACGGAGTAAATGTTGTAAAAAAGACAAAAGGGATGCGAAGGGTTCTTCTTTGCCGAATGCAGGAAATGGTCGCTTTGCTTTGGTGCTACTGCCAAGGGTTAAAATTACATTTGCAGACGTTGAAGTTTGAGTCCCACCGCTGGTAATGTTTTTTTATTTGAAAAAATATGTAATTTGCGTTACCAAGTGTTGTCTGTTATTGTTTCAGTATTATTACGAACGTAATAAGACTTTTACTCCTACTTTTCTTTGATCTTTAAAATTGTTTAGTGTCACAACGTCCACTTGCGAGGGAAGTTTTGATTAAAGCCCATTACAGATTTTTTCTGTATTTTAACGAGTTTGACCAATTGGTATAATAGCTTGTAGAATCTTGAAATCACTTGGAAAATAATGAACACTCAGGAATGCATTAAAATCTAAGGAATAATTTGAAGCTCTTCTGAGAATTGTTGCATTACTTTTCTATGATCAATATGCTACCTTACCAGTTGAAAGGCAATGCATTCTGAACAACTTTACTGCTTCAAGAAGTAGTCGTTATTTCTGACTGTTATACTATGCTTGTCTCCATGTGAATGTTTAGCGTGATATATCAAATGTTTATTAAGTTATAAGTAACTTTTGTTTATAAAATGGTCGTCTGTTACTGGCTATATATCTATTTCATTATTTATTGAAGCAGGTCGCAATGTTTGCGAGCACGGCCTGTTGAATTGTGTGAGAAACGTAACCTTATACCTACTGCCTAGACATAAGTGAAGATTGGCGATTTTTCGCAGAGCGCTGTAAACCCACGAGCGGGAATTTCAAATTTGCAATGTAACATCAGTTACCACATTGACGATGCAAATATTTATCAGTTTCCTGCTAGTTTTTTTGTGTATTTTATCTTGTCATAAATTTCCCCTCAAATCAAGTTTTATGAAGTAAATGATTTAAAAGCAAAAAATTTACATTATGGTACTGATTCTTCAAACCACGTACGTGCTAACAATTTCTATGTTCTATTTTCATTTAAATACATATAAACAGCAAAAGCCACAAGAAAGAAATTATTTGTGGTTTGTATTTTAATGAAAGTTGTTTGCGAGTAACTTCTGGGCGAAGACTATTAAGCGCACACAGATGGGTGTCCAATAAAACAAAGAACTTCTACATTTTAATTTAAAAAAATTTAAAACAGTTAATTATGTGACGTTTCATAATTTTCTAGGTTTTTGCGAAGGTCTCTCTAGGTTATCTCCTCGAGTAAACTTCAAATCGGAGAAATACGTTTACTCAAATATATATTCAATTAGTAAAAACACCAGATAATTACCAAAACAAATATAATGTTGTTAGCTAGTTACAAAGATTAATTAAAGAATTCTGAATTGTACATTATTTAAAATTAACATGTTCTTCTGGAACGGTGTCTGGTTTTGTGGGTCGAGCTGCAACCCAATACACCGGCGAGTGTTGTGGGCCCCTATTGGTAGTCCGCCGGTACGCACGCCGATTTTTCAGAAAATTGGCTAAGTAGGCCTCGTCGTAGTCCGCCGGCACGCACACCGATTCTTCGGGAAATGGGCTAAGTAGGTCTTTTGTTCCTTCAAGCTTGACCTTCCGCTCAACAGCTGTTTACAGTAATTTTAAGCTGTTATTTTCCGGTAAATTTAGCGATTTTAAGGGTTACCTGGGGTTGGTGTTAATGCCTAAATCCTGATGCCGAGGTTGCTGGTACCTTACGAAAGATAGGCGTCGTTCTTGAAGCGAACTCGGTGTCAAATCCTGCAGATGGAATTTATTCGCCTTGAGCCGGAAAATGACGTTGACAATCCCCCGGTAGGAAATTTGCTGGCTGCGGAGTCGAACGTCGAAGTCCAGGAATTCGCCTTTTAATGACCAAAACGGGGTCCTAAAGGTGAATTTGTAAAGGGCGGCTACAGGGCTCTAGCCGCTCACAAGCGGGGTAAAGGCTGTGATTCTTAAAAATATAATTATTAGTAAAATGAGGTTATGATGAGTATTTTACCTCTCGGGGAGCCAGGATTTGCACTTAATAATTAGGCGGTCGTAAATGGCTTTTAAGCGGTTAGCTCTGCAAGACAGTAGAGCGTATCAAGTCAGGGTTAAAGCCTCAGGAATTCAACAATCAAAGTAAAATCGAATTCTACCGGCCTGGCTCTTACGATTATTATATGAAAAGTTTCAACTTCTCGGGCTGACAGTACAACACGTCATCTTCCTTGAAGCCTGGACTGGTAAGGGTTGAAGGCCTACTTCGCTAGACAGTTTAGCGTGTCAGACCGGAGGTCCCAGGTAGAAAAGGAGGGGGTTTGAAAGGATAAATCTCAAGTTGTTGGAACTGGCAGTGCAATCTTCTTTTATACCTTTTCTGCCGCGTTATCGGGGTACTTGCTTTAGCTTCTACTGGAGTGGGAAACAACACGATCGGTCCTTCAGCGCAACTTTGCGCACAGCGGAAAGGATTTCTTATCACCAGTTCACGCGTCGATTTGATGCAACGCTGGATTGGGCGATGCATAAAATTTAAATACATTTTATGTATAATAAAAATTTAATACATTCGCAAGCGTTACAATTACACATAAACTACAACCTTACAATAGCATACAGAACAAAATACTTCAGTACTAATACCGCTTAGTAACATCTTCCAAATTTATAAGAATAATACGATTACCTGCATATTACATTCTACTTTAGAGAGAACGTGTGAGCTATCCAAAAAATGCTTTCCTGAAAATGTTACTTTTCCATCAGTCGTACTAGAATTGACACATTATTGATAAAGTTTTCTTGAACAAAGTCAAACATTGCATTACATCAGACGTAATTTACAGGAATAATATTCCCGTCCTAGACCGGGAATATTTTTCGAAAAAGGACACCTTTTCGTATTTTTTTTAATTACTCGTATCTATCGGCGGAAAAATAGTATGCGTATCTTGGACTAAAAGCAACATTCCCAGACTCCAGTGTTGTTGGGCTCGACATTCGCCTCGCCTAACAATATTCACAGTTGTCCGGGAATGTTACGCTTTTCGTCCTAGATACACAATGTACTATTGTCTTCAACTACGAATTCTTGGAGCTCAAAACCTCTCTCAAGGATAATTTTAAAACTATAACTCTCTAAAATACACATACACGGCACTGTAAATAGATTACACCATTCATATTTACATTAAATTCAAAACAATAGGTCCTTATTCTACTAATACTGCATTTAAAGAATAATTTTTAAAAGACGTATTAGTAGTGACAGCAGCGTCATTTAAATGTCATCGTAGGTATGTAGCACCTAAACGGCCAAAATTGGCATTTTCTCAGAAATAAAAACAATGAATTTCAAAAAAATGCCTAGGCAGTATAAAGTGACGTTTGTCACACAATTCAGCAGGCATTGGGCCATAATACGCTTCATATTCCTGCTGTTTAAATTTGTTTGGAAACATGCCTCGTCACTTGTGAGGTGGAGAATAATCGTGGTTGAACGGTTTGTTGAGTAAAGCTTTAGTTTTAATGTTTTTTATTAGCTACAGTACAACTCCTGTAAGATCCTCATTGCAGTCGTTGAATTTCAGTTTCATCGTCCTGTATTTAATCTTTAGCGGGTATTCCATATGATGGAATCCAGCATATTTTACTCATTTCGGAGTTCTTGACATAAATACTTACAATGCCCCCATTAGTTAATAGGGCAAACAAATGAGGTACTTTACTCATCAGATCACTGACTACAGCATTGAATTAAACTAATTAAACATATTACTTGTTCAGTCGATTCTTTTCATCGAGTCTCTTATTAGCTCACACGAAGCTTGCACAACGGGTTACAACCTGTAGCTGGAACGCAGCAGGTGCCTTCAAGGTCATAAAGCCGGGGTCATAGTTCGCCAAATTGATCACCTCAACAATTCCGGCAGGAAAAAATGGCCAAGAATCGGAACTCCAATTTACGAGGATTCCAATTCGGTGTTCCGACTATAGCTGAAGAAAATTCCCAAAAATAGAATCACATACATCTTAAACGTGGTACGAAGAAACTGCAAGCCACTTATCCAGAAACTCGGGCATCTGCAAAACATGCGGCCACAATTAAGCGTGCTCCCCATAATCCGTCAAAACATTTGAAGCGAGAAACGAACTTCTCACCGAATTTTCGAGTTACATTATTTTGCCCCACCCAACAAAACGAGAACCAAAGGCCCGTGGAATTTGGACAATTATAAGCGGCGCTCAACTGCAGGGCATGAATGCACACACTAAACAGGAACAATCGCCGGACAAACAAAAGCTACTCTAACCCATTATCGTATGTCCGACAGACCTTGAAAAACCTAATATTCGGACACAGATTTAGAAAATTGTGGAGGCACAAACAAAACTTAACACCATGTCCGAAAATGCTTGCGTATCGAGATAAAACCATCTGTAGGAAATATGTGAAGTAACACATACCTACGTCCAAAGAGCTCAAATAGTGAATCGTATTTTTTTCGTTCTCAGGACTGTGTCGATTTTGTGTGTCAATTATTAAAAATACACGGGGCTGCGCGCGCTATTGCGCGGTCTATCCTGATGTATTTTCGTATGCGCTGCTTATCACATTTTATGTGCCACCACTGAGAAGTAGTTTTAAGCTTTGCTAATAATTTTCAAAAAAAAACGCGAATTGGTTAGGGTCCTTTTCTAAAATCGCATCGATTTAATTACAATTCCGCTCAAATAACGCTCCGCCCCTCTCCAATGGGGGCCTTCGGGGCTTTGCCCCTCTCCAAGGGGGCTCTCGGGGCTCCGCCCCTCTCCAAGAGGGCTCACGTGGCTCCGCCCCTCTCCTAGGGGGCCATCGGGGCTCCGCCCCTCTCCAAGGGGTTTTCGGGGCTTCGCCCCTATCCAAGGGGGCTTTTGGGGCTCCGGCTTTCTCCAAGGGGGCTCACGGGGCTCCGCTCCTCTCTAAGGGGGCCCCAGGGCTTTGCCCCTCTCCAAGAGGGCTCACGGGGCTTCGCCCCTCTCCAAGGGGGCCCCGGAGCTTCGTCCCTCTCCAAGGGGGCTTACGGGGCTCCGCCCTTCTCCAAGGGGGTTCTCGGGGTCCGCCCCCTCCAAGGGGGCTTTTGGGACCTTGCCCCTCTCCAAGGGGGCTCCCGGAGCTCCGCTCCTCTCCAAGGGAGCTCCAAGAGGGCCTTCGGGGATCCGCCCTTCTCCAAAGGGGCTGACGGGGCTCCGTCCCTCTCTAATGGGGCCCTCGGAGATCCGCCCCTCTCCAAGGGGGCCCTCGGGGCTCCGCCCCGGTCACGAAATTAAAGCGACGGCAAAATGCAAACAAACGCAAATGGGGGTCATCGCGTCTGCAATTGTCGTGACGGACACGCACGTTTGGATCGTTCTCCTTTATTTATATGAAGCATTGGTTTACAGCGTCGCCTGCGTACTGAAGACGCAGTTTTTGTTAATCAACGCAGGCGACGGTTTACAGATGTCGAATTTATAAACACGAATATAGATGGTAGCACAATTAATGTATCATTCGCCCCCAGTACACTTAAAATAATTATTCTGGCTTTTCATGACATTACTGAACGTGAACAATTCTTCCAATAAGAATAATAATTAGAACCGTTGGAAATAAAGACGTTATTTTCTAAATTGAAATTACTTCAAGTCCTTATTTTCCATATCGTTTTATCTGGATACTTACTGCAGTATCACGAGGTGTTAAATCAGATGCAGGAGCAGTTATTCTGTGACACCATGTATATTAATATCTACAGTAATATCTAGTGACCATCTTTCAATAATTTCAGAAAAATTTCTCTGTGTCATTTTGTAAAGTCTATCATCCATCAATAGGGAAAACTGTGTTTCTCGGCCCAAATTGAGTCTTCTTTTCTTACAGGATCGGTCAAGAGCAATAGTAACTCCCGACGACCCCTCACAACAGCTTAATCCCCAAATTCCTCCTGCTCCTGGCCCTCCAATTCTCATTCCACAACCGATACCGGTACCTCCAATTCCTCCCCCACCAGGTCCTCCTGTACTCCCTGTACCTTCGTCCCCAGGTCCTCCTGCACCCCCTGTATCTCCACCCCCAGGTCCTCCTGCACCGGCAACGGTTGCTCCGTCTGTCCCTTCTGCTCCACCTGCTCCACCCGGGCCACCAGCACCAACCACAGCTCCAGCAGCAACTACAGCAGCTCCAGCAGCAACTACAGCAGCTGCAGCAGCAACCACTGGTGCTCCGGCAGCAACCACTGCAGCTCCAGCAGCTACTCGCCCTGCAGGGGCAGGTCCTCCTGTGTCCCCCCAACCACGGATTGCTCCTGCAAATGGTGAGTACCAAATTTATGTTTGTTTCTACTTTCACTTCATAAATTATTTGTTTGCTATCATTAAAATTTAACGTTACGATATTGTACCTGTTGCAAAACTGATGCTGACATGTGCAAATACCAACAAAACAATGGTTAGTAATAACAGCGAAAATTAGTACATTGAGTACAGTAATGGGGAAGATAAGAAAGCACAAACCGTTAAAGCTTCCTCTATTTCTTACTGTTATGTAAGTTCCAAAAATGTTCATTTCCTGTACAGTTGTACTTTCTCAGCAATTGCATAGCTGCTATTCCATTCACGCAATGCTATGTCAAGGCTAAGTACCGATTTCAAGCTGTATTTTTGCTTGGTCTTAGCATATACTAAATAAATAGGTATGTTTATCACATGTAAGAATTAAGGCTTCAATTTTGAATGTACAAAATAACACTGCAAAAACTTACATTTTAGGGGCAACTACAGCAGCAGCTGCGGCCACAACAGCGGCCGGGGCGGCCAATCCACCAGCAGCAACAACTGCTGCTGCTTCTCCACCACCAGCTACCGCAGCTACTACTGCTGCACCAACTACTGCAGCTGCTAATACTACTTCGTAACAAAATTTGTAATGCTAATTTAAATAACAATGGAAAGTCTTAACAAAACTAATAAAGTAGAATGTCCTGATGAAACATGTTTTCTCTAAAATAAATTGTCTTGTTGTATCCTCCAAACCAATTGCTTAACCACATAAGTATAAGCTACACAAATAGCATATTAAGGCTTTGAATTTGTAACTTCAATGCCTGTTCCCAGATCTGCAGTAGTACCAACATTCAAATTCAAGATATTACCTTTGATCCTACAAGATTGCAATCTATAGTCCAAGAGCCAGCAACGGATTTCTTGCAGTATCTTTAACAAGCGTGTAACTGTTATGGAAGGTCCCTTTGAATATACTGAGAAAGAAACCCGAAGTCTGACAAGCCTGCGGTGGTGGTTTTAGCCTCCTTGCGTCCTTGAAGGGTGACACTGTAAGTCTATGTCAAATTCGGGGGTTAGCTTTTCCGTCAGTTTTGACACAGACTGACGCAAAGCCTATTACCTGCTAACCTCGAATTTGGCATAGACTTACAGTGCCACCAACATATTATTCATACAACTTATGCGAATCTGGGGTAAACTAACCACCCGCGAAAGCGTCTGTCGATTTTTTTTACTTACATAGAATATGTTTTACCTTTATTAACATAGTAAAGCGCCAGACTTGTTATTGTACTTTTTTCTTATTATTCTTTTCCATTTTTTCAAGAACACAAGGAGGCTAAAACCACCACCGCAGACTATGACTTTAATTTTCAGTATATTCAAAGGGACCTTCCATAACAGTTACACGCTTGTTAAAAATACTGTAAGCAAACCCGTTGCAGGCTCTTGCAAAGCTAAAGGAGTTATTGACATTCTGGGAAACCGCGGCAACTCCTGCCGTTACACGTGCTGTCTGACATACTTAAGAGATTCTTCAAGTTATGTTGTCTTCGTCATGAATTCTTCATCTGGTCAGCATTATCGAAGCAAGGAACTATGCACGCAATATGCGAGTGAACTGCCATCGCGAGCGGATGGGTGAGTACTGCTGCCTTAGTTAAGCCAGTTGAAAACCAGTGTGTTCGTGCGATTAAACGTATCAGTGACTTAAAAACCAATCATACAGACTCATTACAAACGTTAAACACATTTCCAAGCCGAATCTCTCGCTTGGGAGATTCGGCCAAATAAAACTCAAAATGCCAACAGATAATAACAAAGAACAATTAAACTCCGAATACTCAATGGATACATCTGACCTCACAAAAATTACAAACACAAGCCGAAAACGAGGAAACCAATCGCCTCAAGCAAACTCTAGCAAAAAATATTATCTAAATAACGATGAACTCCTAGCACAAAATAAATATTACATTCCCAACGAAAATACACGAACAAAACCAGACGACACCGGAAACGAATCCACAACCACAGCTAAAGTACAAATTCCACCTCTTTATCTACACAATGCCAGCAACTACCAGGAGGTAATAAAAGATATCAAATCAATTATCAAGGATGAATTTACTGCAACATACAAAGGGACGTTCCTCAAAATTAATTTAACTACGCCAAACGATTATCGCCTACTAACACAATACTACGACAAAGATAACATAAAATACCACACTTTCAAAAACCCGGAAAATGCTAATCTGTCCGTAGTTATCAGAGGACTCCCATTCTCTATAACAGAAGTGGAAATACAGCAAGAGCTTCTTATGAAGAAATATCCAGTTATAAAAGTTGTACGCATGCTGAACAAAGACAAAAAACCTATGCCACTAAATGTAGTAGAACTTAAAAAAGATGGCACAGAAACTGACATATTTAACCTTACCAGATTGTATCATTGTGTCGTCACAGTTGAACCACGACATAAATCTCGAGATATTCCACAATGCACTCGCTGCCAACGTTACGGTCACACAAAAAACTACTGCCGCTTAGACCCTCGTTGCGTAAAGTGCACAGGCAATCATCATTTTAAAGACTGCCCGAAGAAACCTGAGGACAAACCACAATGTGTAAATTGTGGCGGAGACCATCCTGCGAGCTACAAAGGGTGCTCCTACTATCGAAACTTTCCCACGCCTAATCAACGTAAACAAATCCCAAATCAACAAACGACTAGCACGGAAAACACACAAAACCAAAGATCTATCACCAGAAATCATATCACCTACGCAGATCGTACACGCAACCCCAATAACGCTCACCAAAATACTTCACAAGCTAATGCAAATAACTCTAACAACCCAACAATTAATGGCATAATACAAACTATCATCAATTTAATAACACCCTACATGGACCAAATAAAGTCATTTATTTCATCGCTAATACCAGCCTTGCTTCTCAATGGCAGCAAATAACTTACATAATATCCAAAACTTAACCATAGTTAACTGGAACGCTAATGGTATCAAACTCCAAAGATCGACTTTCATTGCTTTTCTAGCTAGGCATTCTGTAGATATTGCATGCGTTTCGGAAACTCATCTACTCAACAACGAAATCTTTAAAATACCAGGGTACAATGTCATTAGAAGCGACAGAGAAGGGCAGATTGCTTCCGGCGGGGTGGCAATTATATCAAAACGACAATTACTGATTTCTGAACTACAACCCTTACATTTAACCAGTATAGAAACTACCTCTGCTAAACTAATATTTAATGACAAGACCACGCTCACTATAACTTGCGCTTACAAACCACCTAACAAACGCTTAATAGAAGCAGACATTATTGCTCTGTTTTCTAGCGAACCTACCATTGTAGTAGGAGACCTAAATAGTAAAAGCACAACATGGGGATGCCGTGTGAACAACCCAAATGGGCAACGACTCCTAGACTACACCATACAGCATGGAATACAAGTCACAGCTCCCAGCGAATCAACTTATCATCCTTATCAAAATAATCGACAACCAGATATTCTAGACATCATACTGCAGAAAAACTTCAGGCGGCCCATATTCCAAAATGTCCTCACTGAGCTGGATTCGGATCATCTCCCAGTGCTAATTTCGTTTCTTCGAAGACCTGCACATCAGACTAGCCCCCCAAGGCTAATTAACGGCCGAATTGATTGGGAAGCATTTCAAAAGCATCTAGACAGCAAACTTCAACCTCCACCACCACTTAACACTAACGAGGAAGTAAACTACTACTTAATCAATTACACTGAAAACATCAAAGAGGCGGTGAAGCAATCCACAATATCTCAGAACAAAAGAGTCACACACACCTTCACGCACCCACCCTCTTACATACTTAAAATAATTAAGGAAAAACACAAAATGCGAAGAATCTGGCAAAATACGAGAGATCCACATGCAAAAGTCACACTAAATCAACTGACACACAGAGTGAAATGGGAATTAGATAATTACAGAATCTCTACCTACCAAAAGTATCTGGAAGAGCTTCAGCCTAACGATCAAACAATGTGGCAAGCTACAAAGAGAATTCTTAAGAAAAGCCCTGCGATGCCCGCAATTAGTAACAATGGAACCATATTCAGCACAGACGAAGACAAATGTAGGCTATTTGCGAAGCTCCTCAAAGAAACCTTTACAACTGACTGCCAAAACAACAACCTAGAACTCCTCAACGAAGTGGAAAACTTCGTGGATGGCAATATGCCACCAAACAGCACGAATTTTAAACATACAACGCCAAAAGAAATACATAATGAAATAAGAAAGCTGACCGTAAGAAAATCTCCCGGTCATGACTTAATACCCAACATTGTCCTTAAAAATTTAACAAAGAAGGCACTGGCATACCTTGCTACGGTCCTCAATATGTGTTTGCGATTAGGCTATTTCCCCAACTATTGGAAGCATGCCCACATTCTGTTATTCCGCAAGCCAAGAAAGAAGAGTGACTCACCAGATAGCTACAGGCCAATAAGCCTACTTCCCACACTAGCCAAACTTTTTGAAAAAATTATACAATCCAGACTAAACAAGGAACTAAAGGACAAAAATGTCTTACCTCCTTTCCAATTTGGGTTTAGAGAAAACTATTCGACCAACCACCAACTCTTGCGGCTTACACAAACAATTGAACAGGGGTATGAAAATAAATCTCACACAATTGTCGCTTTTTTAGACATCACCAAAGCTTTTGACAAAGTCTGGATCAAAGGCCTCACCTACAAGCTACTCCAACTGCAACTTTCAGCATACCTAGTCAACATTGTAGCATCGTTTTTATGCAACAGAACATTCGCTGTCAGAATCAACTCATCCCTATCGAAGACAACAGACATCAAGGCAGGCGTCCCACAAGGCTCTGTGCTAGGACCACTTCTATTCAACATCTTTGTGCATGACATCCCACAAACTCCTAATTCAACCATATCAATGTTCGCCGATGATACTGCATTAATTTCACAGCACAGCAACATTAACATAGCAGCACAAAATTTACAAACAGCTATTAACGAAACCCTCGGATGGTTTGACAAATGGTGCATCGCGATTAATCACGAAAAATGCGAATTAAAAATATTTACACTTAAACGACCAACTGACCCACCTCAACTAACAATCAATAATAGCCCAGTGGAATGGAATCCACCAGATTCAGCTGTAAGGTATCTTGGTGTATACCTCGACAGGAGATTAACATGGAGCCTACATATTAACAAAAAATTAAATGAATGCTACACCCGAATAGGCATGCTTTACCCCATAATAAACCGCAAATCGACCCTAAAAACAAAGTGTTCGATCTTAATATACAAATCAATATTAAGACCAATAATTGGGTACGGATGCCCTGTGTGGAGTGCCACTAGCAAAACTAACATAAAAAAGTTACAAGTGTTACAGAACAAAGTTCTGCGAATTGCAGTAAATGCGCCTTGGTTCGTCCGCAATACCCAAATTCACAAAGACTTACAAATGCCGTCAGTGGTGGAATATATACAAAAAACTACAAAAACATTTTTCAAAAACATTAATAAGTGCGCGAGTGCCGCTAACTATTCCCTCGGTAAAAAACACTTGCATACAAGATTAAAACGTCAACTTCCTCAAGACATCTGGATATCCTCAAGTGAATCCGACAACGATTAGCACGCAAGCTACAGAGGAATCTCACAACGAGACGTCCTCCTTCTAACCATGTCTCAACAACCATCCCCAGATAACAGAACCATGTATAGCATCCAGTATGCTGATCTGGTTTCCAAGAAAAGAAAAAAAAAATGCACGCAATATATTTTGCGTGACTATTGCATGAATCGATTAAAAAGCTAACAAATCGTCATTTTAATGGGTAAGGTGGAATATTACCGATCAGTTGTTATATAACAATAATTATCGACGCAAGCCATTTTTGATTGGTTGAAAGTTCAAAAAGCGAGTGCGATCATTGGTCAAATGACATCGTTCGACAGTTGTATGCAATAGTCTAGAGAACAATGATATCGATATAAAGAAAATGGTTTGTGTATGCACTGATGGATGTCCTTCAATGACGAGATTCGAAAAGGGATTTGTTTCCTTATTGAAAAAGGAATACAATTTAACAAATCTTTTATCATTTCACCGTATCATTCACCAAGAAAACTTAGAAGCATGTATCGCCATTGCTGAAGTACACGCCGTGATGAAAATCGTAATAAGTGAATTACATCCGAGCTCGAGAACTGAATCACAGAAAATTTAAAAGCATTTTTGAAGAAATGAACGGTAATTATAACAATGTTCTTTTACGTACCTCGGTGTGATGGTGTGTCTTTTAGCTTCTCTGCGTGACATCACAGAAGAACTTAGTGAGTTCAATCGTGGTTTACAGGGTGAAAATAAAATTATTTCGCAGAATAGTCTTTACTATTGAAGAGACATTAAGCATCTATTAGTTACTGTAGGTACTGCATAATTTTCCAACAGTAACAAAACCTAAACAAGATGGTATTGACATTTTTCGTGGAAACTATAGAATAATTTCAAGTTATTTAGATGCTTTATCTAAAGAATTTAAGAGTAGATTTTAGGATTTACGAAGTACTAAGAATTGTCTGTTGCTTTTAGAAAATCCCTGGCACTTAAAAAGAGCAATTATTACACAACTAGCTGCATTGTGATATGATTATGCAAAGGTAATTGACGAATTTATCGAGTTCAAAAAACGATACAAAACCATAAGTTATTTATAAGAAAAGAGAGAGAGAGAGAAAGGAGTAGGTGGAATTTTGGATATTAGTGCCTGAAAAATACATATTGAGAGTAGAATGTACGAAGAGAGTTCAAATATAAATTATAATGTAATATTTACTCAAAAACAAATACAGAGACTCTAATGTATATTATGTCATTTTTCTACTCAGTCTCCTTGTCTTTTAATAAACTGGTGCCATCTTTCTGGAAGTTTCTGTATTCTGCGAGAAAAAAATTCTTTTGGCTGGTGTTACACCCTTTCCCGAACAAGTTTGATGACTTCTACATTACAACGAGGTATTTTTCCCCTTGAAACTCTTTTAAGGGTTCAAAGTTCAAACAAATAAAAACTAATGCAGCAAGGTCCGAAATGTATGGTAAATGGGGCAGCATGGTCCATTTCAATTTTTGAATCGTAGTCAGCGTGTGAATACGAATGCGACAGAGAACTCGCATTTTTTTTCAAGCTACCCGTACTGATATTTAATGCAGAATAAACATACTTCACAATAATTCGAAGATTCGTTTCAAATAAGTGCATTTTACTCTGTCAGCATTTTCTTCTGTCGTCAATGTTTTTGAACGGCAAGAACGCGGTTTATTCTCAGCACCTTTCCAGCCATCTTTAATCGCTTTACTCCTTTTGTAAACGCTTATGTCTGATAGCGATTGCGCATTAAACTGTTTTTTAACTCTTACACAAATTTCTTATGGTTTGATATCTTCGTTGATAAGAAATTTACTAATAATACGTTGTTCGACGCTTGAATGCACTCCCGCTAAAGTTAGAATTTGTTCCAAAGCATTAATTAATGTATACGACTTCTGTGAATGTCTTTGTCTTTTGGCGTGCAATTCAAATTATAATTCATATTTGAACGCTCCTCATAGCAATTATGAACCTGATTTGTCTATAAAATAGTTGAAAGTTTTTCTCAACATAAAAAATCACACTAATTTTTAAATAAACGCTTGGATACATTTACGTTTCTAGTTTTACTTTTGAAATTATTATATTATGAGGTATAGTATACTGTGTTGCGGCCCGCGTAACATAGCAAACATATGTATGTGGCTCAAAAAGAAAAAGCAGCGTACATATATCAAACAAGTAGAGACACTCACTGTCGGTTCCTTTGCTGTAAAAATACCGATTTTGATGACCTTGAGCGGCTCCTGGGGGGTACTTTCCGATAGTACTAACAGATGGCGCCACTACTTTATCACATACAGAGCTAGACACTGGCTCTGATCACATATGATTGGTAGCAGAGCCAGTAACTGGCTCTGTTTGGTAGTAGAGTAACTGTATAATAGAAGAGTAGAGCAAACGATGACATTTAGGGATCCATACTGTGAAGTTAGTCATAATGTTCATAGTCGACTAAATCAATTTAGTATTGTGGATTCGTGTTTGAGCTTGAGTGTTATTTGATTATAGTTCTATTGAGATGAAATAATCGACATTTTGAATAGTTGAAATAATAATGTAGTTACAGATTTATTATACCAACTTCCAAAGCAGCAAGTTCAGTGCCCGACAGATAAATAAATTGCAAAAAGTAATTTCTTGCCAAATAAAATACTACACTTAATTACATGCTTAGATAAACTAGGTTTAATATTATTAGTTATTTAATTTTGAGGGCTGAAGACCTATATTGGTAGCTTGTTTAACCATTATAAATAAATGTCAGCCAATACAGCTCCATTACTGCTATCTGCTGTGAAATAATAGACAACGGTTTGTTTCAATCTGCTTGAAATACCCCCTAAATGCAATATAAAATTAAAATTAAGCTTACTGTAGTTTTTTCACCTAGCATGAATGCTAAAGCCTTGGAAGCTCAACTATTTTCATGATTTGGTAGTGTTACTTTTTAAATTCTATCTCGTCTAAGGTTAGTATACAATCTTTTCAAATTTGGTGTTGCAATTAGAAAGTTTATTCTTGAATAATGTAAAGTCTGTTAAAATGCTGGACTGAAAATGTAAATGATGGAGATGAAAATTTAGCGTGAGAATAGATGGAAAAGGTAGATCCCTTAGATCATTGTACCCAGTTGTGCCACAGGAAAATGTTAATCTTAAAGACTTTTCCGAAGTTTAATTCGAACATTTGTTAATTTTTTTGGTTTGATTGTTAAAGATTGAATCTGATCATCAGTTAGCATTTTCTTTAAATGTATTTTCAATAAATAAATGTTTCGTTTTGTTTTATTTAAAAGTTCGGTTAATTTCTTATTATTTTTTCGTAATTTAGAATGTTGAACTAGCAGAGGCTCGTACCTACTTCTTTTTGTAACAAGGTTCAGGTTCAGGTGGTGAAATTTCTACATGATTTGCAATATTTGGATTTGACTTAACTGTGTTGGTCTTTTTTAGTATTTTATGATCACTTTTTGCAACTTCCCATTGATTTGTTGTTCACATATTCTTAGCCTTTTACAGTCGTAATCTTGTCGCCCAATATTTCTCAACCAAATTTTTTCCTCTCTAGATTATTCGGGATACTAAGTAAAT
>OW679203.1:74947470-75092226 GCA_940337035.1 Agriotes lineatus
TATACTTTACTTAACAACAGCACATTCATAGTAAAAGTATTGCAACCATTTAACATTTTAATTTCCCCAAAGCAAAGAATAACACAAACTGTCTAATGCCAGCACTAAAACCGTACCTGATTTTAAGATACACAAAAAAATTTAAAACGAGGTACATTCTAAAAATCCTTTAAACTTCAGGACGGATCACACTTGCCAACGCTTGCGAAGCAACTACTTCAACTGAATTGTACATCCAGTACAGTTCTACCATGTAACGTCCCTTGGGCATACGTGGTGGAAACTTCGACTGATCAGGAGTCCAATTACAAAAGTGATATGTTTGTCCTTGCTGCGAACAGTACAAATATTATAAATTTCATTCATAAAAAAAGATAATGAACTAAAGCAGAATGCAGGTAATGGGAAACGGTAATGCTATGCAGACTGTTTTTACTTTGGGTGACCTCTGTTTCCACTACGTGTATATGCTTTTAATTTGTTAAACAGCACGAGGCAAATACATGCAAAAATGAAATAATAATTTTGTGTGACTTAAACATGTTCTAAAAAACGTCAGATAATTAAAAAATTCTGAAACTGAAATTAAGCAACCAATCTTTATTAGGTTTCATAATTACTAAGGTAAAGTAGAAACAGTGTGCACAATTTCCATACATAACAGCACTCTTTTAAGAAATCATATGTAGTATTAATTAAAACTATTATTAATTGTAAATACTTGCATTGCTGCACATGTAGTAAAATTTCCACATGGAGTATTTCCTATACCTACAGCGTTTATGCTAAGTAAACGACAAAAGCTGAATTGTGCTCGTAGTGGAAACTCACGATACTCATTACTCAGAAATTTGAACGTCTGTGCTATTACCTAAAATAACCATCTGTTAATACGATACTTAGCACCTAAGTTCCTGCAATGAAGGTTTAAATATCATTCTTGTGTGGCACCTCGAAGTCGAAAACGATAAACTTTTATTGTTGTTGATTTCTGAGGATTTCACGGCCATTGTCATTAAGTAGCAAACGACTTCCGGGATTGGACCGTGTCATGATTGAGATCGAAGAACTCAACGTTTCGCCAACTTTCGTAAGGGGCTTCATCAGAAGGAAAAAGCAAAACAGCACGGTAACTCAACGTGTGAACCACGTCGAGTTTCGCCTCTGACGTGGTTTAATAATTAATGAACTGCAACTGGAAATTGAATAATAAAAATGCTGTATGAGTTCTTAAATTTTACCAAAATACAACAATCTTCTAAATTTTAAAGACATCAGATGTTGGGGTTAAAATGATAATTAAACATAATCCACTAGTAGCCATTCTGCGATAATTATCAGCATTAAGATATTGCATAATTATTGCATAGTGTGTTTAGGGATAAGGAATTATGCGGAGAAAAAGATTTTATGTGAGCAAAATATGATTTTTAAAAGAGTTTGTAAGACTCCCAACACCGCATTTAAATATAAATTTCGACTTAAATAACGAACACAAAGCAGAAAATTAACTATGCCAAGACACAAACCATTTGACCTAGAAACATGCAGTGCTTCTAAACCTAAGTCAAATTAAAATAACTATTGTTCAAATTAACTACCATCAATCTTCATGCACTTTTAACACCATTGAATATTCGTTGTAGACTGTATATAATACAGCAGGCAGTATGGATTTATCTCATACAATTTTATGGAAATGAATTTATTTCCGAATACAGCACTATCCAAACAGCTTTACAACAATTATTTTTAAAATGTCACCAAGCCTAAGTCGTGTTGGACATTGAAAATCGAAAAAAAAGGTTTACTGATTCACGTGAAGAACTCGATGTACGAGTAATATTTGAAAAATCGATCAGGATAATTATTTCTTAGTAAAATTTTATACAGGAAAATTAACAAAGAAAACAAAATTTTGCTTACGTACACGTGAAAGATTTATAAATGATACCGCATTTTCTTAGAGAAATTTAATATAGTGATAAGGTGGCTTTTTAAGTACCACTACATTTGTTACTTATGAGAAAATAGAGACTGCGCGGAAATAAATCTCAACCTTAAAATTCTGTAAAGGGCTTTACACGGAACTTCCCTCGCGAGTGGAAGTTTTGAAAATATCAATGGAGAAAAAACAAATTTGAATTTGTTAAGGTGCACATATTCTATACTTTCGTTCCAAAATGTTCCCTTTTTCGTCAAGGGTAGAAACTTGAGCTATGGGCAAAAATATGACTTTTAATTAAGTAATAGTTGGTAATCGGTTCTTAATTCCATTTTGTAGAACTAACTTACGTACAAATTCATCTGTGATTACTATTGTTATCACAAATTTATCTTAGATTCCCAAATCAACAGATTTAATGAATCGGTAAAATATTTTAAAAGCCAAATACTTCAGCATTACTCAATTAAATTTTTAGTTGTATAGTGAATTGCTCGCGCTCTATGCCTTACGATTTACATTTAAGCGTCTTAAGTTTACGCTTTACACCTTGCTGTACACTTCGCAGCACATTACTTTTCTTGTGATATATTTTATGATACTGTTGTTTATTAGGACCAGCATTATTATTATTTGTTGTAAGGAATGTTTTGAAATATAAACTCGAGTCGTAAGCATTACTACTGGGTCTTTGACTCCCGCTTTGTGTACTTTACAATAAATAAATAAAGTGAGTTAAAACAGAAATATACAGAATTTTATATTTTTAAGATGCTCATCCTGTATATATTTGACCGATTTTTTGTCGATTTTGAGCCAAATAGATATATAATTCGCATGCAATATGTAGTCTTCCTCCAACAAATAGCTTTTGAACTATACCACCAACAGACGGATTGGTGAACAGACGGACTGAACTTACTTTAGGCATGATTGAAAGTGACGTTTTGATTTCATTTGAAAGTTATTCACACCTCGGTTTCCAATAAAAAAATCGGATTCACACAGCTAAAAAACGTTATCCTAGTTTTTTGGTAATAGTACCATGAGATTAAAAAAATATTCTGAGCAGACCTTGATATGTGTTATACGTTTGGCAGTACTGAAGTGTATTGTCAGTCTATGTCAAATTCGAGATTAAAAGGTTAGGTTTTGTTTGTTGTTTGACACAGACTGACGTAAAACTTAACCAGCAAATCTCGAATTTGATATAGACTAACAATACACTTCAGTACTGCCAAACGTATAACACATATCAAGGTCTGCTCAGAATCGTTTTTTTTATCTCATGGTATTTTTTGACGACTGGGCATAATGTTAACGCGAAAATAATCATATTATTTCGTTTTATTAAAAATGTCAATTGACAATAAATTTAAAACTACTCGCGTAGTCTATGGCATATAACGCGATTATTTAAACAAGTGACAAGCGTTGTCAAAAAAATATCCTGACATGGCTTAAGTATTTTTCCCACGCAGAACACGCGCGCTCAATGACGTTTGTCAAGTTTCTTTTGTCAAATGACAGAAAAATGTACTTTCAAAGTGAGTAGTCGAAAAACTATATATTGCCAGCACTAAATCAGATAGTTGCCCAATTTTATTTCAGCAAATACCTTTAATAAAAACAAACACTAGTCGGAGCATACAATTACATCACTTGTTTCAGAGTTTTGGTTCTGTAATAGTTATTTACTATACAAGTGGGATAAGTGCATCATTAATATACGTGTGTGTAAGCATATAAGTATATTAATAATGTATTATCACACATGTATTGTACAAAATGTTATCTACAACTGTCCGAAACTTGTGAAAAGTGCATTAAGAATAAGGTCTGATCTGTCATTTTCAAAAATATTTTAGTAGGGAAATGTCATTACGTCATTCATTCACTATTTCCGTTATATAGTGGTGTAATGAACGTTACCTAGCGGAAATAGTGTCAAATGAATGACGTAATAATAAGTTTTTCTCCAAGCAGTTGTAGATAATAGTTTTTTACATTACGGGTGCGGTAGGTTGCATTTTAAGACACAAGGTTTTAATTTTTGAAGCAGAATCTGAAGCGGAGTGCTTTAATAAAACTTACGCTGTAATAGTATATTACGCAACAAGAGCTAGTTTACATAGTATGGAACAGATCCCCCATTGTCTAAGAATGCTTACCTTGAAGAACAAGAAAGCTATTGTTTAAAAGTGCTGACTTTGTAACCTTGTATGCACACGCATCATGTCACGTGTACATCCTCCGACGATAAGCTTACCTTAGTTGATTAGAAATGCTATATATGCTAGTGCATGATATTTTATCTTTAGCTCTTAGAATATGAAGCTGTTAGTATACTAGTGACTAGCTCTTAGAATACTAGTGTTTAAGCTCTCAGCTTTTTAGAATACATGTTAGATGTAAGAAATTGTCTGACTGCGTCTTTGAGCTCCAACGTGTAGCATTGCCGTTATAAAATAAAAGTGTTTAAAAAAAGTCGTTTCGACGGCCTTTTTATTTAACTAGCTGTAGGAAGCATGCTACACGCGAGTTAGAAAAGTTACGCACAAGCCGTGTAGCTCGAGTTGCGTACTATACTTTTTCTACTACCACGCTCATTTCGTTAAATGAAAAATAAATGTTTTATTAACTGTCAAATCATTACTGCCACACCATCTTAAAAATTAGGTGGCAGCAGTCACAGCCCTACACCGCTTCCTACAAACAACAACTGTATAATATACGTAACTATAGTAACGAAACGTATTGCTGAACTGCAACGTAACAAGAAAAATTACGTGTTAGTTATTACGTAACACTGTAACAACGAGTTTACTAATCAAGTAGACAGTGTTTAATGAGTAATCTTATATTATAAGAGCTGGCCGCCGGCCGTCCAGACCGTAAGCACTGGCGCGCGCACATGCCGACTGCGCACAAGTGGCGACGCAGCAAGCATTTGTATTGTTAACGCTGGCAGGGCCGGACGTCGGCTGGCTACCAGCTTAAGCAAGCATTTTTATTGTTAACCGTTTCTTTACGCTGGCAGGACCAGACGTAGGCTGGCCAACGCGTTCAAGTTTACTAATAAAGGAATAGTATTAATCGGTTTGGGCGACATGTTATTTGACCATTTTATATAAAATTCAAGATTTTGTTTTCTAATATCAAAACCACCATTGCCATTAAGCAAGCTGCCTTTAGTAAATTTGATAGTTGACGCTTTGAAACGTCAAAAATAAAAGTCGTAATCATCAATTTTCTTTAGTGCTCTAAAACTCAACTGAACGACGAATTACATAGCTGGCGTTTCTGCAAATACCTTTTATTACTACAAAGCAACTATTTTCTTTACAGGTATCTAAATGCTAACATTTCCCTACTTATTTTACAGCACCAAAATGTGTAAAAACACTGATTAATTGGAAAATTTTAGTTATAGTGAACGTCAGCTGTGTATCAACCTGTTGTTTACATGAAGGAGACCAAAAATAATAATACAGAATGGCAAGTAATGTATAGTTGAACTTACGACTAAACTTGCTTGATTATTCAACACTATAATGAACGAACCAATGAAAATTGTTCAATTTGTCAGAAACGGCCAATCATAATTGACTCTTTGAAAACACCAATGTCGCAGTGTTTTCACGGGAGCCCGATTGGTTTCAATGATTTCAATTTAGTGAGTAGCCTTTGGCTGACATTTCACTAAAACGTCAAAGTGAAGTTTACAAATCGGCGTGGTTCTAAAAACTCATAATAATCGAGTTTGAAGCTCCAGTATTGAATTAATAGTGAAAAACGTTACAAATGTGTGCTGTCGAACACGGTAAAAGTCATAATCTTTCCAAATACCACTTAAGGCAACATTTTTTAAGGGAATATTCACCTCTTGTGGTATTACAGTTGATAATTAAATGAATGAACACATAGTAAGCAATAAATAGAAACTTCAAAGTGAAACTAAATATTGATAATCTGCATTGTAAGACAATTGCATGTCAAGTTAAGTTAATATAATTTTTTTATGCACTCACCTGCATTTTCTGGATGTCAAATTTTAGATTCAGGGTAAAGTTAAAAGCAGTACAAGTGCGATTGTACTTGAAAGTAGCTATTTCAAACCGACTGACGTAGTTTTTATTATATCGCAGTACTGTCATCTGTTCGAATATCATTGTATAATCATTCTGCTGAAACTATCCTTAAATCAATAATAGTTATAACAAATACTTTGTAATAAGTTACTATCGAATAGACGTCGGGAGCGTTCCATTTTTGTGAAAATACTTCGACAATTAATATTAGCAAAAATAACTTCATTGCTGGTCAAATAAACAAGCTCTGGTGAAACAGCTAAGCTCGTTGGCAGCACTAGATTTTTACATTTGTCATTGAATTAATGATGATGGCATGATAGTTAGCTGCTGCTGAATAATAGTACCTATGAGGCTAAAATTATACAAATTGGTGATAGTACGAACATGGGACCTGCAAGGTAATTAATTGTTCTTTTACATTTTAAGGCAATTTGATTATTTTTTTAATATAGAATAGTTCCGCCTAGTAACAAAACGAAATAATTTGTACAGTTTTTGAAAAAAGAGTACAGTAGATGAGTACCGAAATCAGTGTACATTAAGGGCCGGTTGCAGAAAGCAATGTTAAGTCTGGTGTTAGCTAATGTCACGTCAAAGTGAACAAAATCGCATCAAATTTTGTTTACTAATGTATTAGTTACCATAAGCATTTGAGATTTGATTCGTTTTTGTTCACTTTGACGCGACGTTAGCTAACACCAGACTTAACATTGCTTTCTGCAACCGGCCCTAAGTCTTGAAGCAAATGTAACAGTAAGGGCCGGTTGCAGAAAGCAATGTTAAGTCTGGTATTAGCTAATGCGACGTCAAAGTGAACAAAAACGAATCAAATCTCAAATGCTTATGGTAACTAATACATTAGTAAACAAAATTTGATGCGATTATGTTCACTTTGACGCGATGTTAGCTAACACCAGACTTAACATTGCTTTCTGCAACCGGCCCTAAAAGTAACACAAATACTGTAATAATGTGACAGCTTCTTGACAGTACACTACATCGATGTGACTGCCGTGAAAACTCAATTGTCACGTATTGACGTCTCTATGATCGCACAAGCCGCCACCAATCTGTATTTAACAACGAGAAAACAAATGCATTGCTTGAATAAGAAGGAGATAAACATAGAAGCAAATATACGAGTAGGCTTGACGTTCATTTTAATTATGACATATGTCAACTAATCATTCCTAGTAAAATAATTCTTTTTCTATCCTACTCAAGCATTTTATTTATTTGTTCGTGTTATCTCATTACTGTTATACAGACTGCTTAAAATTGTACGGAACATGACAATTCCATGAGTTGGAAAAAGTTCAAATACGATTTGCCATAAGAGTAACCAAAATGGAAAATACAATAATAACTTTGGTAGCTAGGCAACAAATACAGTTAATAGCACATGTTTGTTTGTTTGTTATGCCATGTTGTTTTCTTTCGGTAATAGTATATTACACAACAAGTTTAGAAAATTGCTTTTCTTACGAAGTGTGTATACTATTTTTTCGCATTTTGTATTAGTATTTATAAACAAACATTTATATAAAAGCATTATACCTCATGTCCATTAAAAAAGGCGGCTGTGGAAATTCAAACGTAGAATACTATGTTGGTGGCACTGCCATCAAGCAAGCTGCCTTCGGTAAATCTTGTAGTCGACGTTTAGAAACGCCAAAAATCAAAGTAGTAAATTTCAATTTTTTTAATTTTTATCAAACTTAATTGAACGAGAAACTACGTAACTAGCGTTTCTGCAAATGCTCTTTAGTACTCCAACGTCATTTTACCGCATCGGAATGTGTAAAATATAGACGAATTGTAAAATTGTAGCTACGGTGGACGTCAATTGTGTATGAATGTGTTGTTTACATGTCAGGAGGCCAAAAAAATATATGATTGTTTAGCACACTTACGCTCTATATTCCTTATAATATACATTTTGGTTTTGTTTTTTTTTAAACGAATTTTAGAGTGCCTTCCTACCCCCTTATTTAATATGCTAAACCAATAAGAGCTGTAAAACAATACTGTAAGTAAGAAGAAAACACGAATATTCCAAAACAATTCAGGCAGGAAGACCAATCAGCCATATGTTAAGAATAAACAATAACCAATTTTAATAGTGAGTGAATAAGATATTTCAAATAAGTACTTACCATTGTCAATATCTGAAATGATATGAATTGTAACAGATATGAGTTCGATTGACTTTTCACTTTTCATAATTTGCCATTGACAGTTGTAGAAGTGTCATTTCAAATAATTCTCGTAATACTAATTAACCATCAAGTATAACAATTTTGATAATCAAGACGATAGCAAATATTAATACATGAAAATAATGTATCATATTTTATAAAGCATGAACCTAATCTGATTTAAGAGTAAATGTTCCACCGGAGCTAGCAAAAAATAACTAAATGATAAACAAATTTAAACCAGAGCATATTTTACACAAGTTCAGCTATGCATAAATTTATTCCAATCTATAATAAAAGCATACAGCGTATTATAACAATACTAGCAACCAGTGAGACAAATGTCTCATTTAATAAAACAAAAAAACCGTTTTTCAAATAGAACGCGTAATAAATAAAAACAATAATATTTTATAAAATCACGTGATTGAAATTTGGTTTCTGACTTGACATGACCATTCCAAGCATATAACTTTAATAACTTTTCTCTCTATCTCTTACGGTTTGGCTGCTGAAACAGCGTCCCGGACGGACGGACGGACAGACAAGTCTATTAGATAAAGGATATACATATGTACGTATACAGGGTGCTAATTAGGTACGCAGACAAACTTTAAGGGGCGATTCCTTGACCAATTCTAAGATAAAAAGTTCATACAAACATGCTGGGACCTAAACGATTTCGTTTTCAAGGTACAGTCGTTTGCAAATAAATCTGGGACAATGGTTTTTTCATATGTAGGTTTAGTTGGAAATTGAAGAATATCTCCATGGATTTTCTGCTACCAGAAAGAGCTACATTTTCATTTACTTGTCAAAGTTTAGTGTAACTCGTTCTGATAACTGGAAATCCATGGAAATATGCTTCAAATCTTAACTCAATTTACATATGAAAAAACCATTGTGCCAGATTTATTTGCACACGACTGTACAATATGTTGAAGTTGAAAAATTATTTTTTTTTCAAAAATCTGGAAAACGCCTAAAGGTATTCTGATGAAACTTGGCGTAGGTTAGTATTTTGTAAAGTGGCATTATTTGGTCAAACTAAATTTAATTTATTTCCACCAGTGCCGTGGATCGTGGCTACCTCAGTTAACTTATTTTAGAAAAATCTGGTACGCCACTGTTTTTTAACGAATACGACAAGTATTTTAGCTTCATCCATTGAAACTATTAAAAAGATGTATCTTTTATTTTTTTAATAGACTAAACCTTTTTAGAGAAAAAACGGAAACATCTGTAACAGCAATTTCATTCATTGGACGTTAATGGGACCTAAACGGCTTCGTTTTCAAAATACAGTTAAAAAAGTTTTAAAAAAATATGATTTCATAACAAACAATCTCACAATAGCTACAGAACTTTTATTTAAAAAACAGTGGCGTACCAGATTTTTCTAAAATAAGGTAGCTGAGGTCGCCCGGATGCACGCCACTGGTGGAAATAGATTAAATTTATTTTAACCAAACAATTCCACTTTATGAAATACTAACCTACACCAAGTTTCTTTAGAATACTTCTAGCCGTTTTCCAAATTTTTGGTCCCATGTTTGTATGAACTTTTTATCTTAGAATTGATCAAGCAATCGCCCCTTAATGTTTGTCTACGTACTAAATTAACACCCTGTATACAATATAAATAGATACAGTGAATTTATTTTAATGGTTAACATAGCAGTTTCGTATCTATGCCAGAATTTAATCATACAGGTCACTTCCATGGTTACCAATGAAATCAATAGATTAGAGAGTTTATTTTACGAGTTAACATACGAATTTGAATTAGGGACTTGCTAATAAGAAACTTTAATTTTGTTACCGGAATGTAGGTATGCAACTAAAAAGTAGATACGTAGGAACAACTTGTGTGTTGTATCTTTTCTTCAGTTGTATACATTAGGATAGCTTTTAATTGTCTTTTTAACAAGTAATAATTCCTATGTTAACTCGTAAAATACACGCTCTAATCTATTGGTCTCATTTGTAACTATGGAAATGAACTGTATGATTAAATGGCGGCATAGAAACAAAACGCTTATGTTAAATATTAAAATAAATTCCTTGTATAATTATAAGATTGGTGCTGGATAATGTGAACATTCTGAACCAAATGAGCTAGAATATACAGTTTATGGACTTTGTATGCGTTAGACAGCAATAGAGTAATATGCGATTAACATCTAGAATCCCCAAAATCAATGTAGTTTCTTTTAAAAAAACACTGAATTGTTGGATAGTAGATTACAAGTCATATGTGTCTATTTCTGTCTAATGCATGAAAAGCGCATAAACTGTATTCTAGCTCATTCACGTTTCATGTTTACATTACCCACCACCAATCTGTATAATTATGGCCCCATCCGTATACGTAGTTGGGGATATGCGCATGTCGAGGGAAAACCATTAAGTTGCATTTCACTGGTGCTCAGTAAATATTGTGAATGTTACAATAAATAACAATTTAATATATATTACTTCTGTGTAAACCGGTTTTTCTAAAGTAACCTGCTTCTTAGACATAATAAAATTGGTGTTTTTGTGTATAAAAACTGTTTAAAATTGTGTAAAATGTAATTACATTGATAAAAATTAAAATATGTTTATTTTTGGATTATTTCTTTTTAAGCTGTGACCAAGTATTTCTGTGCGAATTAATAAACAAACGGTTACTTTATTGGTCAATTTTTACCCTAAATTTTAGTTAGAAACTTTGTTCCACTTTTTCCTCTTTTAAGTTATCAATAATTATCTGTTTTGTTTGTCAGATTTTAGTATCTTAATAACTTCTTTAATTTATAAATTATGTTTTATGCAATATTTTATTAACGAATAATTTATACTTAGCTATTCATGAAGGGTATCTTATTTACCATAAGTTTTAGTAGAAACGCATTTTTGTTTATAACTAATTATATATTTTGCTAATGGGCGTGAGTGCAAGCTGCTTTTACGAATTCAGTCGTGTTTGAATTATTTTTTGCTCATTTGTTGATTTCCTCTTGTCATTTTATGCAGACAGGGAACTCTCGATTGACTCATCTAAACATTCGATCTTTGTCTACGAAAATTTAAAATTTTAGTGATATAGTAACATCTTTAGATTGCGATGTAGTTGTCGTGTCTGAAACTTGATTAAATTACTAGATAACCAACAACGTATTAAAAAGATGCTTACAACTTTGTCAGATCGGATACAGCGATAGACCGTCTCGTGCGGATGGAGTGGGAATTTATCTTAAATCTTATTATAATTACAGTATTATTAAGAGCAGTTCGAAGGTTGAACAGTTATGAATACATATAAAAAATACTATTCTCTTTTAGTTGGAGCTATATGCAGAGTGTTTGCAAATCGTTAGACTGCGCGTGACTTCGTTAATAACTTTTTTATTTTTAAATGCCACGAAACAACCTATAAATTTCCGCAAACCAATGTAAACCATGCTCTTCCTATTATACTTATTTAAAGTAGGTCATGACTTGCAAAATCACAATAGAATAAGAAATGCAAAACAAATTCAACTTGGCTCTAAAAGTTCCTCATGTGTAAATTATCGCAGCAAACGCACTAAAACACAAGAAAACCATGTTTTTTAAGTGAAGCCATATTGTTTTTTAATTATGTGTTACGCATTTTTGACTTTTTAAAATCTACTATTAAACGAAATAGCGAATATAGTAAATCGTAGAAAAGCTCTTTTATTGCAGTATTATTTCTGTTTATATGAGTTTATGTAAAATATATGCTCTTTTATACACTGTGTTTCAGGAGAAAGTGCAAATATTTTGGGAGGTTGTAGTATGAATTATTCCAAGTAAAAAATTTCATATGAACATGTGGCTTATTGTTAATAGATACTGAGATACGGTCATTATAAGGTGTATTAAAGTACGAGAAATAACTTAATGTTGATTTTTAATAATAACAATCAAAATTAAACAAATTTACATTAGTGGTTCAAAAATTCCACCGCCAACCTCAATACATTTAGTAATTCTATTAGTAACGCTGCTTGTTGCTCTTCTAATAGCATCTTGGCGTTCCTTTATGAGCGCCGGACAACCCATGATTCGAGCGATCAATTCGTGTCTGGTGTTTACTTTTACTTTATACACCTCACTTTTAAGCCACCCCCACATACATAAATCTAGTGGGGTGAGATCTGGCGCCCTCGGTGGTCAATTAATGGGACCACCGCGGCCTATCCATCGTTCCGGAAAAACTCTATTAAGATTTTGCGTCACCTGACGACTAAAATGAGCAGGAGCTCCGTCTTGTTGCCATATCATATCTCTTCTTGTAGCCAAGGGAACGTCCTCCAGTAGTAGTGAAAGATCATTTTCTAAAAACTCCAGATAAAGAGGTCCAGTAAGACGATTTGGTAACACAACAGGCCCAATCAACAAATTGTCGATCATCCCGCACCACACGTTAACAGAGAAGCGATGTTGGAAATTGCTTTCTACTGCAGCGTATGGATTTTCGTCGGACCATTGATGTGAATTATGGCTGTTATTAATACCGTCACGGGTAAAGGTAGCTTCGTCGGTGAACAGTACTGATGGAATTAATTGACGATTACCATCGACCCACCGACAAAACTCTAATCGACCAACTTCGTCTCCTGGTTGAAGGTGTTGCACCGGCTGCAAGTGATATGGATGCAATCCGTGTACTTGTAGGGCTACGTTCTACCGACTGAAGAATATTTTCTACTTCATTCAGATCTTGTTCATTCGCTCTTTCAGAAGAAATGTAACTACTGGGAACTCTGCCAGTTTCACGAAATTTTCTGAAAACGTTACTAAAAACTTTTGCATTCGGAAGTCTACTGTTAGGAAACCGTCGACGATATTCTCTGCGAGCAGCAAAGGCACTTCCATTACAAAACCCCAAAACCCGTATACAAATACCATATCAGAATATTCTGCATGTGTAAAAATATGCGGCATTATTTTTACTTATTACCAATAATTAAATTCAAGGGTTAGGTAAATTCAATTGAAACTACGTTACAACTTTATAAATGTCAATTACGATTATTTGTCATTTGTTTTATACGAAAAGTTAGCTTGATTGTTATTATTAAAAATCAACAATAATTTATTTCTCGTATCTTAGTATCTATTAACAATAGAACACATGTACCGGGTGGCCAATTAAGAAGGGCACTCGGCCCTATCTCGAAAAGTAATTGTCGTAAAGACTTGGGGTAAAAAATATTATAACTAAAGCGGCCAAGAGAAAATGCTGAAAATTATTTTTAAGTTTCTAGATGGCCGTCAGGGGGCGTAATCGCATTCTTGCATTTTAAATCCCGTTTTTTGAGAAATATTCTTATATTACAGATAGCTAAAATCGACACCGTTTTAAAGTTGAGATAAATTCGATTCTTTTTTGTTAAATACTTTTTGCTCTATCTCTTAATGGAAAGTAGTGGGGGGGTGTCCGAACATTTTCGGAAAGAAATGTCAATAACTTCAAAATGGCTGAACGGATTTTGTAAAACTTGGAGTCGTTGAAAATGGATTTTCTTAGGCTATCAACGCTGTCTTGAGCGGATTGATTTAGATTGCTTGTGTCGCCGCTAGAGGGCGTTTTGCAACAACACTACAAATAAAATGGTTTTTCTCAAAAAAATTAAATGCATCGATATCACTTTTATTGCAACAAAAGATAGCCAAATAAGGGTCTAATAAGCTAGTGAAAACCGCATTTCGATATTTGTTCCCTAACCTAAAATATCAGTAAAGGAAATTAAAACTCGAAATAATGTCGCATCTTTGGGAATATTTTCAGTTACCTGCCATTATTAAATCCTAATTATCGTTCTTTTAGTAAAATATATTTAATTTACTGTTAAAATACCAACATTATATTTAAAATGTCAATAATAATTAATACTCATGCAATATGATTGAATATTGTCCTTCTGTCCACACGAAATTCGAAATTTTTAAAATGCATGTGTGCTTTGGAAAACAAAATAGCAGTAATTATAATGGTGGTGTTTAAGTGTCAAACATATTACGATTGCAGATATTTATAGTGCATTTTGGTGGCCTTATTTGTAAAAAATGCCTTTTCCACCTGCAGAAGTGTTTGATATGTTTCGTGTTTATTTTCAAAACAATAAAAACGCAACTGTTTCTGTTAGAATCTATGCGATGGAGTATCCTGATAGGTGCCATCCAACTGTCAAAGTTTTTCGTGTGGACAGAAAGGCAATATTCAATCATATTGCATGAGTATTAATTATTATTGACATTTTAAATATAATGTTCGTATTTGAACAGTAAATTTATATATATTTTGCTAAAATAACGATAATTAGGATTTAATAATAGCAGATATAGTGAACATATTCCCAAAGATGCGACATTATTTCGAGTTTTAATTTCCTTTACTGATATTTTAGGCTAGGAAACAAATATCGAAATGCGGTTTTCACTAACGTGTTAGACCCTTGTTTGGCAATCTTCTGTTGCAATAAAAGTGATATCGATGCATTTAATTTTTTTGAGAAAATCCATTTCATTTGTAGTGTTGTCGCAAAACGCCCTCTAGCGGCGACACAAGCAATCTAAATCAATCCGCTCAAAGCAGCGTTAATATCATAAGAAAAGCCCTTTTCAACGACTCCACGTTTGACAAAATCCGTTCAGTAATTTTGAAGTTATTGACATTTCTTTCCGAAAATGTTCGGACACCCCCCACTACTTTCCCTTAAGAGATAGAGCAAAAAGTATTTAACAAAAAAGAATCGAATTTATCTCAACTTTAAAACGGTGTCCATTTTAGCTATCTGTAATATAAGAATATTTATCAAAAAACGGGATTTAAAATTCAAGAATGCGATTACGCCTCCTGGCGGCCATTCTAGAATCTTAAAAATAATTTCCAGCATTTTCTCTTGGCCGCTTTAGTTATAATTTTTTTTACCCCAAATCTTTACGACAATTACTTTTCGAGATAGGGCCGAGTGCCCTTCTTAATTGGCCACCCGGTACATATGAAATTTTTTACTTAGAATAATTCATACTACAACCTCCCAAAATATTTGCACTTCCTCCTGAAACACCCTGTATAAACGATTGACTATTGAGTTTATTAACTTTTGCTAGCTCCAATAGAACAACCACTCTCAAATCAGGTTTGGTACATGCACTATCAACATTATTACTTGATAGTTAATTTGTACAATAAAAATTACTTCAAAAATATGATAGTTTAACAACCGTCAAGGTCAAAAATTATGAACAAAAAAGTCAGTCGAAATCAATTTTGTTACAATTCTTATCATTTTCAAAACACCAAAATATGAAGTAACTTTGAAATAGATCGTTAAACCCGTTATTTTTATTTTTATTTACGTACAACTGTTACTATTAAATTGAAACATGGCAACTACAATTAAGTAATAAATGTATTGTTGACTTTGGGTTTCAGCTTATGCTGCTGGATTTTTTACATCGATTCAAATATACGTCTTGACTTTAATTTTAACGGTGCATTGAATCGATTAAAGACTTTAACACGTAAACTAACACGTTGACGACCGCCGTCCAGTATACTGGACATCGTGGTTTCTTTCCGTGTACCGCGTACTGGACGATCTTTCTTGCGGCTTTAAATGCTATATATAATTTGTGTGGTGCCAAGATTAAAGTCTAAAATATTAATATGGTATCTTGGTATGGTTCTGTAAAAAAATTAAACAGATTCGATTAAAGATATTCAATTTACTACCCGACGATAGGTGGCACTACAAATACTCTCTTCTGCGATTTGTATTCAAGTTCTCTGCTATTATTTAGTAGAAACCTGCTTATAAACTAAGTTTTCTTTATATTCATGTTTTATCAGGGACTTCCCCGATGTATATCGTAAAAATTAAGGTATCAAATTATATCTGTATCAGTAAATTTTTATCATTACTGGGTTGCATTTGTTTGTGCTGTGTCACAGATTTTGTATATTGTTTATTGTGTTTTCTTATATAAAGGATAGTGTTGTTTATAATGATTTCAAATGAAGATCTAGCAATTCCTGGGTAAGTTACTTTAGTTTAGAAGTAATTTAGTTGATAGATTATTTTGTGTTAGTCCTAGCAGATCTAGAAATGTACGTAAAAGAAATACAACCGACAGATTCAAACCTCTTCGTCCTAATGATGTAGAGCATTATGCTGAACATCTTTCAGAAGTAGAAAGTATTTCTGATGACGATGACTATTCTAGTGATAATAGTATAAGAGATAAAGATTATGTACCTTCACTTCGCGTACTCTGTGTGATGAAGTAATGAATGTTCAGCTTGAATGCAGTGATTTAGAATCTATTTTGGATGATGTGAGCGATTTGGATGATAAAATTCCAGAATCCCCTGAAGCTGCATTGAACGATTCTGATTGGACAGACACTGAAATTGACCCACCAACAATACCTTTTACTGGTGTTCCTGTCTTGAATACAAATTTGGACGATGATGCCAAACCCATTGATTATTTTCAACTCTTCTTTGATGAAGAAATAGTAAATATTGCTATGGTATATAGAGGTCATGTATGACATTAAATACACTTATTTATTTACATGAATAAAAAAATGAAAAGTTCAAGACAGTAATTATACTGAAACGATAAGATATAAAAAATTAATAATAAATACAAAGTTGGATATTGAGTATGACAGAATAAAATTCTATTTGTAACAATTTATAAAGTAAGCACCATTCAAAATTTATTTATAACTTAGCGGGCAGGAATAATGGTAGTCTAGGATAAGGATAAAGAATTGGAATGATTATTGAAATAACAAATTTGAAAACGGTTGTAAAATTTTAATTTTGGTGAAAATAAAACTATAGATGTGCCCTTAATTTCATTTAATTTATTATAATCAATTTAAAAAGGGTTTAATAATGACATACAAGGTATAAGAAAGTGAATTATAAGAAGAAATAAAATAATATGATTTAAAAATGATGAGATGGTAAAATGGAGCTAACTAACAAGACATAGAAGTAAGAAGAAAGATTTGGACATAGTTTAATTGGAGTTGGATTACAATTCATTAATATCTACATAACTTGGATTATTAATGACATTTGGAGTTTTTCGAGGGACTGAGCACTATTTGGACGAGGATCAGTTGGTTGGTGGTGAAAGAAATAACTGTTAGAGGCTGAGATTAAATACTGAGGACCATCAGACGGAAGGAGGCTTGCTTGCAGCAGAAGGTGAAGCTGTTGGAGTTTGCGGACATACTGGTAGTGAACGTTGTGTATGGAGATACTAGGACATAGGGAGAAATACTTAAAGGTTACCACTTTGACTGGAAGGCTACTTACTAGGAAGGATTTGGATACAGGAAGGTGCTAGTATTGACAGCTGGGTTGGAGTTTGAGAAGGAGTGATGGTCTGCTAGTTTCTGGGTTGCAGCAAGTGGATGACGGTCTGGTTGGTGATCAGTGTTTTGTGACGGAGGTGTGCAGCAGTTCGGATACAAGAGAGAGGTGTATCTGGGTGAGTTGAAGCTGGTCTACTGGATAATGAACTCAGGTGGGTGAAGGCGAGTATTTTTGAAGTTATCTAAAATAAAAGACAATTAAAAAGGTTATTTATAATATTATTGAATTGACTTACATATCGTAACATTGGTTGAATCATAAAAGCTTTGTAAGGAAATTTGTTCTGTCATATTAATGTAATTGAATGCTGTGTTTTGCATAATATTTGACAGCAAGCGACTTATATAAAATAATTCAATATTAGAAAATCAAAATAACAAACAACTAACTAGATTTTGGCGAACCACATCCTGAAATAGAGTACTCATGTATATTGTAAGGTATAATTCAAGTTAAAATTATAATAAAGTAAAAAGTTTCGATATTTGAATTAGATAAAAATTATCCACACGTATCCACTGCAATATAATAGTCGCTGAAACTAATAACAGAGCCCACCAGTCAACACAACCTGCAGCAGCAAACACAAGAGCCAAGAAGGTAACGAAATGGGTTGATGTAACTGTAGCAGAAATTAATTCATTTATTGGACTTTGCCTCTTGTCGGGTACCATACATTTTCCGGCAATGTACAAACAGTGAGCACAAATTCATTATATTTTGATCCAGTATTTGGTAAATCCATGTCGAGAAATCGATTTTTCGAAATTTTGTATGTTGAGATTTGTAAATCACGATGATGTAGATAGATCAAATCGATTATACAAGATAAAACCAATATTAGACAAAGTACTGCAAAATATCAAAAGTATCATTTCGCCTATCCAACAACTTGCAATTGACGAATCCATAATTCTCTGGCGAGGACGATTGATCTTTCGTCAATATATTTCTAATAAAAGGCATAAGTATGTGTTGAAACTATATGAATTGACTACATATGATGGATTTATTCTAAATATCATTGTATATACTGGTAAAGGTACTTGTTATAATGATGGACAGGCACACACATTCTCTATTACCACAGAACTTTTGAAAGATTACTTGAATAAAGGACATGAAGTTTATTTGGATAATTACTATACCAGCGTTGCTTTAGCTGAGTATTTATACAAAAAACAAACATTTTTGATTGGGCCATTAAGACAAAATCGAAAAGGAAATCCTAAAAGACTCTTCGAAACAAAACACAAAAAAGGAGATTCTGCTTGGAAAAGGAAAGGGCCCGTACTAGTAACAAATTGGCGAGACAAGAGATACGTTTCCATGATCTCTACTAAACACAAACACAAAATGGTTAAAACAACAAATAAACGAGGATTGAAGAAAATGAAACCAGAGTGTGTTGTTGATTATAACAAGTACATGTCTGGTATTGATCGAGCCGATCAAATGATGACCTATTATTCAACACCATGGAAAACTTTGAGGTGGTATCGAAAGTTATTTTTCCATTTGATTGATATTTCCATGTGGAATGCTTTTTATGTTTACAAAGCAAAGATAAATGAAAAAACAACAAAACTCGTACAGTTCAGAGAAAGTGTAATAGCAGATCTCATCTTACAACTAGAAGAAGATGTACGAGAAAATACGAAAAAGAAGAAAGGAGATAAAAGAAAAAAAATTTTCATTACTTAGAACCTTTTCCTCCGACTGCAAAAGAAAAGTCAACCATGCGAAGATGTCGTCAATGCTCAAAAGCAAATACTCACCGAAAAACAAGATATTATTCCACTCAGTGTCCTGAGTCACCAGGCTTGTGCGTCCACCCTTGCTTTAGAATGTGGCACGAAGATTACACTAATAATAATTAAGCGTTAGGTTATAGTTTTGTCTACTCATTTATGTACTCATTCTTTATATTATTACGTTCATTTTTGTATTGTTTTTTTTTCAGAATACATATTTCTAACCTAAATACAGATGTCCAGTTAACTGGACGGCCGGTATAAGTGGACAGAGTCTCTCTGCTGAGCCCGGTGTCCAGTAAACTAGACCTGCGTTTTTTCCAACAACTTTAGTAAAAATGGCTTTTGAGAACTGTACATAGATTTCCAAAGGAGATAAATAGCAGAAAATCCCAAAACTAAGCTGTGGTACCCAAAGAGGTTTCAACGATTAAGACGCGGTCGTCAACGTGCTAATCTATAGTGGCAAACTTCAAGAGTATGGCTTTATAGTGACGTGAATATATGAATAACGATTGTGCAAAACTTTTACCGAATGAAACAAACAAGTTACGTATCTATTTTATGTCGCATGGAGCCGTTTATAGGAACGATAAAGAGACTTCAATAATACGTGTTGTTTATGACGCATCTGCAAATGCACCTGGACTATCTTAGAAGTGTCAACCACGAAGGAAAAATAGCATGTAGATTTCTAATGGATAAGAATCGAGTGACTCCGATTAACGACAAAGAAGGAAAAGGTTTGAGGCTGCCAAAGCTTGAACTTACTGCTGCGGTTTGTGCATCACTTCAGAATTTTATTTTAAATAATATAAACGTACACATTAAATGTTGCATTCTTTGGTCTGACTCGAAGGCAACGTTGCATTGGATCAGAAGCAAGAATACGAAGTAGGAGCCATACGTCCGTAATAGAGTAATTGAAATCCAAAGGTTGTCAGCCGGAGTATAGCGTCATTGTCCAGGTACGGACAACCCAGCAGATCTACTTACCCGAGGTGTAAAGTGTAGTACACTTATTACTTCAAACATTTGGAAAATGAGACCTGAATGGCTTCGCAAACATTTTAACCATTGGCCTAAAGAAGATATGACGACTGAAGCTGGAATTTTCTTAGCTGTGCACACTAACGAAGTCCATAATAAGCAGCCTATTTTTGACATAGATAGATTTAGTAGCCTTGAGAAAGTTTTACGAGTCACTGCTTTTGTCCAAAGATCCTTTATCTAATAGACTTGTCTGTCCGTCCGGGACGCTGTTTCAGCAGCCAAACCGTAAGAGATAGAGAAAAAAGTTATTAAAGTTATATGTTTGGAATGGTCATGTCAGGTCAGGAACCGAATTTCAGTCTCTAACACTAATTATTATCTTAATTATCCTAATCCTAACTTTTAGGTTAGATTCTAGGCAAATTTTATCAAGGCGAATGCGACTGGTAGTTTGCTACCAACAATGACGTGTGGTGAATACGCGTTCTATTTGCAAAACGGTCTTTTTTGTTTTTTTAAATGAGACATTTGTCTCACTGGGTTGCTAGTTTATTTATAATTTAAAGCACAGAGAAGAGAAGCACACCGGAAACTTAAAAGTTCAAGAATTACGAGAAAGCGAAAAATATTGGTTAAGATTTACCCAAGAGCAGCCTCTTTCAAGTGAGTTTTTAGCTTTGAATAAGGGTGCAGTATTGGATGCTTTTTTCCATTTTAACGTTCAATCCCTTTATGAACGAGGATAATATTATAAGATTAGGTGGTCGTCTTCACAAAGCACGATTACCGTTTCAGGCTTGACAGATAACATCATTCGGATGCGCATATTTTCGGAACGATATTGGATTATTCCGTGTAGACAAACAGTTAAGTCTATTTTGAGTAAATGTGTAAGTTGCAAGAAGTTAAGGGCAAAGGCTGGGAGTGAGCCCTTCGCACCATTGCCAAGAAATCGAGTCTCCATAGCTGCACCGTTCAAAATCACTGTTACGGACTGCCGGTCCCTTGTATGTGGTCTCAGAAAGAAAGAAAAAACGAAAGGCATACATAATGTTGTTTACATATGCTGTCGTTCGTGCGGTACATCTTGAGATAGTTCCAGATATGTCTACCGAAAGTTGTATTAACGCCTTTCGCCGATTTATTTAGAGACGTGGAGTTCCACACGTCATTTATTCAGACAACGCCAAGACCTTCAAACGAGCCTCAGTTGAGTTACAAGAACTTAGCAAGATCATTTGCAATGAGACATTTCAGAATGTTCTTAGCAAACACCGCATAGAATGGAAATTTATCGTAGAACGTACTACATGGTAGGGCGGATTCTAGGAAAGGATGATAAAGACAGTCAAAGATGGTTTGAAGTTATCTATCAATAAAACGTGTCTTAATTATGACGAACTACAGACAGTACTTTCGGAAGTTGACGCGACACCACTTATGTTGGCAATGACTTGGAAGATTTGCTCATCCTGACGGCAGTTCATTTTCTTTTGGGTACTGACGAATGCGGTTTCTCTGTGGCTAGTAATCATGCAGATGTTAGAAGAAGCGACATATTGAAAAAATGTAAAAAATGCAATGAATTAGCGAAAATATTTTGGAAGAAATTGTCGTGTGACTATCTGCAGCAATTGCGATTGTTGCATAACCAAAGTCCAGCAAAGTCTAGAAATTTTAAGATGTAACCCTTTTGCATGACCAGGGTATTCCTCGACTTTTATGGAAGTTAGTAAGAATTACTCAAGTTTTTCAAGGAAAAGATGGAAAAGTGTGGGCCTGTAAAGTTGTTACAAGCAATAAAACCAGTCTACGAAGACCGATTCAGCTATTATTTCCATTGGAAGTTACTGCAGCCTGGGAGGATGTAGAAAATCCAGCAGCATAAACTGAAACGCAAAGTCCGACAATGCATTTATTTTTTGAATTGTAGTTACCATGTTTCAATTAAAAAGTAAAAGTTGTACATTAATGAAAATAAGTTTTAGTTCAAAGTTATTTCATATATCATTTTCAAAATATGGAAAATGTAAGTAGTGTCTTTAAATACCTTATTCACTGTATTTTAACTTATTACTGTTTAGGTCCTTCAACAAATACCTGCAGTTACTTCACCAATCATTCCTACCAGCCTCCTCGTTGACCCAAGCGTGTGCCGTCTGCTAGCAGATGTTCCGGTACCCCCATGCAAGTACATCCCCTTAACTAATTGCAACATCCGTAGTTCTTAATTGATCCTTATGTAGCTTCAATGTGAAGACCAAACTGCAAGCTCCCGGTCTGCAGGAATCGCCTTCCTTTCTACTGCGTATCAACTGCCTCCAACTTCAAGCCAATTGTATATGTAATTAACTACCAGTGACTGCAATGTTCTTTTGTCCAAATACGACAGGACACTTCTCACTTCTATCAAGAAGCTTGATAAGTTCCACCACCAGTGACTGCAATGCCTTTTATCCAAATCTCACAAGATACTTATAAATCCCAAAAAGAAGCTCGATAGGGTCCACTACCAGTAGCCGCAATGCCTTTTATCCAATCAATAATAAACTCAGTCCAGCATATTCTAATTCAATTCAGGTGTAAATGTCGAAAGTGAAACGCAGACTTCCCTTACCAATTCCATAAAGGACTATTTCTTTGATCGTAGCTCTTCACTTTGTTCTTGTAAATACTATTATTTTTATTCCTGCTCCAGTAGTCGTATTATAATTTTCCAATATTATAGTTTGTTTTAAATTTTTATTTCGAAGTCATTTATTTGTCCATGTCAACCACTCATACCCTTTTATACCATTTTAAACCAGAAAGTTCATTTTAATATGGGTTTATTTTCAAGTTTTACTATTTACAAACTTCTGACATGTACCTTTTTTATTTATAAAAATTAATTGTTATTGAATTAAATATTCTGATTTGAGTAACATGCCTTCGACTAAGCCGTGATAGGATATACGGTTTGTAATATTTACTTTGCTTATAGTATCTCTAACTACGAAATTTGTTTCTTAAGTTATTTAACTGATTAATAATTATACTTAAATCTAAGCAATGCAAACATGTTTGCTTACTGTAAACTAATCTCATTTCCTAACTGTATAAGGAGTATAGTGTTGTCAATTATTTTGATTTTAAGATCCTCATCTATACTACGTACTCGTAGTATTTGAAGGACCAGAAATAAGCTTAGTAGCCTCATATTGCTTAGGTTCATGAAGCAAGGAATTAACATTTTAGGTTTCTTTGTATGGTATGTTCCTTAGTTCGTGATTAACTTAATGTCAGTTTCTTCTAGTATTTTAGATTTTGTAAATTTTGCCAATGTTTTATCTCAAAATGTCGATTTAAAGTAAGCAATTTTTTGATTTGTGATATTTGGAGAAGAATTTCGATTTTCCTTGTGTTTGAAAATAGTATTCTCTTTGGCATTTTGATTTCTGTTATTGATTTTTTTTATTTAATTTCTTGGAGGTTTCTTTATGGTTCTGAATATAATCTGATAAAGTAGCATTAACATTTAAATCCAAGGAATTGGTGTTATTGATGTGACCTTTTATAACTTCGAACGGGGTCAATTTTGTGACACCGTGAATTGAATTATTGTTTCTAATATAGCTCGTTTCGTAAGCTGGTTTAAATTGAGACTTTTATTATCTTCTGTTAAACAATGAAAATGTTCAATTACAGTGGAATGAAATCTGTGACAGAATCTAATTGATATGCTTGACAGTAACGTGAAAATGCTTCGATAATAGTCACAACTTTTGTTGGCTATATTTTAAATGTGTTCGAAGGGTTTATAGGTTATTGGGATAAAATTAAATTTAATTACTGGGAGATTTCGATCGTATTTGTTTTTAACAACGTTTTAACATAATATTCTATGTCTTGTGCCATTTTCGGCCAATAATATCTTGAACTTAGGAACATTTTCATTTCGTTTATTCCTCTATGACAGGATTTGCTAATATGATAGTATTTTAGTATTCAAGTTTTTGTTATTCTAACGTTTTTACGTCTGTAAGAAACTTAGTACAGAAAAAAGCTTAAAAAACGAATTTATAAATATTTCTTGAACGGTTATACTAAAAATCTTGGGCAACGATGAATGCTGAAAGTAAGCGATATACCTATATTGAGATGGTATTAAGCCTACAACTTGGCTCTGTTTGCAGTGCATGATAATTAACCGATTCATTAAAGCATAGCGTTGGGATGTTTTATATAATTGCAATTTTAAAGTAAAGTAAAATATTAAATGCATTGATAATGAGATGCGAGAAACAGTAAATTAGTTGGAGAAAGGCCCGCAAAGCATATTTCAAAGGGTTTGAATTGGCTTATAAATAAATTAATATAACTTAAAATGAAACGTTTGCCCACATGTAAAGCCAGACCACACAAAATTTCATTGACACAAAAGGTTCATTAGGTGCATTTTAAAAGGAGCGTAGTTGTGAATAAAAATCAAAGTATAGTGAAAATTGCGAGCAAAGCTGAAAGGTAAAGCAAGATGAAAGATAAAATAGAAAATTGCGTAGAGCAATTATAGAAGAAGGCAACAGAAGAGAAAAACTAGCGACGAGTGAAAATGGTGAACTCGGAAATATCAGTGTATTTAAAAATAAAGTGCAATAGTGCAGAGCAGACCAATGACATTAAAAATAAATAACGTTTGTGTGTGCAACGCTATCGCACAAGTTTAATTATAAAGTTAACGGCAATAATTTAGATTTATGAAAATTGTAAATATTAATTATGTACTCAAATTTACTTCCATTTGTAACCTTTCATTATCAGAATTAAGTTCCATTAACATAAGAAAATTAACAGTAACTTAGCAACCTGATGCTATTTTGTTTAAAATAAAAAGGGAGAACAACTGAATTAATTTTTATTTGAAGTTTTGTCGAATTTGTGTTCCAGATTTGAATACATTTTTATATTAATAAACGAGCATTTTAGCATTCTAAAGGTATTGCATTTTATTGCATATGTATCCATGTGTATGTGGGAGTGTTTGTGAGAGGTTCCACGAAGTAAAATAATAAAATTTACCATCCGATCTTTGAGGGTGAACGGCAGCCGATCAGCTAAATTTTGCGAGCATCGTTTCCGGTCCAAGGATGTACCCAGAACCAGAGGAAAGCAGTCGAAGGCATCAGCGGAGTCTGCAAGAGCGTCGCCGTCGACATCTGCATAAGGGAAAGCGTCTCCAGCCGAGATATTTAAACAGCGTCACTACGACCAGCTCCGAAGCCTGCATAACGAGGTAGGATTAAGCCTGCAATTTGAGGGTTAGGTTTGGGAAAACGCATCAAACGACTAGATCAAACCTTCCTGGAGTGGCCTAGCTTTTCCCCAATAGCCCAGTTGCTTGGTGTTTTTCGAAAATCGAGTGGCGTCAGTAGATTGTACCGGGTTTGGCGAGATCAAAGCGTTCATAAACAATTGAACTGTCGGCGGCTATTTCACGCCAGAACAAGCAAGAAGCGGTTACGCCATCCTAACAAACAAACAAGGGGATGTGTTTTTATTAGTTGCCAAGCGAAATGTACAGCGACGCTTATAATTGGCCTAACGGCTGTTGGCTGAGTACGGAATAAATAAATAAATAAATAGAGATTACTAATATTATCTGCTGAGAGCGAGCAAATGAGCTACTCCAAGTCAAATAACCTAAAATTTATGGCGATAGTTAAATTCTGGACTCACCCCTGAGAATAGAGCTTATTTTTTGCCGAGAGCTAGCGTAACTAAATATTGCAATTAGGCAAAAATAGAAAGAGGGCCCTTTCAACCATTTTATTTGTGTAATTAATTATTACATTTCTATTTTAATCAGCATATAATTTATGACAGGCAAGTTTGAGCACAGTAGTAAAATTATAAAACTGAGAATTGTGTGATTGGATTTGCCCTAATTTAACTTCATAGTAATTTTTATACCGAAATAAATAACAATATAGGTAGAGGGTGTTTATTACAATATTTGTTTACAGTCTATATACTCTTTAAGAGGTTGCACAACGTGAAGGGATATTTGACGTTAATTTTCGTCAACGTTGTGTAGAACCTTGAATTTTAAAAAATTTCGACATTGTACCGAATCCATGTCGCCTTTTGTTATAAAAAAATTTCTTTTATATACTCGTATATTTAAAGACCGTTCTGTTATGAGCAGTAGGGTTTTATTGAGGTGTATGTACTGTTTCTAGATCTGTTTCATCGTTTTGATTAGTTGTCACAGAGGGTTTAATTTCTATATCAGAAAATACATTAACTATTGGATGATTTTCATCCGATAATTCTACTATTTTGGAAATAACATCAGTATTCAAATATGGAATTGGGTGGTTTTCGTTTAGTGTTTATTGAATTACTTACTGGCTAACCCTATTTTCGAAGAATTACTCGCAAATGAATGCGATAACGAACACTATCAAATTTGCGAAAACTATTACAATAATAAACAATACTTCGGATATGACATTGAATCAGATACCAATGGGACTGAAAATCTTCCCTTGGACGGTCAAACACAAAAACAGACCTAGCAGAAATAAATATATCCTCGCACAATTTGTTACCTTACATGGAAATTGAAATTACTGATTAATAAAGGTAGTTCTAAATCAATTATTACTTCATCTGTAGTAGAAAATTTTTCACGCTAACACTATGATAAAAACAGCTATTGGGAGCAAAAATGTTAGATATCAGGCAATGATTGCAGCATTTTCGGAATTTCATAGCGACCACGAAACTGATTTCATTTTATTTAATTTTCACGACTACTATGGTAGAGTAATAGGCTTAGAAGATCTTATACAAAGTAGTCTTAATACTGATTTAGTTAACAATAAATTTATAGAGCCGCATGTACAAAATTCGTTTCAATTTCGACAACCTATCCATGTTAATTTTTCGTTTTCAGTAAATTTCCAAAAAAAAATGTTTAAAGATCTCTCGGCTACTGTGTATAATGGAGAACTTTTAGTTAACGAACGTAATATCGGTAAACTTTTGGTTCCACAAGTTTTAACTTTTGCTAAACCGGTTACACAACCGTACAAACACAAAATCCAACGCAAGAAATAAATTCAGTAACCTTAAGCAAACCTATATCAACAATTCGCTTTGAACAACCCTTATGTGAAATTTATAAATTCAAATCAGTCAATAATCCTTGCTAAAAATAAACCCCCAAATTGACAAAAGTAGCTTAAAAGATCTATTATATACCGATCATATGAATCAAGAAGAGAAAATTGCTATTATAAATCTTTGTAACCAATTTTGGAACATTTTTCTTAAACCAGGCAATAAATTAATTTTCTCCTTTAAAATTAAGCACGCGAAAAAAACACAGACTAAATAGCGGTACACACTAAGTCATATAGATACCCATACGTGCATAAACAAGACGTGCAACGACAAATTCCAGAAATGTTAGAAAAAGGAATAATCAGGCCATATTATAGCCTGTAGTAGTATCCTATTTGGATAGTCTCGAAAAATAATGGACATATCGGGAAAATAAAAATGAAGACTGGTCGTGGACTATCGCAAAATTAACGAAAAAACAATCGACGATAGGTATCTCCTCCCTAATATTAATGATATTCTGAATAAATTATCATTGAGTGGTAACTGTGATTTACTCACGTTAGACAATGGTCGAGTTTATTATCTTTTATCTAAGAGATAATTATATAACTCCGTATCATATGTAGATAAAGACTTAGGCATTATAGAATTGGAGTCATAACAATTTTTTAATATTCAGTTGCTTTTAAATATTTATAGTGATAAAGTAGTCATACCTAACAGATCGACTATTTCAAGTCAAACTACGAAACGAAAAATTAACACCTCACCATATCAAGGCTGGGGTACCACAAGGCAGCGCCTTGGGACCTGTGCTCTACGTCCTCTACACCTCCGATTTTCCAACACACGTTGAAACTGTAACGGGAACATTTGCAGACGACACTGCCATTTTGTCATCCCATAACGAGCCAAATCTGGCTTCGCAGCACCTCCAGCAAAATTTAGATGAAGTGCAAACATGGTTAAAAAGGTGGAGAATTCGGGTCAACGAAAACAAATCAACCCAAGTAACATTCACCAACAGAAGAAGTACGTGGCCCCAAGTTACACTAAACAATACTCCGATACCACAAGCTGAAACAGTTAAGTATCTTGGTATGTACATCGACATGCGTCTCACCTGGCGCAGCCATATATGGAATAAACGAAAACAACTTAACTACCAATTAAGCAAGTTGTACTGGGTCATAGAAAGAAACTCGAAATTAACCCTCAATAACAAATTATTAATATCTTAATCAATCTGGAAACCGGTGTGGGCTTACAGAGTTCAGCTGTGGGTTACAGCTAGCACGTCAAACATAGAAATCGTGCAAAGATTTCAGTCAAAGGTCCTCAGAATGATTACCGACGCTCGCTGGTATGTTCGTAACTCTGTAGTACAAAAAGACCTAGCCATGGATTCAGTAAAAGATGTGATCCAATCCACTAGTAAAAAATATTTGGGAAAACTAGAAGCTCATACAAACCCTTTAGCCATTAACTAAGACTGCAAAGATCTAGCCCACTGATACAGGTTCATCAATTAAATTTAAGTTAAAAATGTATTGTAAATGTCAGTGTCATTGTACACAGTTATTAATTAAGTCTATACATGTACTGTAGTCATAAGTCACATACAACTTGTTGTGCTACCAATGGGCAGCGCACAATACATGTCAATAACTTATTGTGAAACAAATTACTTAATATGTGGATAGAATAGATTGTAATGTTACCGGTTACCGGCTAAGTTCTGTGTCCGAATACCAAATATTCGACCGAATACTTAAGAATAATTTTGCACGACTGCTTGTCAAAAACAAAACCTTTTGAAACTTGTTCAATTTCAATAAGCCAAACACAGAATAATAATAATAATAATAATAATAAGACGAATATTAGCTACATCTCTAACACCTACTAAGAATGGCCATCTTTGTGACGTCATAGCTCCTCACTCCACAGGCTGAGAAAGCGACAACATGATTTTTCATACTCAGGAAACGCCACCGAATAAGAGGATACCACTTGTCGGTATAAAGCTACTCAGTCCCACGAAAATCGTTATTTGACGAGTTAATTTAGTTTGGCCTCTCTACTAAAAGCTTAGACTATCAAAATGGATTTAGACCAGAAAGATCAACAAATAGATGAGTTACCTACATACAATGAATCAATATTTGGACAAAATCTACAAATTCAACATTGAACTAAAGGTACTCTTTGTAGATTTTAGGCAAGCTTTCGACAAAGTGAACATGGTTGAAGAAATGGCAAAACTAAGAATCCCAAAGAATTTAATAAAATTAATAGAAATGACAAAGGAGTCCAACGCAATGATTAAAACACAAAATGGAATAACTGAGAGCTTTGGGATACATACGGGAGTGAAGCAAATAGATGCATTGTTAGCGATATTACTATTCAATATAGTATTAGAAGGTGTAGTAAGAAAAATAGAAGACCAAGGCAACATAAACATCAAAGGGCACAAATTATTGCGTATGCCGACAACATGACGATAATAAGTAGGTAGGGCAAGGAAGCGACTTAAATAAGTCTTTATATATTGGAGTAAACAGAAAAAGTAATGAGACTGTAAGTTAATCAACAAAAAAAATGAAATATATGAAATATGAAAGAAATATAGGAAACGATCATCAAAACCAACAAATGGATAACTACAACTTCAAAAGTACAAACAATTACTGCTATTTGTGAACGTAAATAATTAGAAAACTCCATTCAAAGTAATGAAGAAATTAAAGTAAGAATTCATGTAGGTCAAAGAGTACATTTTGCAAATAAGAACCTATTTAAGGAGAAGTTAATTAAAGAGACAAACAATACTTGTAACAAAAGGGACAAACAAATACAAATATAGACCACTAATGAATAGAGGAAGAAATAAATTAAAAAGACAAGTGAAACACATAAAGTCGAATGGTTAGGTCACATAACACAAAAGTGAGAAAGGGCCATAAAAATAATAATAGAATGGAAATCTAGCGAAATCAGAAACAAAGGAAAACGCAGATCAAGATGGAAACACGAGGTGATAGAAGACTTGAGAATAATAGGACTGAACATATGAAAAGAAGAAGCAGCGGAAAAGAAAACATGGAAAAAGATAAGTACATAGTTGAGAAAGCAAAAGCACAGCAAATGTTCTGAAAAATTTGGAAGTCAGAGAAAAGGGACTATTCCTCGCAAAGGTATCTAATTTAAATTGATTTAAATTTAAGTCACTACCTACATTCCTCAGCTGTGTATCTTCTCCATGTCACTGTAGGTCTTACATGTTTTCTGTTCCCTCTGATTGTATGTCTACGCAAGCGCAACAGCTTGCTTTGTAATGTCATTATTATGTTTTCTTAAAGTGTGTCTTAAACATCTCCATTTTCTTTTTTTATGCCCGTAATTTGTCTGTTAGTTCACTCCCATAGATGTTTATTTACAGTCGTATTTGGTCAGCATATAAATAAATAGTATCCAGGAGCTTTCTAAGACATTTGTTTATGAGTTTCTGTTAGTTTTATATAAAGGGTGATTTATTGTACGGAGGAAATTTTTAGGGTAAATAGAGAGGACTAAGTAAACATCTTCTATTAATAAAATTTTTAGAACATCTCAATAACTAAAAAGTTACAGCGAGTTAAACAAGAAGTACTTAGTTGTTCGGAAATTATGTGGGTAATTTATGTTTTAAACTTAAATTGAAGATATTTGAGTTAACTGAACATTGAGTTAAAAAAATGATTTAAGATAAATGTAAAATAGAAATTACGGCTTCTTAATTTTTCCTTTTTTCTATTTTTAAGCACACTATCTTTGTTTCCTCTATGTTTGAAATTATATCGTTTCCAAAGAAACAGAGAAATCTTGTTCCTTTGGAAAAATTTCTGGAAAACAATTTAATTTCAGCAGTACTCAGTTAGTGGGAAACTTTTTTAAAGACCTTTAAACCAATGTAACTTTTTTATTACTGGTTTTTCATCAAATGTTTGTTAATAAAAAATGTTTACTTTAGTCCTGTTTATCTACTCTAAAAATCTCCTCAGTACGTTATAAATCACCACCTTGTATTTGTTTTCTACTTATTATTTCTGATTCACAAACTTAAGTAGGTAATGTGTTTTCAACGTTTTAATAAAAATGTGAATTTTATTTGTGTTTTATATTTTTAATGCATAGGTACCATGCTCTGAGTTGATTAAAGGCAATTTTGCTCTCATTATCCTGCAAGTGATGCCGTTTTGGCAGTTTGCTTTCTCTTATAAAAGGCTGCCTAAACACAATACCTCGTTTAACTTATTTGCCTGCCTTCAATTTTCACCTCTCTTTCTCTTTATGGTTTATGGACGCAATATTCGATTTATTCATATTTATCATTTGCTTTTAAATAATTAATATTTGATTAAGCATGTGTAAGCCATATTCCAGGTCTTCTAAACATTTCACATTAATATATTTATTTTTTTAAGATTTAGTTTGGGTCAGGTCGTTATCTGTAACCAGATTGTGGCAGAATAATCACATCCAAAATTGGACTACACAGTCATCGCAGTGTTGTCAAGACATTTTCAAATTATACGAATGTGCGACTTTTGGATTGTTTTTGTTCTAAGATTACGAACCCGCTTGTATACAGCTTTCTTGTCATATTTTTACGCTTGATATTATATCAAATTATGTGCAGGCATTTAATGGTTCATAAGTTTAAGCAGCTGCACCGGCCTCAGTAAAATCTGAAAAGCACTCGTTTTGTAGCCTCGCTCATGTTCATTGGCACGTTAAGTTCCTATATCAATTTAGCAAGCAGAAGTTTTTCTAGAAAGTTCTGCGAGCTGAATCGCCCGCAGATGTGAGCGAGACGGTTTGCTGTGGTCGCCTTGTGATTGATTGCAGGGGTGCAGTGCACGCTGCAGACACGTTTCCCTCGCGTCTCGTTCTGTGGCGTTGCTGGGAGTTGGGACAGCGTCGTTGCGGGGTGTGCTTCCTGAGTCGTCGAGAGTGCAGTTGTGGGTGTTGTTGATGCCCCGTTTTGTTGGCCAACGCTCTCGAATTATCGTAGCCGTGCAGGCAAGTTACCACTACTGTGTGTGGGTGGGATCCAATCAAGCGAGAACGTGCCCATGGACACCTTTTTCCACATGGGCCGCATCTAGTCCTGCGAAGAATCCTTGAGGACGCGTTATCAACGCCTACAACTGTCGCCAGCCTTGCGACACCGCTGTGCCGTTTGCCGGAGCCGTGCCTGCTCCATCTAGCCAGGTGAAGCTAAAAAAGTAGTGTGTATTGTATGTACTAGCCGCTATATCATTACGTACGCATTCAGTAACGCCATTATCATATTTGCATAACAGTAATTATTTCTCACGCTCTCATTAACGTTATAATCAGGTTCTGTCTGGCAATAATAATTTCTCACGCATTCAGCTACGCCCTTCTCATATGGACATAGCAGTAAATTATTTCTCACGCTCCCATTAACGCCATAATCATGATCTGTAAAACTCGTCCATGCCAATAAGTAGACTTTGTACTAGCCAATCCCAGCCGGCATATTTTCTTTGTGTCAAACCAATAGAGCGGTTTGTTAAATGCTCCCTTGTGTTTTCCTTGTGTGTGTTGCATGCCGATTTTCAGGTTGAGCAGTCTGCAGTGTAAGATCGATGTAAAGCGAAGCCTGGGCGAAGTTGTGAGGGTCAAAGGTAGGTCAGGGCGCTCCAGTTACCGGTTCCGGGGAGTCACAAGGCTGCACACATATCCTACCCCGTTTGGCTTTCGGGGTTCTGTCAGACCCGAGTTCAAATTTAGAATCCCATGGCGCCTTATTATTTTGTAACACTCTGTATATGTCGTCACACTTGTCCCTATGGTATACCGTTCAATGGGACCACGCCCTTCTCCCTGAGCCTATTAATCCGTAGCTATTAGTCTGTTTTCGAGAATTCCAGGGCAAGTGGTGACGTTTCCCGGACATGATAAGTTAGGTGGAACTTTCGCACTCTCAAGTGTCATTATAACCATGCTATACCGTAACACAGTACATATGTGCTGACCTAGGATGTCCCTCATACCCAAAATCAAGTGTTTGGATATTATTATTATTATTACTCTGAAATGTCTTACTTTTTTCGGTTTTTAATTTTAGTTAAAATTTGCTTCTTAGAAGTGCATGGTCAGAGTCTACCGGCAGCCCTCCCCGCTCTTACATCAAGAAGATTTTTGTTAAATTGGCTGTCTACCATTACGAGGTTTATCTGATTTGTTATATTGTATCCCGATGATTTCCAGGTATGAAAAATGCTACCTCAATCAGCAGGTTATTTAAAAGGCACATACATTTACAAAGAGGGTTCCGTTTTCATTTGTCTTCTTTCCCCATAGTCTCTTCTTTGGCTCTATTATTTTTCCTATTTTGGTATTTAGGTCTCCCATTATAATTTTTGTCTTGTTTGTGTTTGGGGTGAATTTTATCATAACGGAATTGGATGAACGATATATGAAACAAGCAACGCAATAGCAAACCAAATAGCACAAGAAATTAATAAATACAGGATTGATATTCTAGGATTATGTGAAACTTGATGGAAAGATTTATATTAGAACTCGTAGCAAGGAAGTTTTATTGGCATAGGATCCATTATGTGCAAGAATAATAACAGTCGCATTTAGAGCAAGATTTTCAATTTATTTATAATTAATGTAAGCATATACTCCGACAAGTATGTAGCAAAGAGGATTTATATGAACAGCAAGGGTTAACATTGTTACTAAAATGTACTTTATCGCCGAAGAGAATGTGGTTTACGAAGTAACCGTCTTGAAAAATAATTTTCTTTGAGATCCTAAAGTAAAGTTCCATGGTTTTTGCTCTAATAATTGTTAAAATTAAAAACTGGCTAAGTTCTAACTGCTTGAGAGAACTTTTTGACTACTAATATGTGAATCTTTAGAAATAATAGTTTGAATTAAGTACCTACCACAGTTTCATTTAATTATTTGTTGCTGTTCTGCTTCTACCTTTTTTTCACTGGTGGCCAATTGTTCTTTCGTTCTGCTTTTAACTTCTGATAGAATTTATTAGTAGGGCACCTTCGGTTTGAATGTTTTTGACCATAGAATCTTGCAGACGCCAAAGATTAAAATGTTGTGTTTCTCTGCATTCCAATATAAATTCTTCAAACTTTGTTTGACTTGAATGAGTTTTACTTAAGACAGTAAACTGTCAAGCATATGAGTAGGTATATCAGATAGACATCTCTGATTCGTAATACCGCAAGTATCTACCTATAAATAAAAATGTAGATGAAGTCCATACCAGTGATAATGATCCGTTGATTGTAGTTCCATCTCAAGATTATGTAACAAAGACCCAATGTCATTGCATCATTCTCTATTCTTTCTTCTTCTTCTGTTTGAGACCTTTGATTTCCAATATTGGACATAATCTTCTCCATTTTCTTTCCATTTGTCTCTTTGCTTTGCTAGTCGTCTCCATTTTCTTCCCGCTGTCATTCTTATTTCATATTACCAGCGTTTGGACGGTCTGCCTAGGCTCATTTCCCCCGCTCTGGGCTGCCAGTGAAGCACTCTGTCATCCGTTCGCTCTGTAGGTCCTGTCCAGCTCCATTTCTGTTCTGCAATATTCTTCGTTATGTCTTTAACCTTTGTTCATTCCCTCAGCCACTCATTCCTTTTTCGGTCTTTTAGTATTACCCCAACCATTCTTCGTTCTATTGCTCTTTGTGTTGTTGCCAATTATGTCATGATCCTGTTGGTTACAGTCATAGTCTCAATGCCATATGTCAGAACGGGTAAAATACTCTTGTCGAATATCTTACTTTTTAGGTACAGTGGAAAGGTTTTTGATTTTAGAACGAAGGATAGTTTACTGAATGCTGTCCAACCTAAGGTTACTTTTCTGTTACATTCCGCCTCTTGGCTTTCCTTCCCCATCCTTATATTGCATGCCAGATATAGGTATACATATTGATCTACTTGTTCTATTGGTTCATCTTCTATTTCTATATAAGTTTGTTGTTCAAAATTTGTCATTATTTTTGTCTTCTTTGTTGTAGTTCATGTTTCGTTTTTGTGAATATGACTATATCATTCGCATATCTTAAATGCGCGAGGTCTTTTTCGTCTACATGTATGCCCATCCCGGACCAATCGAGTTTTTTAAATATCTTTTCTAATGTTAAGGTGAACAACTTTGGGGATAACGTATCCCCCTGTCTGACTTCTCTCTCTATTTTGTTTATTATTTACACTTGTCCCTTTATATACGTTTGTTATTATGGTGTAATAGAGGGTATCAACGCATGCGTCATCTAGGGCTTGTAAGATTTCTAACATGTCAGTATATCGAATGCCTTCTCTTAATCGATAAAGGCCTTCGTCAAAGCAGGTTATATTCCTTGCCTTTTTCTATTATTGGTTTTAGCGTTTGTAGATGATCGATAGTTCCAGTTTTTCCTAAACCCTGCTTGTTCTATAGACTGACAGGCATTCAATTTTCTCTCGAGCATACGATAATGCTAATGTATTTGAACAAATCCACTATCAAGGGCTAAGCCGCAACATGCTTTGAGCAGAGCGTCATACTGTAAGGCTTAATTTGGACGCCGGTTGCAAAGTGGGTGAGTTAGCAAATACCTGCATGTTGCTACGCGTGAAGCAGAACCTGTTTAAGATAAATTCGTGGTAGTGTTGACGTTTGACATTTTGTTAGTTGTAGCGTATGCAAACTGTAAATGCAAGTAGAATTTAGCTCTTAGCTCATAGCTATTTAAACAAATATTAACCTGTATTGTATTTGTTTGTTTTGGATGTATGTAAACAAATTTACATAGTATATGTAAGACTATTTTATTTTTCTGTAATTCCTATAGCTACTTAACCATTTCGAACAGTTTCAGTACAAAGTTTAAGATATCTCCTGTATTTAGGTTCAGTTTCAGCCATATTTCACCGTATAACATTTCCGCTATTTTGCATCTCAAATCCTAAAGTTGTCACGCGCGCAACTTCGCTCCGCGCTGGGCTCTATGCCGTCGCAGTTACAGCTGGCTGTTGGATCGTTCTCTGCAGTAAATTTAAAATGAGACCCTGCGAGTGCGACAGAGATGCATTCGTTCCATCGCATTTTTTTATATTCTCGCGGCTTGCTTGGCGGTCGTCATGCCAGGCTTGTTGGTCACTTTTGACGAGTTAGAGCGGGTCGGTCTGGAAAGCTTGGCGTCGGTTTTTACGGTATTGAGTCTCCGGCTGCCGTTAAGAAGAGTCGATATAGCGTGATCGTGTTTTCGCTCCGCGCCCGTTTGGGTGCGGGGGCGGTTTGTTTTCGAGGTGGCTTGTGTTTTTTTTTGCGGCAGACGGTACCCGTCAAGCGGAGTGGGAGTGTGTATTGTGGGGGTGTTCTGTGTTGAGGTCTTAACTCGCCGTGGCCACTCGTACAGTCTTTACGCAAGCTCGTTTAACTTATATCTCCGTAAGTTGGAACGGGATTCTTCTTTCGAGCAGCCCAAAACAACGGATCCTTAGGTTGGTGTTCGCCGAGTGGCGTTACCCAGCCGTTTCCGGGTAAATACCAAGTGGAATTTATTGGACGCCTTCGAGTTTCACCTGCCCCAAATCAAATGACAGCCGTGGCGATATAACGCCGCCGCTCGCAGCATCCAACATTCCCGCACCAAGGTCGAGCTATTCAAAACAAAGTATTTTACATTTCATTTGTGTGCAACTAAGTAAACACGCCCGCTAAATAACATTTAATCGCCGCACTGTGTGTTCATTCTTACATTTCATTTGTGTGCAACTAATTAAACACGCCCGCTAAATAACATTTAATCGCCGCACTGTGTGTTCATTCATACATTTCATTTGTGTGCAACTAATTAAACATGCTCGCTAAATAACAATTAATCGCCGCACTGTGTGTCCATTCCTACATTTCACTTGTGGGGAATTAGCTAAAGATGTTTGCTAAATCAAGTTTGACCATCACATTCTGCGTTCAGTTTTGCATTTCACCTTTACGAACTTGAATAAATAGATTTGTTAACCATTTTCAACCCAAAACATTGTGCGTTCATTGTTGCATTTCACCTTTGTGCACTGGATAAAAGATGTGTGCTATTTAACAAAAGTATGGTGCGTTCAGCTTTGGATTTCACTTTTACAAACTTAATTAAATATATTTGCTAACAGCATTCAACTGAAGCAGTTGGGTGCGCATTCTTGAATTTATCTGTACATATGTATGTTAGATAAGGCGTTCCCAGCTGGCCTATAAGTATTTTGTTTTTTTAGGGTAAACCCTTTATACCACTGTGAGTGTAACATTGTGTGAGCTGATCATTTCGGCCCAATTGTAACTGTCGGCCAGGATTTTGGCCTAATAGATTGGTTTATTACATTTGCTGTATGATTATCCCTGGTATGTGTGCATGTTTATTTACAGGGTGATCCCGTCTCTATGTCAAGATCGATGTAAGGTGAGGCTTGGTGAGCGGTTCTTGAGTGTTTCAGGTAGGTCGGCGCGCTGTCGCTACGCTGTTGTTCCCCAGAGTTCGTACTTGAGTATTTCTACCCCGTTTGGTCTTCATGGTCGGTTAAGCGTGGGTCTCCCCTATTGGACTTCGTGGCGCCCATTTATTTTGTAACATCCTATACTTACCGTCGCGCATGTCTTGTGGTGTACCGTTTCTAGAACCACGTCTATCTCCCTGAGCGTATTCGAGCCGTGGCCTTTAAGCGTATTTCGTACGATTTCCAGGGTAAGTGTGGACGTTTCCCGGACATGTTCAAGTATTTGACACCCACTCACTCGTGAGTGTCAACGCAATTTGATACTGTAACATATATTACGTTCATGTGAGCATCCTTGGCTTTTTTTCTTGCGTGGTTAGAGTATTTATTTATAGAATTAAAGATCTGTACGAGACAATCTCGGAAAAAAGCTGCGTTGGCATTCCCATAGCGACCACTGACGTAATAAACGGGTCTTGTGCATTGATATTTGAGCTAGCTAGCAACTCGAAGGCAATTGATATTAAAAAAACAAAGGAGCGTAGAAACGTCTCACTTTATACTAAGAACGTTAAAATACAGGAGAGATGCATCTTGTTGCAGCCACACAACCTGAATAAGAGAAGGTTGGTGATTAAATAAATGTGACACTATTACTATATATTATGTTGAGCTTCCTTTCTCAAAAAAACTTGCACAATAAGTATCTAATTAATGAAAAACATTTCCCTTTTAGGAAATCTTTTCTGGGGCAATAGATTTGTTAAACTAGCCAAACTTTGGAAGACAAAATTATACCTCTGCAGAAGTCTATAACTTATATGAGAAAGATAGTCATTAAGGAATCAAAAAGTTTAGCTTATTTATTATCTATTTTAGCCCATCTTATACTGCCATTGGCGAGTACTACTTTTTTCCATCCTTCTCTAACCTCTTCTAGTGGTTGTTTGGAGCCTTTTCTTTCATGGGTGCAGTTTATGCAAGAATCTGAAAAATAAATAGGTAATTTACTGTTGCTCAGAGATAAGCTTGCTCTGCCTTTTAGTTATTGTTTAGTTAGTGTGCAATCTACGAGCAATACCACATCATTTCAGAATAAACTTTCTGTATGTTAATGTTAGATATGTGATACATCTGTAAAAGTCTACAACTTTAAGGACGAGGACAGTAATTAAGGGTCAGTTTGTGTACCTTGTCTACCACTCTTTTTAACCCATCTTGTTCTGCCATTGGGAAGTACCATTCTCTCCCAGCCTTCTCTAGTTTCTTCTTGTGGCTTTTCGATATCTTTTGTTACTGGGTTATAATTTGTGCCGTCACCTAAAAAAATAAGTAAGTAAGATACTTTGCACAATAAATAATTATTGAATCACATTTCAATTTAGGAAGTCCTCCTGCAGTAAAATCTTTGTTAAAGTATAACTCAGCTGTTTTTTGTTTTTACGTATTTCGTCACACTACACAGTGAAAAAAAATAGAACATAAACGTTTTGGAGGACAAATCTACTTGCGGCTTCAACAATTAACTAATTAAATTAAAAATTGACTAAGAGATCTTAGCTTATTTTACTGGAAGTGTAGCAAAATGCGAATAACCTTCCAGTAAACGTTTATGTTCTAATATTTTTCATTTTTTAGTGTGGCGAAATATCCAAAGAAACAGCATGGCCTTTATATGACAGACAAAATATGGTTCATAACTTCAAGGAGGAACACAATCAAAACGTTTACCTACCTCGTTCATTCGTGTTAACCCATCTCATTCTGCCATTCGGGAGTACAACTCTTTTCCATCTTTCTTTATGATTTTCTTGAGATTGCTTGCTATCTACTGAAAACTTACATAATGAAGATAGAAATAACATATTTTAAGGTAGACAGAATTTTATAAGAAAAACATAAATAATGGAAAAATAAACCCAGCTTTTAAAACGTGAAACGTAAACTTGGCCTGGCTCGCCTGAGGGTGCTTAGAATAGCATTTCAATACAAACCCGATTTGTTCGTGAATGTTATTTATGGTGTGTTGGTAGATTTTGAGAATTACATTTATCCACGTGAGTGAAAGTTAAACGCTCGCCAATGTGTGACTCCTTGAGGATATGTATATTCGCATGCCGCGTGGCAGTGCCGGAGGCGGTCGGGTTTTACAAAGAAAGAAAATGGGTCGGGTTTGAGCTCGCGGAGGGCGAAGGTGTGCTTCTTGTGTGGTAACAAGTGTACTCTGGACGACCTAGTTTTTACGGTGTGGACCAACAACAGCTGAAGGCAAGCGTTCCTGCTTTTTCTAAGAAACTCTAAAAGCAGTAAAGTGTTGAAATAGCGGCCGATTAGCCGTACAAAGAAGATCAAAGTTCTGCATCCGTTGTTGTTTGTTGATTCAAAGGTTCAACCACACTGTCAAGAAAGCGGCCGCGTCATCGAACGACGCAATAGAGGAAGTATCGCTGTGAAGATATGCGAGAATCATAGGTACTTCACAAATGGCATCTGGTAGTCATCACTGCAGGTGGGTGAATTTATACCATTATTGGTCATTTTAGAGCAGGCAGCTATTGAAGCAGAAGCCGATTGAATCATCGAGCGTTGACTTTTTTATCTAGGGTGCGCTCTACGCTTGAGCATATGCGCAGTAGCATGTCAGCACAAAGACGTTGTTAAAGCAGTTAAGTTGGGTGACTCAATATGATTGTGTGGTGTGTGAGCCGCAAATCAAGCTGTACCAGCGCTGTGACGTATGCTGCGCAGTGTACTAACAGAATAAACATGTTATAAAAAGCAGATGCCAAAGAGTAAATTAATCATTGTTAATATAAATCTTGCATCTTGCGCGTGGGCGGTCATTATGCATAAATGTGGTGTAAACCAACAAGTCGCTTCATGGTTTAGTATTTAGGTTGTTTCTACAGGAAATATAGATATTTGTTGTTGATTTGCAAATCTATTTTCAGCTTAGCTCGAGTACAAATTAACTACTGGTTCACTTCGAGAAGGGATTTCTCTAATCACAAGCTCAGGTAAGTATAATAGGAGACATCTCGTCGCTATTGAGCTAGCTAGCAATAAGAAGGGGCAAAATTGATTAATAAAAACGGTTGGGCTTCAAACCGTAGCATTACAACCAGAGTTGCTTATCTTACATGATTTGAATAGTTTTCGTTTGTAGATGATTTTAAAATACACTGTATAAGGAAATTCTTGAACAATGTGCGGAGGAATGAGTGTATAAGTAAACTGAGTCATTTGGCATTTATACCTTTGAAGAAACCTCAAGACGCTACATCTCGAAAGAAGCCCTGGGAAGCATCAGAATAATTCTTTGTAGATACAGAAGTTGTAGTGATGTTAATTTTTGTTTGTTCTACCATAATCCTCCGATGCCTGCTGCCACCAAGCGTGTGCAGTTGTAACGTAGTAATAACTCAACAGCTGTTAGCGTATTAAGAAGGCCAAGACCGGTGTTGGGTGCGGTCGATAGCATGCACAAGTGTGTAACTACAATCTTATATTATAAGCCGGCCGTCCGACCGTAAGCACTGGCGCGCGCACATGCCGACCGCGCACAAGTGGCGACGCAGCAAGCATTTGTATTGTTAACGCTGGCAGGGCCGGACGTCGGCTGGCTACCAGCTTAAGCAAGCATTTTTATTGTTAACCGTTTTTTTACGCTGGCAGGGCCAGACGTAGGGTGGCCAACGCGTTCTAATAATGTAATAAAGGCCAATTAAAACTGTGTCGGATTATGTAATTGCTAATAGAAGTAATAAATATGATGAAACTATTATTTGAAGAAATATTAATGGCACAAAGTTAGCAAATACATACTTTGGTTTTCTCCAGGCTTATGTAATTTATTTAGAATGTCATTAATGTTTGTCCACCTTCTCCGCCCATTAGGAAGTGTAATTTCCACCCATTCTTCATCTTTAGGTTTTGTCAACCGATTGGTGTTGGATCTTGTTCGTCTGGATTCGAATAAAGGTTCTGAAGCAAATATTAGTTACATCTATGGGACTAAAAAGTACTGTGTAAATAGCGAGTATTTTAAATTTCCACCATTTTATGTAGAATAGTATAATATGCTAACTAAATTATCCACAGAAATAATCGGCTTGGATAAAGTTATGGTTAAATGGAACTATCCATACTTTGTTTCTTTGAGTTATCATTGGTGAGGTTGGAGGGATTATCGTCGGGAAATATAGCTTCTGTTCCTCCCTGTACCGATTGTTTAAATTTCGTGGTTGTGAATGAATGATTGGAACAAGAATCTAAAAGCAAAGTAGGTACAAGTTCCTTGTTTTTACAAATAACTGTTATAGTATATTAAATATTATGAACGGTAAGGACATTTTACCGATCGAAGACAATTGCTTGGAGGAGGAGCGAAGCGACGACTCCAATTATTGTTTGAGATTGGTAATTCCTTAAGGTTCGTGATGCTTATGACGTTTTTTGCACGATAGAAATGTATTTTATTTCATACTGTCCGGAAAATAAGACTTTACGTCATTAATTTGAGTCCGGAAAGTGGAAAATTATATCACAAGGCCGGAAAGTGTTGCTGGGCAACTACTTAATAATATGTTGGTGACACTGTAAGTTTATGTCAAAGTCGAGGTTATCAGGTTAGGTTTTCCATCAGTTTTGACACAGAGTGACGCAAAACCTAATCTGCTAACATCGAATTTGACAGACTTACAGCCAGTCTTATAAAGGCCACTAATTTGACGTTAACTTTAATTCGCTGTTAAAATAAACAAAAGCGCATCAAAACGATAGTGCTTATGACATTTTATTCATTAGTAAACAAATTTTGATGCGCTTTTGTTTATTTTAACAGCGAATTAAAGTTAACGTCAGATTAGTGACTTTTATAAGACCGGCTGTTACAGTGCCACCAACATATTCAACGTTTGAATTTCCACAATGGGCTTTTTCAATAAACATGTTGTATAAAACAGTATAAAATAAAACATTGTACGATTCACGGCCGTAAAATATTATTAAATTACTCGTTTAGAAATTCCAGACTCGGCTCGTTCCTCGTCTCGTCCGTAAGCATCTAAACTCGTACTCCTGCCTTATAACGTAAATTACTATTTCTTCAAACGTCAGTAAAAAGTGACATTATACCACAGAATAATAAAATTAATATGTTGGTGGCATTGTAAGTCTATATCAAAGTGCAAATCGTGCAAAAAATTGATTGTCGATAATACTTTACCGATTTCCAATACTACAAACAATAATAATGGGAGATATAGCTGTGTAGCATCCATTAAGTATCTTCAAAAATGTAGAAACTCACTCCAATTATTGCAATGTAATAGAACTGCTTAAAATAACAGGAAATAATACATTTTATATATTTTTTATTGGCACTTAATGAACAACGCATGTGATTTAAAAGGTAATTAACTATACACTATAGCAACATGCCAGATTATTAACCGGAGAACTAGTGATTAAATATGAAAAATAGTAAATGGCTTACTAAAACGCTAATTCTTTAACATTTATTTTTGAAACTTAAAGAATTTTAGCAAATTCTCAGCAAATGTACAAAATTGTAGTTATATGGTAAATTGTTATATATTCTCGAAGTTTCTTAATAGTGCTGGTTTAAGGAAGCGTTCCATTTACAAGGACGATTACCACATGTTATTATCCATAGAATAACATGACGACAAAAAGACTAATGTAGGATTAAGTCAAATGTTGAATATAAGAAATGTATTTATTTAAACTACGGGCTTTAATACACCGAAAATTCAAGGTTGTCCAAATGGTGTTATCTATTTTCATAGGACTGTAAAATGTCTATTTGTGCAATAAGTGATAAAAGTGGATGTTTATGCATGAGTTTGCACACAATATTTTTCTACGTCCTTAAATTTACTGTTATTAATCCATAAATGTCGATTTAACAACATTTATGACAGTTAAAAATTATGTCATTGTAAAGAGATGGCAGTGACAGCGCAGGTGACTGTTTCTGCAGCCGGTAGCTATCAAAGTTAGTTATCATAGGTAATTATAATAGTACACATTTGGCTTTATTCATTACATAATGCTTTAATTATTTAAAAAAACAGTTTACCTCTAACGAAAGAAGTAACTAGAATAACTTTATAACTTCACATCCAGTTCAAAATTCTAAGTTCGACACGAGCTGTTTACTTTTAGCACATAGGCTAAAAGTAAACAGCTGATTTAATTTTTAACACGCCCATTCAAAAAACGTAATTTTTAGTGAAACAAAGTAGTGCTAAAGGGCCTACTTTTAGTAGTGGTCGTAGAAAAAACTATTAAACGATGAAAAATGATTTAGAAATGTTCAACAATTATATATTATACAATTTGAATTCTTAAAAATACACTGGCCGCCAAACACTCTATCAACCGATTTCTAAAACTTTGCCTAAGTCGTCACCAATACTGTGAAATGTTTTCTTTTAATTTTTGAGTTGTACGTTGTGGGATTATCTTTTTTTTATATTTCCACAAAAAATCTGGTGCGGATAAGTCTGGCGAGCTTGGCGAGCTCGGCGATCAATTAACATTGCCATATTTGGAAATATATTTCTTTGGAAAAAAATCCACCAGATTTAAATTCATTTTAATAAATTAGTTTACGTAAAAATACGTTAATTCAGTGAAAATCTATTCATTTCAAATAAAATTGCAGCTATTCAGATACAATTATGGCAAACTGACAATCTTCAAATGTGTTTTGTGTTTCCATGACAACCTATTTTAAATAGGTCGTACCAGTTAGATACGAAATAAGTACTAACCTAAACCTAGGTTGATTACATAGCAATCGAAAATTAAAATCAAGCGAATCAACATAAACATTTAAACGATTCGGAGTTTAAATAAGCAGTTTAGTTTGAAATAATTATATAAATAAATATAAATGAGTTAGTGAACAAATAGTATACGTAATTTTATTGCAAATACAAAAGTTTTGATTAATTAAAAAAGCTCTGTATTAATTAAGCGAAGTATAGAGTCCTAGTCGAAATGAGCATCATCCAGAGTTCAGAAGTTATTCGCCTTCTCGAACACACGCAATTATATAAAAATTTCACGAAACAAAATCACATGCATGTATGTATAATCGTTAACCTCTTGTTACCTTAGCGATGTAGGGGCTGGTGCTCTGTACTCTAGCATCTGGAGGTGTATTGCTCAAATTGCCCCGAGTTGCGAGAATAAAAGTTGGAGCGCCCCTTTCATGGTTGAGTAGCAATCATTGTGTGTTAAGGTGTGTGTCTTGGTGATGCTGGTGGCTCTGAGTAGAGCAACAGTTAATTTGGCGCCTAACTGTGAATGGTCTCACCGAGCCCGATTCCTATCTCCAAAACTGAAAAAAAATCCGCCCCCTGCGGGATTCGAACCGTGTAAATGCTTAATGCAAGCCAAATTCATATAAAAATATAATTTATCTACGACAGTGTGTAGAATTGCCATTTAGTTGGCAGTTTTAAGTTTGTAAAACGACTGTTAGTAACATGTTTTCATTAGTTTACGTCGTCAGTAGTAACGTGTTTAAAAGATTTCATTGGGCACGTGTTTTAAAATTTTTAAAACACTCAAAATTACGACCGGTTGCTGGTAATCCTAATGTACATTTTTTTTTAATATTATCCGTGCCTTCTAGATTCCATCGTAGATAAAATATTGTACGATACACATGCGTAAAGCATCTTTAGTCACTCGCTCACTCGCGTTTTAACTCTACCCCACTCGTGAGTAAAGAGTAGCTTTACCCACTTCTATCGTAAATTACTATTATCGCATTTTATTTGATAATGTACTACATTTCTATATTCAAAATCGTTTAGAAATGTAGTACTTTTCTGCGTTAGCAACACTTTTCTACATAGCAACGACGATTTGCTTTACGTTTGGCAGTACTGAAGTGTATTGTTGGTGGCACTGTAAGTCTATGACAAATTCGAGGTTAGCAGGTTAGGTTTTGCGTCAATCTGTGTCAAAACTGACGCAAAATCGAACCTGCTAACCTCGAATTTGAAGTAGACTTACAGTGTCAGCAACAATATACTTCAGTACTGTCAAACGCATAACATCAACTGGGGCTGTTTATTGTGCTTTAGGAGATAGAAACGCGTTCTGCTCAGCTTGGTTATGTTTTGACATTTAGTATTACTTTTATGTAAAAATTTACATTTCTTATGAAATGCAATAAAATAGTATACGCAACACGTTAGAAAAGTGGTTTTATTGAACTCGTATGGCTAACGCTAGTACTCAAACCAGCCATACTTGTTCAGTACAACTTGTACTACTAAATGTGATTATGTTGCGTTAAATTTGCAATAATTTACATGGAAATGCCAAAATATTTAAAAAATATCTATCCACTTCGAGTGGACATGTTATACATGACCGCCAAAAAGTCGGCATCAAATGAGAAAAATGTTTATTTGTGATTTTCAAAAAAAGTGACAACTTATTTGTCTTTATTGACAAGGTAAAAGTGTCACTTTATCTGCCTAAGCAGATAAAATATCAACTTTTGCGTACTTTAACTTCCTAAGCACACAAAATCGTTGCTCTCTTTCTTTCTTTATATGTTTGTTCGCTATCTCCTCCAAAGATACTGGACCGATTAAATTGTATGATGGCTTAAAATTTTGCAAATTTTTAGACTTAGATTGTAGGCCGGTTTTTATTTTCAAAAAGAGTACGAAAAAGTTTTAATTTAAATAAACCTTTAAGCAGCGGATCGGAGCATCTGTCGCCGTGGGTTATGGTGTGACAGCTGCTGTGGCCGTGTGTTATTAGCTCGGGTGATTCAGTATGTTATTTAAACAACAAAGTTGGCGCAGGGGTACAGCGCTCGCCTGTCACGCGGGTGGCCTGGGTTCGATTCCCGGCAGATGCATCCTTTTTTTAAATTTATATTAATGAAATTTACCTGAATACGTTTGCGGATAAAATAGTATATGTTATTCAGAGTAAAAGTGACTTTATGTGGCTTAGCTGAATTATTTGCCTCACTAACGTTGGGCTGAATAAACTTCAGCTTCGCCACATAAAGTATCACTTTTACTCCTAATAACATAATCTACTATTTACAGCAATAATTTGTGCTCGTTTAACAACCTATTCAGCCCCTATCAGATATACCGAGTGATTTTACTTCGTTAGAAAATAGCGTTTTTTCAAATTGTCAAAATCAAAAATGTATTATTTTTCGGAAATTAAGTAAGATTTCAATGAGAAATGTGTTAGTTTTAGCTAACTGAATAATATCAAGACCAGGAAACAAAGTTTTTCTGTAACTGTAAAAATGAGATTGTTCAATTTTTGAATATTTTTCAAAATTTCACATACCAAGACATTTAAAATTCAATTATTTTTAGGTGAAGACTTTAAAGACTTATAATTGGAAAAAATAATAGAAAATAGTAATTATTCATTTAGATTTTAACAAAAAATAATATGTTCACATAAATTCGTTGTTCATTTAAGGGATTTTTTGGAGAAATATTTTTCATGATAATTAGTATCTACTTAAATGGCTTCTAAAAACTCTAATCTATCCCTGTTCATGACTTACTGTTACAAAACTCCTGTAAATGTTCTTTTACAGTTGTCTAAATGAGAAGATTGTTGTTTTTTTAGTTTACCTGTTCTAAAAATTTTTGTTGTTTTTAATGTTGCAGCAAAATGTTGTATTCAGATAGAAAATCACATTTATTCAATTTTTTTGGTATTTTTTTCTCTATATTGTTTAGTAGGTAAGTGCATTTTTCGCAATTATTTTCAAAAAATGTCACGTGACAACTTTTGCTTGGCCCAATTCTAATGTTTTTCAACCACCACTGATCGCCAAGGTTTTGATTTTCCAAAAAATATAAATAAAAGCTTTTCCAACATGATGCCAACCTTGTGGCGATCGCTGTATATGGTGTTCCGATATTACTAAATTTTCATATTTTAACGTAGTACACGATAGTACGTAAAGCTAGATAATAATGACTAGAACACTACCCAAATCTACGAGCCATCGAGAACTAAATGTTTGAGGAGACGCAAGTGGTAACTTGTCAGCTCTGTATGTAAAGCTGCCTGTATTACAGGGGCAATAAATTACAAGAATGAGCAACTGACTGGCATGAAGATATATTCTATACATAAGTAATTACCGGTAGCTCAACTAGCGTTATTCCACAACGGTTATTAAAATTGCAGTAACAACCTACCCCCCTTTTACCACCCAGGAAACGTTCAATTTTTGTTAGTAAATTTCGTTTTCTTTTCCTCGTTTTGAATTTAATATTCAGAATGGGCTCTACATAACTTTTACAGGTATATAGTTAACTGGTGATATACGGAAGAGGCCATAATTATATACAGTTTTATATTATTTACGGTATTATAACGCGCAATGTGGCATTTCCGTTTCCATAAGGACTTGATTGTTACTATTGGTTTCTAAGGGTACGCCACGCCATTTGTAAATGCGTTTATTTTAAAATGCAATATCTGAACCGTAATTTTATTGAAAAAGAAGCATCAGAAAAAACAACAGCGCATGTAATAACCCACATACTTGCTGTAAACTGAAATCTTTATACTATTTGATCAACAGAATTCCTTCCCCCGTACAATATACGTATTATGTTTGTACATACTCAGTAACGTTTTCATATTGCATTTTAAAATAAACGCATTTACACATATTGCGCGTTATAGTAAACTCCCTGTATAACAGCAATAAGATAACATAAACAATAAAATAGAATGCTTGAGTAAGAAAGAGATGACCGTACGATAAAATTATTTTAGTAGGCATATTTAGTTGACTTATGTCATAATTAAAATGAGCGTCATGCCTACTCGAATATTTACTACTATATTTATCTCTTTCTTACTCAAGCAATACGTGTTATTTTCTTGTTCATGTTGTCTCATTGCTGTTATACAGTGAATTTATTTTAATAGTTAACATAGCAGTTTCCTGTCTATGCCAGCATTTAATCATACAGGGCACTTCCATAGTTACCAATGATATCAATATATTAGAGCGTTTATTTTACGAGTTAACATATGTATTTGAATTAGGTACTTGCTAATGAGAAACTTTAATTTTGTTATAGGAATGTAGGTATGCAACTAAAAAGTAGATACGCAGAAACAACTTGTGTGTTGTATCTTTTCTTTAGTGGTATACATTAGGATAACTTTTAATTGTCTTTTTGACAAGTAATAATTCCTATGTTAACTCGTAAAATACACGCTCCAATCTATTGGTCTCATTTGTAACTATGGAAATGACCTGTATGACTAAATGGTGGCATACAAACGAAACGCTTATGTTAACTATTAAAATAAATTCCCGTATATAATTGTGGTCCCATCGGTATATTCTCTGCTCTCATTATTTCCATTTTTTCCAGCACGGAAAATGCAAATGAGGATAATCCCAATTAGATACAAATATGGTTAATCCAAGTAATTTGATGGGTTTGTTATCTTCTGGAGGTATTTAATGTCACTAAGCTTCAAAAATAATTTTACAAAGCAGATAAGTCTTTATCGACACATTTATGTTAAATCTTCAATTGCCGTTTAATGGGTTCATAAAAAACACTTGTATTATTTTAAAAAATTTAGGTACACTTTATTTTTGACAATTATCATTAGTTATAATTTAAAGGATGAATTAGCATGAGTAATTAATATCTTACTTAACATATCACAATCTTAATACACAAATAGCACTAAAAGATACACAAATACTTATGAAAAGAATATAAGTCAACAGTATTTTTGTATTTTTGAAGTACAATAATACTGCCTAGGTTAAATCATTACAAAAATATTACGTAGAGTCATTCAGTTCCTTATCTAACATATCTATGTAATTATAAGTCCTATCTACTATTTCTTGTGCTTCTTTTATGTCAGAGATCAATCCTTTGTCGATTCCGAACGCCAGCTGCATTCGGCCGTCGTTACTTGAGATCATCAGCGAAATGCCTGAAAAATCGAATTTGAATGAATTGATAATTAAAATTATTATTCTTCTCACATTTATGTTAACCAATCAGATCACACACTTTGAAGAACGTACTCGGAATCTATAGTGTCTACAGTAACGCACAGTAATTGTTCAATATAACCATGATATTCGAATTACTTATCGTATTACTACGACATGGAAAAATGTTATATCTTTCTTTGTTTGAAAGACTGTTAGAGGTGTTTTCAATTTCTCATAATCCTTGGGAAAAGTACCCCAGTAGGTCATATTAGTTAAGTGAAACTGATTTGACAAAATGCCACGTATAATTTTTAAATTAGGTTATAATTTTTGACGCCTGACAAATATTTTTGGCTATAGTGTATTTGTCAAACGTCAAAAATTATAACCCACTTTGAAAAGTATAGGTGACATTTTGTCAGGTCAGTTTGACATAACTAAACATGATCTACTGGGGATATTGTTCTCAAGAATAATGAGAAATGGAAACACCTCTTCACTGAGAATAAGCGTTTCAAATAACTACAAAACGGAAAACTGTACCTTATGATCATGATTGCTTTTATGTACGTTTAGAGCATTTTTAAAATTCCCATAAACGTTTATTTACTTTTTTACTAAACTAGATGTGGTTGAACCAAAGTCGTTACTGCTCTTTACTAAAGCTACTACTTACGTCAGGTGCATATATTTGTTGACCCCCCAACGTCATATTACGTATGTGATCCGTTTCAAGGGTGGTTGATGAAAGCGGAGGGGTAAAGGTTTAATGGGTTCAAAGAATTCGAGTAATACAACTATTAAATGTATATTGTAAAGTTGAACAGAAGAACGCAGACTGTTGCGGATAGAGACCACCAAGGACTAAGTTGTAGAATTCTACAGATAGATAGAAGAAATGTTGTATAGGAAAGCAACACGTTTTCATGCAAAACTTTTCAGGCGGCAATATGGAATTAGAAAACGCAGGGGTAAAACTTCAACTAACAAAGCAGGGAGGATATCGGTAAAATTGGAACGAACCCCACCAAACATTCTATCTGGCTTTTACAGCTTTTCAAAAACCTTCGATTATAGAAAAATGGACTTGCTATGTGCATTAAAGAGTTGCAGGACCACAGGACCACACCCAGCAGGCTCACGTACGTTTAAAATACTTCGAAAAGGCGTTGACATAGTTCTAAAGCGTTATGTAGATGTTAAACAGTATTGTGCCCAGAACAGATCCCTGCGGTACACCACTAAAGACGCTGTGTAGTTGTGAGTAAGAAGTTCCATGTTTTACCCGACAAGTTCTTCTTTGAAGAAATGTGGAAATTTGTGCTCCAACACTTTGATTGGTATGTGGAAAGGTATTCTATCAAAAGCCTTCTCGAAGTCAAGGTGAAACACATCGACTGGGCAACCAGAGTCTATTTGCTTGGCCAAGTCGTTCATCACACGTAATAAATTAGTTGTTATGGATCTGCCAGGAGTAAATCCGTGTTGATTATCTTTGAGAGCTCGGTTTGCATGCATAAAGGGTAGAATTTCAATACACTTGCAAGCAACTGGGGTTAAGCTAATGGATCGATAATTTACTGCGGCTAATTTGTCACCCTTTTTGTAAATAGATATTGCCGTGGCTTCCTTGCATTGCATTGGGAGAGTTGCAGTTTCAAAGGAGATGTTCATGATATCTGCTAATAATAGTGGAAGTAAATACGTGCACCTTTTAAAGAGTGTGGGTGGTAAGTAATTAGTTCCCGGAAAGGAATTTTGATCTAGGTTGGACAAGACGTTTGCAACACATTCAGTTGTAAAGGTAACATTTAATAAAGATTCCTGATCCCTAGTTACACCTATAACATCTGGAATAGGTCCGTCCACTTCTTTCACATATGCTCTGTCGAACTGCTGTGCGAATTCCTCGGCAATAATTTCTGGTGTATTAAGCAGGACACCATCTTAACTTCAAAGTGACGAAGGAAGTGAAATTGTCAATGTTAGTTGCTTAGAGATATACTTTAAAAGTTTTTAGGGGCCAGTTATACTAGTTTACTTTCAAAGTGGATTCTTGAACGACGGATTTCGGCAGTTACATAATTACGAAGGTTCTTGTAAGTTTCGCAGTTGTTACAGTTTCCCTTTTTGCTTTATGTCTGATATGAGTTTTAGTATGTTCCTAAATAAGTTTCAGTTTTGCTCGAGCACTTTTTCATACTTTATTGGTACATTTGCCTGACTATGTTGTTAATGCAGTTGGTGAATTGTACCCATTTATTGTTTGTGTTTGATTCAGTTAATATAGGTAGAGTAGCAATTTCCAAAATTGATGCGTTGAATTGGGAGAAAATAATCAATTTGGGTAATTAGGTTTTCATCATTGCTTAAAACCTACTCCAAAATTGATTGTTCTTGATTGGCTCTGTACCGGGTAGATTAATCGATGTGTTGATGTAAGTTTGAGTCTATGTACATTCTTGTAAATATTACAGTTCCGTCTGGGATTACTGGTTCTGGCCAGTGTACATCTGGAAGGTTTAAGTCTCCAAGAACAACTGTGATTTTGGTGTTGGAAACTCTCAAAATTTTGTTGAACAGTATTGTGTCTTTGGTTGTAGGACAGAAGAAAGTTAGTTTTGCTAATGGTGATATCAAGCCAGATGTAAAAAATCAATATTCAGGTGTGCATCATTTAGTTCGTCGTGAAATAATTCTGATAAAGTTGTTGTTCTTGGGACATTGTCTAACGAGGTTTTATATAAATAAGCACTCCGCCTCATTTTCTGTTAGGGCGATCTTTTCTAAATATAGTGTCGTCGCTACTTTTTTAACAGAAAATGTACGAGCTTTATGCATTAAAACGCCATTTTTAAGTTAAGTGTTAACGTTATAAGCACGTTACGTTCTAACCACAACTTTAACTTGTTTTTTACGTTTAAACGACGTTTTATTTGATAAAATATTGACATTTACGTTAAGTATTAACGACAGAAGAAGTCGACCAACTGTTTTATCTTAAATGGGAAACAAACTAAACTTAGTGGGATATAGAACATAGTACCTACAATATATTCTTGTAATGCAACAGATTCTGCTACCCTTATGTCAAACTGGAATAATAAACACGCATAGCTCTAGCTCACATATTTTCAAACTTGGTATCACACCAATGGCGACCAAACTGTGAACCAGACAAAAGAAAATGACGACTTGTTAGGATACCGCGTAACGCGTTTTAATTGGTCGGCACAATAATGTGAGCAATGACCTTAGGCGTGATAAGCTCATACAGTACACGTGTTTCTTGCCGTTCTTATTGAAAGAGGGTACAACCTATGTGTGTTTATGAACGTTATGTCGACGTTTAAAATTAACTGATGATCTAACACGTTATTCATTGAAAATTTAACGTTGAATTTTAGTCAGTTAACGTCATTTTTTCAACCTGAATTAGACGTTGATTTTTACTAATTCTTTTTACCGTTTACGTAATTATATCGCCGATTAAATGTATTAGCTACAACATTTATTGAGTGCGTTTATATTACTCTGAAATGCCTTTTACTTTACGAGCTTTGTGGTCCACCTGTTAATGTAAAATGTAGATATTACGTTATAAAAACAAGAAAATTTTACATTTTCCCTACGTTAAAATAACGTTAATAAAACACGCTTAACGTCGATATAACGTTTTTACAACAGCGTGATAATAACGTCTTTGCATTACCTTTTTACGTTGTTGATTTTAAGTGCTATTTGTACCACCAGTTAACGTAAAACGACATGACGTTTACAAAAACACGGACAATTAATATTTTCCACATTACATTAAAGTAACGTTAATATAAAATGCCTTTTAGATCAGTAGTCAACTCTTAACATCGACTTTGAAACAAAAACGACATAATTACGTTTTTATGTAGTTGATTTTAAGTGCATCTTAAAACAGCAGTTGATTTTAAACGTTAACATGACGTTCATAAACAGTCGTAGGTTGTACCCTTCTTCAATAGGATCGGCAAGAAACACGTGTCCTCAACGCGCCTATCACGCGTAAGGTCATTCCTCACATTACAGTGCCGACCAATTGAAAATCGTTACGCAGTATGCTAACATGCCGTCGTTTTTTTGTCTGGTTCACAGTTTGGTTGCCATTGGTGTCGTTGACTAAATCTGAAAATATGGGAGTTAGAACTATGCATGTTTATTATTCCAGTTTGACATACGCCTAGCAGAATATGTAGCATTAAAAGAATATATAATAGGTAATATGTTCTATATTCCACTAAGCTTAATTTGTTTTCCATTTAAGATAAAACAGTTGGTCGACTTTGAGTGGAACTACACAGTGTTGAAGCAGCTACCCGATCTGTTTTGAGGTTTCGTTTATCTATTGAAGTCACCATTTTATTCTATTGGGCGGGCACAATAAAGATTATTCAGAAAAAAGTAACTTTCTTCTGTCGTTAATCCTTAGCGTAGGTAAATAAAATGTAAATTTTTTTTTCAAATAAAACATCGCTTAAACGTAAAAAAAGTTGAATTTGTGGTTAAAGCTTAACGTGCTTATAACGTTAACACTTAACTAAAAAATGGCGCTTTAACGTATAAAGCACGTACATTTTCTGTTAAAAAAGTAACGACGTTACAACGTTAATGTATGAGTGAAAGTTGTGCAATAACATGACGTTCAAAAGACATCGGCTTGGCAAGAAACAAGTGAAACAGTCGGCAACAATGTTGAAACAAGTTTTACATCGAGTTGAAATTGTTCTGCTGTATCTTGTGCCTTTAAAAGTCATTCTAAATGTCTTACAGCGTAGGTAAACAAATCAGTTTCTGGTTATAGAATTAAAGGAAAACTCTTAGTGCCTGATAAACATAAATCAAGACCTAGATACTTTCAGAAGGACGGGTGAATACAACCGCTCCCGTCTGATAAGCAGCACCAAGCCAGTCATATTATCGTGTCTAATGTCCCTGAGTCGGCTTCTGTAATTTAGAGGTTTAAAAGGATCACGATAAGAAAGAAGCAATGAGTCTAATAAAGCAGATCACTAGCATTTTAACAGATAACCTAATAAGTAATAACTGTTAAACTTGGGAAATGAGATACCAATAACCCCAAAAACTGACCACTTAGGGTTCCGAATTGCAGATGATGCTCTCTCTCTCTCTCTCTCTCTCTCAAGAAACAAATCAAAAATGCCAATGAACTTTGGCATAACGCTAGCATCTGGTAAAACCCCCATGTAGAGGAAAATATATAACTAAACTCAGGAAAAATCTCGAATCAAGAATAAACAATGGTGAGCAAAATATAACAATTAAATATGTACAGGGCATTACTAAAATTATACAAGTTACCAATCAATCAAAAAGTAGTATATACTCCACACAACCTACTATTAATCCGCCCTACATTCTACACTAACCTGGATTCGATTATGGCCAAATTTGTGCTGTTTCTCATTGGAAGTAAATACACATAATCTTGCTGTAATAATTATTACTGAATCATGGCTCAACAATAAAATAACCAATACCTTGATTAATACCCCTAATTTCACGGTATTTAGAAAAGATCGCCCTAACAGAAAACGAGTCGGAGTGATTATTTATATAGAAAAGTGGTTAGACAATGTCCCAACAACATCAACTTTATCAGAATCATTTCGCGATGAACTAAATGATGCACACCTGGATATTGACTTTGAAGACATCTGGCTTGATATCACCATTAGCAAAACTAACTTTCTTCTTGGCGGAATATATAGAGCTCCCTCCTGTTCTGTAACAAAAGACACAACCCTGTTTAAGAACATTCTGAGAGTTTCCAACACCAAAATCACAGTTGTTCTTGGAGACTTAAATCTTTCAGATGTGCTTTGGCCAGCACCAGTAATCCCAGATGGAACTGTAATATTTCCAAGAATGTACATAGACTCAAACTTACATCAACACATCGATTACTCCATCCGGTACAGAGCCAATCAAAAACCATCAATTTTGGAGTTGGTTTTAAGCAGTGATGGAAACCTAATTACACAAATTGATAATTTTCCCCCAATCGAAAAAAGCCATATACCAAGTCCAGGTATTACTTTACCTGTAAGCACTAGACCAGACTACTTCAAGGCAAATTATGAGGAATTGAACGCATGAATTCTGGAAACTGATACTCTACCTATATTAACGGCATCAAACACAAAAAATAAATGGGTACAATTCACCACCATTTTAACAACATAGTCAACGCAAATGTACCAATAAAGTATGAAAAAAGTGCTCGAGCAAAACTAAAACTTTGAATTAATAGAAACATACTAAAACTCATATCAGGCAAAAAGCAAAACTGGAAATTTTATAGAAAGAATCTTAAGTGTAACAACTACGAAACTTATAATAACCTTCGTAATTATGTAACTGCCGAAATCCGTTGTTCAAGAATCCACTTTGAAAGTGAACTAGTAGAATTGGGCCCTAAAAACGTTTACAAATATATCTCTAAGCAACTAACATCCACAATTTCACTTCCTTCGTTACTTCGAAATCAAGATAGTGTCCTGCTTAATACACCAGAAACGATTGCCGTAGAATTCGCACAGCAGTTCCACAGAGCATATGTGAAAGAAGTGGACGGACCTATTCCAGATGTTATAGGTGTACCAAGGGCTTAGAAATCTTTATTAAATGTTACCTTTACAACTGAATGTGTTGCAAACGTCTTGTTCAACCTAGATCAAAATCCCTCTCCGGGACCTGATTACTTACCACCCACACTCTTCAAAAACTGCACATATCCACTTGCACAAATATTAGCAGATATCATGACAAACTCCTTCGAAACTGCAACTCTCCCAATTCAATGGAAGGAAGCCACGGTAATAAATATTTAAAAAAAGGGTGACAAATTAGCCGCAGTAAATTATCGAGCCATTAGCTTAACCCCAGTTGCTTGCAACTGTGTTGAAGGATTAATTGTAAATCAAATTCTACCCTTTATGGGTGCAAACCGAGCTCTCGAAGCTAATCAACATGGATTTACTTCTGGCAGATCCACAACAAATAATTTATTACGTGTCATGAACGATTTGACCAAGCAAATTGACTCTGGTTGCCCAGTAGATGTGTTTTACCTTGACTTTGAAAAAGCTTTTGGTAGAGTAGCTTTCCACAGACTAATCAAAGTGTTGGAGCACTATGGTCTCCGAGGCAAGCTCCTGACATGGCTTTCCGCATTTCTTCAAAGAAGAACATATCAGGTAAGACATGGAACGTCTTACTGACAACCACACAGCATCTTTAGTGGTGTACCGCAGGGTTCTGTTCTTGGCCGAATACTGTTTAACAACTACAGAGCCTATATGCGTCGTGTCATTTCTTCAACCTCGAGCTTCTATGCAGACGAAATCAAGTTCATCGGCAGATCACTGTGTAACGTTTCGCTTGTGAATCTAAATTCTAAAGATACTTGAAACGTATTGGAAATTTAATTCGCCGCTTTATCAAACGTTTGCATCTCAAGACCGCGCTAAGAAGCGATAGCGCGGGCCGGTAGCCGATGCGCAGGAAGCTAAGTTTGCGCGCAGGAGTGTTTCCCCCGCCGCCAGAGTGGGGAGCACGACCGCCGACCGGAAGCCACTGAACGTATAAAAAGGAACACATGGCAGCTCCTGAGTCAGATCCCATCCTGGGGTTCTCCCCTAAGCCTTCTCCCAATCCACCTGAGACGATTACTCTTTTGCCCTGTGCAGGTTACTGTCTAAGCAAAGGGGAAATCGGCTAAAAGGTTCTTACGGTGCTGGTATGGTTACTGTCAGTCCGTGAGAACATACCGATAACCTGGAGGTCCTTATCGAACCCGTTCACCGTCATTAATTTAAAGGCCGAAACCGTGGCTACTAATTAGCTTTCCCCGCATCCCTTGTAACTGAACCAATGTTAGTTAAAGGCCGAAACCGCGGAATTCCTGTAATCCGCTGAACGAGATCACCGCCGCCGTCCCGACCGTGATCATTTGAGTTCCGAGGCGTATTCCATTTGCGTTTTCGAAAACCGTATTTCAACCGCATTAACTCGCCCGAATTGTGAAGCACCAGGAAGTAATCAACAGCCCGCCGCCGCCAGGCTGGACGCATACAGCGATTATGCGATAAGGGACCTGCCTGTAAGAGTCACCGCCAGCATCCTATGAGCTTTTCTGAAGCCCTCCGAAAAGGATCTCCACACCGCCGCAGTCCAGTCGAAGCCGCAAATTCGCTTGAATAGCGAATTTCCCGAGAGTCCGACCGCTGCATCGTTTCGAGCCGCGAAAGCCCGCAAATCGTCTGGCGGCCCCCGGTCCAATTTGGCTCACCGAACGCGAACTCCTGCAGCTTCCTACGCCGGCAGGTATGTTCTTGAAACACCATTTCTAATCCGAAGTGTTCGCAGCAGCTAGCCATTGTAAACAAATATCACCTGGTGCATGCGACCAACGACCTCCTCTGACCGATAAGAGGTCGCTGCGCGGACAGCCGACTCCGCGACATCTCCGGGGACACCGACGCGCGCATCGAAGGCGCATTCGACGTGCTTGCCCTTCACCTGGACAATTTGGATTGCGGCGCTGCTGACGAGCCCGAGCAACCCCTGTTGATGCAACTACCCCCCTCTGTCCGTAATATACAGTGTGTTCTATTAAGTTCGCATTCAATGTACATAGTTAAAGACAGTATATTTTATTTTTATTATTTATCCTGTGTTATTTGTTGATCTACGCTATATCCGAGCAATCTGAACGTAATCTCCGGCTTAGAGCATACCTGAGGCAATAAGGAGAATTAAAATATTCCTAAACTAAGGCGGGTCGTTACAACTGTCATGTAATGACACAATGACAAATTACACATTTACCTAGAGAAGAACCCATCTTGGACCAAACAATGACTTATTTCGTTAAATAAAGACAAATGTACTATCCTTCACCTAGGAAATAATAACCCTAGAACTAATTATTACCTTTATTACAAGTGAATCCGACCTGTCGACTGACAAATGGACTTAGGCATAACAGTGACCATAACCTTGAAGTGGGAAACTCAGATTACTAACATAGTAAAGAAAGCTAACTCAATCTTATATCTGGGGAAGACTGCATCTGCACACATAACATCAGGCTATTTTTAAAAAAATATAAAACATATGTTCGGCCTATTTTAGAATATGACTTCGAAATTTAATCACCACATTACAAAAAAGATGTTACTTGAAAAAGTACAGAGACGTGTCACAAAGATTCCAGTAGGGCTACAACATATGAACTACTCTAATGCACTTGAAACACTGAATATTACTATACTTGCTACCAGAAGGGAACGTGGTGACCTGGGATATTAACTGGTAAATATAACTGCAAGTTGCTACCAGATATTTTTCTGCCCAACACCAATCCTCAGCTACATGAAACATGAAATTCAACAAAGACAACTTACTTCCTGTAAAATAAAGAGGTAGATACCTGGAATAAATTGCCGCAAGATGTCATTGATGTCTCAACTGTTGTTAGTTTCAAAAATAAATTAGACAAGCATTTTGCAAGATTGATGGTTTCGGATTAATTTATTATTTGCTAGTTCCTTATAAACGGGACCTAATTTATAATATTTACCATGTTGTATTATGTATTATTGAATTTTACTTATGTTGTAATTTTTGTCATTTTGTTTATTTTACTAAATTTATAACGCAATATAATTATGATCACGCTTTAACAGCTTTCTGCCTGGCGGTGTATTTTTAATAATAATAATAATAAAACTTACGTGTTTTGGATCACATTATAACGTCCACAGATAACGGTCTTGTTTAGTTATAACTTGAACGTTAAAAGACCGTCACAGACTAACGTAGAGTCAACCACATAACGTTGAAAAACTGGTTGATTTTTGCAACATTTCGACGTTAATGTAACGCTTGGTCCAACGTTATGTTTCAACGTTAGTTCAACTGTGTATATTAGGACAATACAGAAAGACAGATGCTCCGCAGAATTATCAGTAAACGCTTTGGAGGAACGAGTTGAAAATTCTTGATTGTGATATTAGTATCAACTGAGAAGACTTGCAAACTAAACAAGGAAAGTGATAAAAAACAGGGCAAATATAAACATGAAAAGGAGTTATGTGGAGATCGAAAAGAAGTTATGCGGTACAAATGCGAGACTGGAGCAATTGGCAAGAGAGAAGAGAAGAAATAATATAGTAGTAGTACAAAGACTAGACATGAATGCCAGTGACCCAACAGAAACAAAGGATGAGGTAAAACATGTTACTAATAACAAGTTTGACATTGAGCCTACAAAATGGTATCAAAAATATTCTGCTAGAAGTACTCGTAGATACCTTTGAGTTTAAGAGATATTGAGGAATAAGAAGAAACTAGGAGAGCAAATATTTATTAAAAATTACTTAACATAATCAGAAAGGGTTATTGAAAAACAAATTAGGAAGAGATCAGGAAAAGAGAGAAAAACAGGAAAAATTCAAACAAAATGCTATCGGAAGCTGATTACAGGTGATTATTTCCTTCATATCCATAATAATGCGTAATCACCATGGTTTCTGTCAGTTTAATAATGACTAAAATTCAAACCTCAAATTTTAACCGCGGTTAAATTTATGTCAAAATTTAATCGCTTGTGCATAATTTTAACATGATTATTAAAGGTGCTTCGCTAACTGAATTTCATCTATTTATTCAGGAAATAATCACGCCGAACATCCCGCGTGCATGTAAACTAGCCTGAATAAATTCTGACGATTTTCTGTCAGAATGTTTTGCTCTGAAGAAATAGATCTCGTATATTTTCCGCTTCAAAATCCCTCGTGCTGCGCACTCGGGATTCTTGTTGAGCGGCAAATTTACTTGACAAATTTCTTAGCAAAACATTCTGACAGAAAACGTCAAAATTTAATCGGCTATTTTAATGCACTTGGGATATTACTGTTGAGAATATATGAAAATTGAATAAAGCAAAGTGTATGTTAGGTAAAGTAAAGAATATAGAAACAACAACAGGTAATGATTAAAAAAACTGATGACGTCAAGGACCGAACATCAGATGAATCAGAAGAATTGTAAATGCAGAACTACTTGAAGAATTATTGGATTGTATCTAAGAAACGTTACGAAGAAAGAAGACGTGAACATATCAATAAAACTAAAATTAAACGAGAAGAGTGGGAGTGGGAGTGAAAACACAGAGTAATGGAAGAACCGATGCCGAATTAGGTGATAGGTTGAGAAGTGTGGTTAAGATATACAATTCGTTAAGTAGAACATCGGAATACATAACTAAATCCAAATAGCGGGGTGTCGCCTATTTCATGAGAACAACGGATGATAGATGAACCCGAGAAATGTAGAGATAACATCCAAAAGTGTGGATGTGTTTAGCAAATTACAAAGAAGAAATATGCAATACTGAAACGCTAAACATAGAATTTTAGTGAGAAGATGTATGTACGAGTTATCCATGCACAACTATCACTCGCGGAATATAGTATTGCATATATTACTAACCGATCCGTTGGCGTGAAACTAGCCAATATACAATAATATTTAAAGTGAGATATGAGAATGGCAATTATAGTTAACTTTGTTGGCATATAAACGACACATAAATAACAATGGTCGATTGTTCCAAGATTTTATGGTAGCAGATATGAAACCTTGTTAGACTATCCCCATCTTGAATATTCCAGATCGCCATTGTCAGTTTTGTTGTTAAAATCCTCACTGCAAAGGCATTACCCTCATATATTAGAGGAAGTTTAGGCATTACGACTCCACGGTTGCCAAAGTCGAATTGGAGACTCGCAGAAAAGTTGGTACAAAATGTGTATGTCCACTGGAGTTGCTGTGGTGTTATAATTACTACGGTCAATATTCCAGTAGTAATACTAAAATATGAAATTGTTAAAACAATAGAACAAAATTTATGAAAGGGCATCTGTCAAATGTTTTACTTCTATCTACACTTTCGAAAAATGGTAAGCTAAGTGCAGCTGAACATGTTAACTGTACTATGAAACAGCTAATGCAGATAAAAGTGCTATTTGATATTTTCTTTTCTGGTTCTTATCTACTTAATACATCACATGCTTTACCATACGCTTACCCATACGCCTTCCATTGCCAGTGAGAGGTACAATGTTTTCCAGATCACACCGTTTTACTCTTAATATCCGAGTTGGTTCCGGCACATTTGAAATAGTAGACGCAAAGTTGTCCATATCCTCAAGACATTTCTGAAGAATAGGTTCGGGAACAAGCTTTACAAACACTTCTCTCATGAACTTGGTTGCCTTTTAACAGATTTACAATAACTTACACTGTATTGATTATCATCAGAAAATATTACCTTTACTTCCGCAGATCCATCAATATACTTCTCTTCTTTCTTCATAACTTCCAACCCTTTAATTAAACTGGCTACAGTACCTTCCGCTACAGCCATTGTTGGTAGCTTACGTACTCTAAATAGCGATGGATTTATACAATTTGTGTTTTCAGTTCTCATTTTGCCAGAAAGAAGGCTTACGAGTTCTTCTACTTCGGCCGCTATTGCTGTTGGCGTCAGTAGACATTCTGGAATAGCAGCCGAGCGCTGCAGGAAGAAATTGAAAGTATTAATTGTGTGAAGAAATTAGATAACGAATTTCTCTAAATAGCCTAAAGCAAATGAGGGTCGTTACCTTTTTATAAGAATTCGTAAGACTAGCTGTAAAAGCTACTAGAAGAACATCTTCAATCTCAACTCCCTCAAATCTCTTTTTAATCCTTTTTACCACATTAATATATTGTGGTGCTTCTTCATGGTTTAAACTATTTAAGACATCGTGCTGCAATTCGGGTCTTTGCAACAAGTTCGGTTCTATCGTCGTTAATATTTCAAAAACAAAATTTATTGAGGAGATCACCATTGCAACGTAACATTTCAAGGAAATTGGTATAAGCATTGCGATAGCTTTGTCAAGAAGCTTTGGTACTGGCAAAACTTTCTCTTTCTTGATATATTTACTGCTGCTGCTTCGTCGTCCAAGAGGGTTGCAAGGATCTATAGTTTCCACTCCATCAATATTGGCAACTAGCTCCAAAATTGCCTTCAGTATATGTTGTCCATCACTCACAACATGGTTGATTTTAAATAGAATCGGATAAAACCGTTTGGAACTCTTTTGGTGCTTTTTCCATTGTATAGCTTGTGTCCCAACTACTACATGCCACAATCCCCTATGATCCTTGGGCATTTTTTCGTTATCACTCAATAATTTGCTAAATTGAGCCTTGCTCAATAAGCCTTCTTTGCTGGATTCTATTTTCTCTAGTTGTGTGAAGCATTGTTCGAAGGTTACCTCATTTTTCAATATAAAAGAATAACCATAGCTTCTTTCAATGGTGCTGAATATTTTTGCATCGTGCTTGAGGTTAGTTACAAATTGCACCTGCATGGCCTCCTTCACAAAATCGTAGAACGGTTTTACACTGTCTCTTTTGTAATTCACCATGAACACACTTCGTATTGGAGTTGTGTTTTGCAGGTGCGAAATAGCGTCAGCACCATTCAGGAGACCTCCAAATTTGGATTCATGTTTTGCTGACAAAATTATGTGAACAGCAAGACGATACACTCCGAAAATGGAAATGCAAATATATAATAGTGGTGTCAGAAGTAAGTTAATTATCGGTAAGAGTGAAAACTTGAATTCAGTTCCTCGTACTCTAAAAAGTATCTAAAAGAAAAAAAACGATTATTCGGAAACGTTGAAATATACGGAATATAGGCACGATGGGTCTCTCAACATTGCCAGACAAATTCCAAGCATCTGGTAATTACCTTATATTCATAGTAATTGGCAGTAATTACTATGGCGATAAACACTGCTACAAGCCATTCTATCCAGTCTCCATATGACATCTCCATATTGTTAAATAATTGTTAGTTTGCAGGTCTTTGAATTATTTCCTGAAAGAAAATACTTTATTTTGAGTATAATTTGAAAAAGTAGAAACTAAGTATAAGTAGTATATAAATTGTGAGCAGTTAAAGTAACTAAAATTCTTGTAGCAAATATGCCAGCTGACTCTCAAGTAGGAGGCGTGTCTAGGAGCACCACTAGTCGTGGCACTGCAAACCACAAACCTGCACGAAGAAAGGTATACCCCAATGTTGAAATTACGCTTCACCATACATAATTTGGGTTAATTCTAGGAACAATATGTAACACTTAGTTTATAATTTGCAATTACTGCAACTCATTTTATTGCCAGCATTTCTTAATTCATGTTTTTAGGTGGAAATGCAATATCGTGACTCTATTTGATATTTTAAATGTAGTTTATGTGTACACAGCGCCTACAGACCAGTCCAGTAAGTCACGCTGAATTGGCATTTCGATCCGTGAGCTTGTGTAGGCTACACATTGCTATTACAACAGAGTTGCTTCTAATTTTCTTGCTCACATAACTTACTCCAACCCTAACTATCTTAAACATCGTTTCAACGCGATTTCAACCCCTCAGTAACTACCAAACGTATTAACCTGGTACTCTCAATCAACAAACTATGTTCTCTGAATTACTTTCAATAATTGGAAGACTTCAGGCAATGGTTTTCCCAGCTGGGTGAGGTGAATCTACTACTATTACAACAATACATTTCTGGAGGACTCAAACTCAAATTTGGAAAATTTTGATCAAGTACTACTACTACACTTCAATATTCCTGGAGAACTCAGACTGGATCCAAGTTGGAGGATTCGAATATATACTACTATTACGCTAGAAGAATTGGAGGATTCACAATATTCCTGAAGGACTTCAGACATTGGTCCTTCCAAGCCAACAGGAACTCCCGAGACGCATCAACATTTTGGAAGAAGAACAATTGAACCGTTGCTAAGGATAGAACGTCCACAATTTATTAGGTACAATTTTAAAGGAGAATCGTTCTACAGCTAACTGCAATTTCCAAGGATAGAAGTCCTACAAGCAGCCACAACTACCAAGGATTTCCACTATCAGAAGCAAAGAGGAACACTAGCCTCGCCCGTTCAACTATCAAACTGCAACCAAACTGAAACGGGTTACCAATGGCACGAACCTAAATTACAAATCCAATTCCAGGTAACACTACAAACAACAACTACAACATGGAAACGAAACCATACTGAAGGAATAAAATCAGCTGGCAGACAAAATCTATCAGTTAGTTAGCAACAAAGAGAAAGATCGCGCAATCAGGAAAACCCAAGAGTACTTAGCCAAACTGGAAGCAACACTAGACGAATGCATGAGCAGCGCTATCGAACTACTAAGAGGGAAAATTCTCAATCATCATAACTACATAAAACCAGAATTCTTCATTCGAGTGGAAAAAGGATACGTAGCAGAGGCAAATTACGTTCAAGACTGACAATAGTAAATAAATTCAAACACAGATACCAACGAGGAGAGTTTCATCTTAGAATCCCTAGACATAACAAACTCCGCGAAACAGGAAGATAGACGTAAAAGGCAAAAAATTAAATTTCATGTCCTCGATGATACAATAGCCAAAATTGAAGCAAGTATTTACCATTAGTACAAATCAATAGAACATACGACCAATGCAAAGACACCCCAAACCTACAAGATTTCATTGTGAATTACGACGAGATCGTCAATTAAACCCGGGCTCGCTGCCACCACATATTAGATAAGTTAGCCAAAAATTAAAAATATATGAACAGCATTACAAGTAATGAAGAATCACGACCACACCGGGACATCCACATACAAGTACCCTCTATGAATACATGGAAACATACATGAGAAGTAAGGCAGTAAAGCTAACTACAAATTTCCGTAGTACCCCAGCTGCTGAGCACGCAAAAAGGTAAAGGTTCAAAGCCAGTTCAATTCCCCCAACTGGTGATGAGACAATAATTAAAATTTCAGGATGAGTGAGAAAGGAGAGGTGGGGAATGGAAGAGAGGCCAGGAAAGGAGGAGAAGTACTGCCCTGGCTTTCACGTCAGAGAAGGCACCCTGTTGACTCAGGAACACCACCTAAAAACCTGAATCAGGGCAGAGGGCCACTGGAATCGAGCCCACGACCAAATGCTAAGCAGGCGTGCTAACCAGTAATTCACAGAGAGCTCGGTTCTGAGTAAATAGTCTTCCCACCACGAAGGTCTAGGATCATATCGTGCTGCGGAAGAAACCTCTGACCAACCTACATGCAAAAAGTCACCACCAGTTGGACCAGTAGAATCTATAACAACTGCGGTCGGATTTTCAACCACACAGACCCACAAGGAAAAACAGACAATCAAATAGATGGCACAATCATCAACAACACGAACAACAGCAGAAGATCGAGATATAGCAGCTACCAACGTAAAGAATATGGAAGTCCAACATCCGGTTATTATCGAAGATATTGTTCAATATTCGATTTAATATTCAAACAACATACAGCAGTTTACGCTCTAAATGATTAGAAGCGTTTGGAAACGAAAACGAAAACTTTGCTATAATCCCCTGATAGTGTTACGTAAAAGAATAAAATCTGTTTACTGCAGATAGTTAGTGTTACCAAATTATCTCAATAAAAGAAATTAAAGTCAGAGAAATTTTGCAAACAACAAGTGATTGTGTGCTGATTACAAACCATAGCGAATCGAAACAAAACGGTAAGTAATCGTCTTCAAAACCAAAGTTTAACGAAGGTTCAAGAATTTTCGGTGCACTCGAGCAGGTGAAAGGTGTTAAGAATAGCTCCGCTAGTGTTCCGGAAAGTTCAGAAAAGGATTAATTAAAGAAAATTTGAAGGTAACTTGAAACGACTGAGACGTGCTACCAAAAGGGTTAGTTGTCCCTTATATACCGTAAGCTCTTGGTTTAACCAGTCAGATTACAGCAAATTATAGAACCATCACATACATTTTGTGCATGTAACTATTTAGTATACTTTATATGTGTTTGTCTTATAATTGGGTTTGTACCTGTTGGGCAACATTTACTTAAATAAATAAATAAATAAATGCTGAACCCGATTACTGACGATTCTTTTACATCGTGTAGTAAAAGAACTTCAAGAATGATTCTTCTTACTGTACAAGAGCCGACCCAAATTTTGGTAAAAGTGTAAGGAACCAGGAAGAATAACTACGAAAATTCTGCACTAAGCTTAAGCACCAACCCAAGTCTTCGCTACTGGATGAAGAAGGCGCATCAGACTAGACTGGGGTATATCCCTAACAAGAGACAGTCTCTCCACAATTATTCACCACAAAACCCCACCGCAACCACAAAGCCAAAACATTGAATCCCAATATTTAAAACTCAGGAACATTCAATTAGAGATGTAAAGTGCCAATCAACCTGTTGGAGCTTCCAGGCATGCACCCTAGTAAGGGAGGGGTGAGCGCGGCAGGGCGGCTCCAGGTAGTTTTAAGTAAGAAGTAGTCGTTAAGTAACTGTACATAGTTAAAGACGGTCTCGTACCAGTTCGCAGCACATCAGCTGAGAAACATAGCCCAAATTAACGGCACATCGGCTGTAAAGGGTTAATAAAGTTTCTGTAATATACTGGTGCTTTTTTATTTACGTTATCGAATAACAAACATTAACATTTGGTCCTTCGACCCGGATCACCGGTAAATTAATTTAAAAAGTGTGTTCGTTCGTCGAAATTCCTGGAAATCGAGCTCCATCAGCCGCACAACAGCAGCACCAACGAGGGACGTTTTTCTATTGCACATCAGCAGCTTCAAGACGACGACTCCGATCAAATTCTCTGCATATCAGCAGCATCAAGGCCAATTACATCAACTACACATCAGTAGAAAAACGGAGGGCATTAGGTCAAACAGGTCAGTGATCCTTTCCATAACTCTATTTCACCCGTCCTATCATCGGAGAGTGTATATCTTTGTCGCCGTGCAGTCTATTCTTATATTTAATTGATATGGCGGCGGAATTAGGAACCTTGATTCACAAACGGGGTCATGTTAAGGCTAGATTGACAAAAATAGCAAATTTTGTAGGTAATTTTGAACAAGGGGATAATGTTAATCAGTTGAAGGTACGACTTCCCATGTTAAAGGAGATTAACGATCAGTTTAATAGCTTGCAAATGGAAATCTTAATGATTAATCCAGATTTGTCAGAAAATGATGATCAGGATAACTTTGACACGCTGTATTTTAATACAGTATGCGCAATTCAATCAATTTTGGAAGATCATACCGGTTCTGCGTCACAGAGAGTTCCTGCAGAAAATTCGCGTGAATCGCAATTTAATATCAAATTACCAATTTTAAATTTGCCCGAATTCTCCGGAAGGTATTCAAATTGGAGAGCTTTTTATGACACCTTTAAATCGCTAATCCACGATAACCACAAATTAAATGATTGTGAACGTTTTCACTATTTAAAATCCTGCCTTAAGCAAGAACCTCTGCATGCAGTTGATGCATTGCCTGTATCACAAGCTAATTATACCTCTGCTTGGGAAATTCTAAAACGAAGGTATGAAAATAAAAGGTTAATCATACAAGAGCATGTTCAGTCTATATTAAAATTGTCAGTTATTTCTAGACCATCTCATACTTTGCTGCGCCAATTGGTAGACAAGGTAAACTCAAACATGGCAGCATTAAAGGTTCTAAATTTACCTGTTGATTCTTGGGATGCACTTATTGTTCCAATTTTGAGCGAAAAATTAGATTATACCACTAACAAAGAGTGGCAATCGTGTCTAAATAGCGAGATTCCAACTTTAAAGGAATTTATAACATTTTTAGACAAACGATGCGAAGTACTCGAATCGTTAAGCTCTTTAACAAGGCCACATCAGGCGAATCCATCAAACAAAGTAAGCTTAAGGGAAAAACCACCTCGTCATGCTTCATACTTGAATATCAACAAACCGTCGTGCTTTCAATGTAAACGCAATTCGCACAACATATATCAGTGTTTAGAATTTTTAAAATTAAGTGTTCCCGATCGCCTTAAGCAAGTCGAGAAATTCGATTTATGCTCAAACTGTCTCAGAAATAATCATAAAACAACTGATTGCCGATCGACCTTAAAGTGCCGCGAATGCAAACAAAGGCATAATAGTTTGTTACATGTAGTTCAAAATGTTACAACGTTAGCAGAGGTTAGCAGTGCCTCTCAATTGAATGAATCTGAAATAGTGCCATCAACATCAATGATATGTTCAAACAAGGACATTAATACGACTGTATTGCTATCAACCGCTTTAGTCAATGTCAGTGATAGCAAAGGAAACTTGCACGAAGCTAGGGCGCTTTTAGATGTAGGTTCTCAAAGTAATCTCATAACTGAGAACTTAACAAAAAAATTATCTCTGAATCAAGTGAACACAAATATTACAATTGCGGGTATTAATCAAGGTCTCAGTTACGTCAAAAAAATGGTAGAAGTCTCTGTCAAGTCCCGTCATAATAATTTCACTGCAGAAGTGCAATGTCTTATAGTGCCGCAAATTGCACAAGATATTCCGTCGCGATCATTCAGCAGGGCCATGGTTCAAATCCCCGTAAATCTCAATATTGCTGATCCATATTTTAACCAAGCAGGCCCCATAGATTTATTGCTAGGTGCCGGGCTATTTTGGGAAGTTCTTTGTGTGGGCCAAATACGAACGAACAACCATCAACCTTTCTTACAGAAATCGCATTTTGGATGGCTAATCGGGGGCTCAATAGAATTTGCTTTAAGTACCACAAGAACTTCGTGCAACCTGAGTACCGCAAGCAGATTAGAAAATAGCTTAACTAAATTCTGGGAACTTGAACAATACTCATGTCAAAGACACTTGTCTGCTGAAGAAATAAATGTGGAAAACCACTTTAGGAGCACTTTTCATCGGGATGTAAATGGTCGGTTTGTAGTAAGACTTCCGTTTAAAAACGATAAGCTTGCCTTGGGCGCGTCTTACCAAAATGCGTTAAAGCGATTTTATAATTTAGAGCATAAGTTAAACTGTAAGCCAGAAATAAAGCAGCAATATATGGATTTTATGACGGAATACAAGCATTTAAATCACATGGAATTGGTTCCGGAACATCAATTAAACGTGCCGAGTTGCTATCTTCTACATCACGCGGTGTTTAAGGAATCTAGTTCAACCACCAGGCTAAGAGTGGTCTTTGACATGTCGGCGAGGACTAGCAACGGGTCGAGTTTAAACGACAATTTAATGTGTGGACCAGTGATTCAACAAGATTTATTTTCAATTTTGACGCGATTCAGGACCTTTCAATATGCGTTAACGGGCGACATAGCAAAAATGTATCGCCAAATACAAATTCATCCGCAGCAGGCTGATTATCAAAGAATATTATGGCGAAATAATTCCAATGAACCCCATCAAACATACAGGTTGCTTACACTTACATATGGTACGAAACCAGCCAGTTACATCGCAACTCGATGTTTGCAAGAACTAGCTTTACAAAATCAAGTTAATTATCCTCTAAGCAGTAAAATTATAGGTCGCGATTTTTATATGGACGATCTCATTACGGGCGGGAATGAATTAAATGCGCTAATAACGCTAAAGGATGAAATAATTGACATTTTGGCACAAGGGGGGTTCGAATTGCGTAAGTTTGCTTCAAATGAAAAACAAATCCTTTCGGGAAGTAGTGGTATAAGGCCAGATAGTGTAATTAATTTAGATAAGAATGGAGAAACTAAGACGCTAGGATTAATTTGGAATTGTGATGGTGATTTTCTAAAATACGAAATTAAAACACGCACACTATGTAGTAAAATTACTAAACGTTCGATTTTATCCGCGATAGCTCAGATTTTTGATCCTTTAGGTCTTATAGCACCAGTATCGATGAAAGCAAAGATTATAATGCAAAAATCATGGTTATTGAAAATAGCTTGGGATGAGAGCGTACCCATGGATATTCATTCGACGTGGACTGAATTTTTAAGTCAACTGTCTTATTTAAACGATTTACAAATCAATCGTAAAGTAGTGTCGTGTTTTCCTTTCAAATCAATAGAAATCCACGGCTTTTGCGATGCCTCAAAATTAGGTTTCGGAGCTGCGATATATATTAAGGCAATAGGCACTAATAATGAACATAGTTCTCAATTATTGTGTGCCAAAAGTAGGGTTGCACCGCTGAAAACAGTCACAATACCGCGGCTAGAGCTATGCGCTGCTTTATTGTTAGCTAAATTAATGGATAGCGTTAAGAAAACGCTTAATTTAGACATTAAAAGGGAATATTGTTGGACTGATTCGACTATTGTATTAGCGTGGTTAGCGACAGAACCTAATACGTTAAATACTTTCGTCGCAAATAGGGTGTCTGAAATTCAGTCGTTATCTCAAATAGAAAATTGGAGCCATATAAGGTCGCGGGATAACCCTGCAGATGTTGTTAGTAGGGGTCTGCTACCTAGAGAATTAATCACCGATCGAACGTGGTTCTTTGGTCCGACGTGGTTGAATCAAGAATACCAACAACCAACTTTAGAGATAGGGAATGTTGAGATTATAGAGAAACGCAAGAAGGTTATAGCCTTTACAACAATGAATGTAGAGACGCAGTTCATTGACAAATTTTCATCTTTTTCCAAGCTACAGCGCGTGATAGCCTACTGTTTTAGATTTATTCAAAATTGCAAAAACAAGACAGATGCAAAATCAGGGCCGCTGGCATCTAATGAACTGCAAAAGGCTACGTTTGCTTTAGTTCGCATTGTACAACAGCAGGCATTTGCAGCTGAGAGATGGCAATTAAATAAAAACGAGGTAGTGGACAAATGTAGCCCATTAGCTTCTTTAAATCCCTTTGTAGGCGACGATGACTTAATAAGGGTAGGTGGTCGACTAAGAAATACAGCTATATCGAATGATGTAAAGCATCCCATAGTTCTGCCTAAAAATCATCACTTGACCAGATTGCTTATTATCAGTGAACATGAGCGTCAATTGCATGCAGGGGCGCAAGCTACATTAGCGGCATTAAGGCAGACATATTGGATTATAGCGGCAAAAGGTGTCATAAGGCAAATCATTCATAAATGTATGAGATGTTTTCATGCAAAGCCCCGTACTATTGTGCAGAAAATGGGTGATCTTCCCAAAGATCGGTTGCAATTAACACGTCCTTTTTTAATATCAGGAGTGGATTACGCAGGACCCATTTTGGCCAAACAGGGTCGCGGACGCGGTAAAAGAACCATAAAGGTTTACATTGCGTTATTTGTATGTTTTGCCACTAAGGCAGTGCATTTGGAGGTAGTGAGCGATTTAACATCAGCATCGTTTTTAAGTGCGCTTAAACGATTTATCGCAAGACGTGGTCATATATCACGCATATATTCAGATAATGCGTCTACCTTCATAGGAGCCAAACGCGAATTGGCTGATTTGGCCCAATTTCTTAAAAATTCTAACTTTAAAAATGAATTGATAAGCACATTAGCTGCTAAAAATATCGAGTGGAAATTCATAGCACCTCGTGCGCCGAACATGGGGGGTTTGTGGGAATCAAATGTTAAGGCGATGAAATATCACTTGAAAAGGGTTATAGGTAACGCGCTATTAACATACGAAGAATTATACACTCTCCTTACCCAAATCGAAGCCTGTCTAAATTCCCGACCCCTCACCCCGCTGACCTCTGATCCTAATGACTTGGCCGCACTGACTCCTGGTCATTTCTTGATCGGGGAACCGTTGATGACAATGGTGGAACCCGATACAACCCATTTAAAATTAAATTGCCTTTCACGGTGGCAAAGAGTGGAGCAACTTCGGCAACATTTTTGGAAAAGGTGGCATAGAGAATATCTGCTTCAACTGCAACAGCGTTCCAAGTGGCGACAAAGGGCGCTCGAAGATATTCGTATAGGAAGAATGGTCATCGTGGCAGAGGACAACGTACCACCTCAACAGTGGCTCTTGGGGAGAATAATTGAGCTTCATCCAGGGGCTGACCAATTAGTGAGAGTGGTAACGGTAAAAACAGTGCGCGGAGTGTTGCGAAGGCCTTTAAACAAATTGTGCTTTTTGCCTCTAAATGAGTGAACATAAACGATTTATGTATTAGTAATAGGGGTATATATTGTTTAATTGTAAGAATCATTGTATATTGTGCTTTAGGTGTAGGAATTGGTTTATACAGTCTTTATTACGTTATTGTACATAATATTATTAATTGTTCTGGTTTCGAAGCCTAAAGGACTTCAAAGGGGGCGGTATGTTGGAGTTTCCAGGCATGCACCCTAGTAAGGGAGGGGTGAGCGCGGCAGGGCGGCTCCAGGTAGTTTTAAGTAAGAAGTAGTCGTTAAGTAACTGTACATAGTTAAAGACGGTCTCGTACCAGTTCGCAGCACATCAGCTGAGAAACATAGCCCAAATCAACGGCACATCGGCTGTAAAGGGTTAATAAAGTTTCTGTAATATACTGGTGCTTTTTTATTTACGTTATCGAATAACAAACATTAACACAACCCACAGAAAAAGCATGATAACTAAACAAGCAACGACATGGACCTAATCAACCAAGAAAGTATGCGGATAAGCGTTTATCTCACAAAAGAAGTAATCGCTTTCAGTATTCCTGCAAACCAACGCTAAGATAGTTTAAATAGCTGTTCGTCCTACAAGATAAAGTGACCTACCGTTCAGTGTCCAATCAACCACCCAAAGTAAAGTACTTGACATTCCCAGAAATTAGCCTACCAGTGCTAACAGCCATTTCAAACGTAACACTCTTCAATAATATAAACAAGGCAATGTGTGCTAAACGTGGCGCAGTATAAAGTTTATCAAAGAAATTAAAGTATACGGTAAAACATATTTCGCAATACAAATGTAATTTTTGGAGAAACGTACTTTAAAACTAAATATTTGTAGTACAGCAAATGTTGGGAATTTATAGAATGAAAAATATTAGTGTAGATATTAATCGATGAATAAACTAAAAGAATTAAGAATTGTAATAGAAGCAGCAGAAAGACGTTGATATAAACATGAAATATATCGAGTGAGATGACAAAAGATGCAGTTTCCCGTCAACTACAAGATGCAACTGATAACACCTCGCTATCGGCTTAATTAAAAAACTAATGCCAAATTAAAACAAAAGTGATTAACCAAACCTCCCACTTCGCCAAGTGGAGAATGCGACAAAGAACAACGGCCCGATTTTTCCTTATAAGGACCAGATATATCGAGAATATTCATTCAACGCGATCTCCTAGATTCCGCATCAACATCTTCTGCAAGTCTTGCTGGCACTTTCTAGCTACCGCAAGAATCATCAAGTCTTGTTGGCACTTAGAGCTGCCGCGAGAACAACTACTCTTCGTGCTGGCACTTAAAGTTGCCGCGAGAACACCAACTCATCTTGTTGGCACTTCGTAGCTGCCGCGAGGGGTTTGCCGCCGCCGTTTCCAAGGAGCATCGCCGCCCTGAGCAGGACGCCGCCAGAACGTCACTTTCTAGCTACCGCAAGATTCGTCAAGTCTTGTTGGCACTTAGAGCTGCCGCGAGAAGAACTACTATTCGTGCTGGTACTTAGAGTTGCCGCAAAAACCACTACTCATCTTGCAGGCACTTAAAGTTGCCGCGAGAACACCCACTCGTCTTGTTGGCTGCCGCGAGGAGTTTACCACCCGTTCATCTGGCGGCGATGCCCTCATCGTAAGCTGCCTACTATAGCTACTCTGCGGCCCTGCCGTGTCCCTGCTACCCGCCGCTGAGCCGCGTAATTATTAACTAAATCTTTTCAGAACCCAAGCGCTGTTGGAGAGGCTGTTCGGGCCTTCGCCTCCAGGTACCTTCCGAATCGCCGATCGCCAAGAGGCGCGCAGCTGCCACCAGACCTTTGAGCCCCCGACGCGGTTTATCCCTAGCACCGTCCTCGCCGACGAAGCCAACCCTAGCCGGTGCCCGCCGGCTTGCAGGCGTTCGAGGGCCACAAGCTCGAGGACAACCCATCACTGCCCCCGGCAGGCTCATAAGAAGCAATTCCAGCAGCTGTGGAAAGAGGCCTGCTTCGCTCACACACCTGCCGTCCGCCGGCTCCTGTGCGAAATCGTGCTGTCGCCCCTAAGAAAAGTAGGAATTTTCCCCGGTATTCGCGCTGGGATCTTCGCCTCAGAGCTCGCTTCCAGGGCCGTCCCCTGCTGTCTCTGTGACAGGCACATCTTTGGATGTCTAGCCAAAGGCGCAGTCGCCGCCGCTGTCCTCACGTCCACCACGAAAGCCTGAGCACCATATGTATATAGTAGTTCTTATATTGTGTGTTTCTTTTATTTCTAAATATTACTAAACTAAGTGTAATATAAAACCACCAATAAAAGCCTCATATCCACCATCTTCTCTATATTTGTCAACAGCTCCTCTTAGTTGCCACGCCCTCAACCGCTGAGCTAAGAGTTCGAATGGTGGGAAAACACCATTCTTAACCGTCGCCACGCCCTTACATCACGAGGCCGGTAGCGAGTCGTGTTAAACTCAATTGTGCATAAAATAGAGAAATTGCATAGCCATGTATTAATTTTAAGGAAACATTCCAACAGAAAGCAAATATATTGATTCTTTCAAAACCGAGATGTTTTTTAAGCAAGATGAAAAAAATGAAAAAATAAACAAAATTCTATCTCTTTCAAGTTTTGGTACATATATTATGCTATGTATTAGTATTGTGTGGTAGAACTGACTTTGTAGGGGCCCTGTAATATTTTTAGTTTTACTTAATAGAGGAAGGGCCTTTTCTAATAAATGCGAGAGTGTACCAACATTGATGAATTTAGTAATTTGCTTTCAATATTAAATTTACTTTATTGAATTTGTTATGTTATATTTTTCATTTTGTAACTGTTACAGAAGTCTTTCTACATTGCACATTCTTCTAATATAATAAATGCAGCAAATTTCTGAAATAAGAGCTAATGAATTTCTCAAAATTATAGTAATTACCAATACTAAATACTCTTGATGGATTTTTCTTAGGAATTATCTACTGTTATATAATCCTCGTTTCGTGGTCAGTGGTACACATAGTAGGTATATGTTTACATACACAAGATTTTTTTCCAAATTATCAGAATAATTTTAAAAGTTAGTATTTACTGTAAATAATAATTTAATCATATACTGGTAACATACTCAAATTATCAAAATTACTACTAATAATAATAAAGGTCTTTACTAAATTATATAAAATTACACAGAAAAAATGTTGACTAAACGTAATATTGTCTTGAGCGAAGTTCAACTTGATAGAAAAACAGATCTATCCACTATTATTCCACTTAAAAATCCAACGATCTACGCTTAGGCTCCAGGCGAAATATTACCCACAAAACAGCTATGACGGTGTTTAGTGATATAGCAATTTACTAAGAGTGTTATTATGATCTCAATAATTTATTGCTGTTTATCCATAAAATTTTAAAAATAGCTTTTTTAAATGTTTACGTACAATAGCCTTTTACTACATTTGGTAACGAATTTTAGCATTTAGTTGTTCTGTAAGAAATGATCGCTTGAAAAAATCTGACTTACGTTGAGGTGGAGTCAGCGTTCCTTTAAATCTTATATTTAACTTATGTACGTCGGTTCTAAACTTTATTTTGTTGTATAAGTAAATCGGTGACTTACTCAAGATGATCTTGTGGAAAAGACATGCAGAATGAAAGAAGCGCCTTTCTTTCATATTAAGCTAGTTTGAATCTTTTTGCTTATAAGAAATTCTTTCATATTTTCTTATTCCAAATATTAGGCCTAACATGAGTTATTAAAGTTAGTTAAATGCGAATCATAAACGATGTCACAATAATCAAAACAGGACTAGATTATTGCATTACCCAAAACGATTTTCACATTTACACTTGTAAATTGTCGATGTTGATAAATAAATTTTAAGGAACTATATGACTTTTGCAAACATTTTGGTATACGTTTAGTAAATTTAAAACATTATCAAGATAAAGACCCAGGTTTTTGACATCATCAGAAACTGGGATTCTATCTTGTCTTACTAATAAATTGACTTTGTTAGAAGTTTCCTCTCGATTTTTTAGGGTTCATCATGAAGCAATCTTTATTTGAATATTGTAATAAACTTTCTAAATCAAAATTAATTGCAGCAATTGCCTGTTTAACTTCATACGGGAAGAAAGACTATACAGCTGGGTATCATCCGCTTAAAAATGATAATCGCAGGATAATATTACTGAATAAAGTTGCAACGTGTACACTGAAAATAATGATGGCCTTAAGATTGATCCCTGTGGAACTCCTTTGTCTATATTTTTATAAGACGATAGATTATTAGAATATTTTACACACTGACAACGGCCAGTTAAATAATTTGACAATAGCCCAATAATATTTGTTACCATTTCAATATAATGTATAATAGCGAAAAGTAAACTATAATTTAGGGTATCATATGCCTTCGAATAATGTAGCAGTACTAAACATTATTCTCCTTAGCATAGAATTTCGGCTTAGACCGCGTAGTATTTCTAGATGAACACCCAGCATTCTCTGGCTTAATGTGCCTTGCACCTTGTGAAGTCGAGCAAAAACCCGCGCGATGGCCATGCTCTTTGGTGGCTCGTGTTGTTTGAGTATCTTGAGAACGAGGATACTTAGGCAGATTTGGCCGTTTTGCTGTTTGTGCATCCATATTCACTAACGTTTCGCAAGACCTTGCAGCTTGCATCATCAGAGTGAAAGTCGCAACTAAGAACCGAAGGTCGGTGTGGAGCTATTTATAGTCCTCTGTGCCAGGCGCGCGGATTGGCGCAACGCTGGTTGGTCATCCGAGTGCCACGTAATCCGCGGGGCGTGGCCGTATGACGCACAGTGGTTGTAATGCTTTAGATCGTGTATCACAGGAGTCCACGTTTTACTAAGCTTAAAGCCATCTTCCCTGTTGATATTATTTGGATGTTTTTCTATTTCTATGGCTTCACGTATCACTCGCGGGAAGTAATGAGGTATTCTGGCAAGTACGCTGGCATTCTCAAATTCTAGAGTGTGCCCATTTGTAAATGTATGCTCAGCTACGGCTGATTTTGTGATGCGTTTGTGTTTGCAATTGCCTTTGTGTTCTTGGAGTCTTAGATCAACGGAACGACCAGTCTGTCCAATGTAACTCGAGCCGCAAGAACAAGGAATGCGATATACGCCAGCAGCTTTTAAACTTGGAATCTTGTCTTTTACCGATCTGAAGTCGTTACCCAAAGTTTCCTTGCTCGTGAACACAGTTTTGATGTTGCATCGTTGCAGGACACGTCCTATCTTATCAGTCGAGCCTTTAATGTAAGGTAGAAATGCTAAGCCTTCCAGAGGTGGAGATTCTTCTTTAGCCTTCTTTGTCATAGTCTTGTCTAGAGCTTTTCGTATGGCGGTAGTTGTGTATCCGTTCCTTTGTAAAGAGTCAAACAGATGTAGCTTTTCTCTCTCTAGATTTTCCTCGTCTGAGATACAGTACTAAACATGTTACTTTACTTTGATCTTGGGCATAAATTATGTCATCTGTAATGTGGAGAAGAGCAGTGCTACAACTGTGGCCAGAACGAAACTGTATTGGTGGGATAAAACATGAAATTTATTTAAATGCTACAAGTTACAAAAATAACGCAAAAGTCATACAAGAAATGAACAAATCTAAAAGAATTGTGAGTACCCACATGTTTTGATAAACTAATCACCTGCACCAGCTATTTATGTAAGTTGCTGGTTTTAAGGAACGACATCTAATTTTTAACTTGATTGTTTTGTAACATAGCTGTATCGATTACACTGGTCAACACAGTTTGGTTTTCTTATACATCAATACGTTTAGTTTATGTTTTTTGTCATGTTGATTCTGAATCTGATTTCAAATTTGCTTCATCACGTTAGAATTTTGTGTTCTTAAATAGTTCTTTCAAAAAACGCATTAAATTTTACACATTTTCAAAGTTACTTTTATATAACAAAGATAGTACAAGAAATATTGTTTTGCCGAACATTGAGTGGACATGTCTGAACATGTCCTTGCATCTTTACTACGTCAGAGCACTTAAACCACGCCCATTTTTGCTATGGAACCAATCAAATTAAACATTGGTCGATTTCTGGCTATGTGGGTATATAAAGAGCCACACCGGCTCTTTCGATTCAATGTAAATCAGTTTGTGATAGCTGAACGTCTTTTTATTTCATAATGTCCCGTACGTGTATAATTAATCCAAACAGGACGATAGCATACAGCACCAAATGTACATAGGTATCTAATTAATATTACTTCGGGTTTTTACTGGCGGACAGAAGGATATGACTGGCGAGCCAGTCATCTTCTGGAGCCAGTAAAACCCGTTACCTTGCGTTTATTGTTGAATATTTTATTTGTTCCTTACTTGTAAATAACTATAAATTTACCATTTATTGACAATGTCACACTGACAAGCAACTAAATTGATCAAATGACACATACTAAAGAAGACAACTCTGGCCTTGCACGCTATCATTTATCTATGAGCACGGGTGTAAACTTTTATTGTTCATTGAAATGTTAAACAGCGTCCTCGAATGTTAAGATACATTTAACATGCATCCACTCGAAGAGACAATTTCCTCCGTGGCGGAAGCGGCAATTTTTTAAATTTTATCAGGGATAACATGAAACTCGTTTTGCGTTTCCATTTTAAGATTTTATTTGTTACTCACTTGTAAACATCAATTTATCAAAACACTAATGAACGCATTTCGAAGGGTAGCCGTCTTAATATTTCTCACATAAATTACCACTCTTGCTTCGCTACGCTCGCTCGAGTGGTAAAAATATGCTCGAATGTTAACACTGGGTTACCCCTCTAAATACCTTAATTACTATTACAGCCTAGCCAGTTAAGAAACATTTTCAAGGTAAATACAGTGACTTGATAAATTGGTGTTTACAAGTGAGGAACAAATAAATATTTTTTTGGGGTTATGATACAAATAGAGACTTCGATCGACTTAAAAAGCATGGCATTTGGGCACTTGTTATATGTAGGCATGTAGCCTGGCTCTTGCTAAATTGTATTATTGCCTGCTTATTACAAGTGCACATGCTTTTTAACTTGGTCAAAGTTTCTATTTGTGTCATTAAAAAATGCCAGTTGAAAATAGTTAGTAATATTTTCTGGTGAGTAATTCGGAGTTTGTCATACATAAACATTCTTCGAAGCTACCGCCGCGGAATTACATATAAAAGAAGACGAACAGCTGTTTCTAATCACATTTAGAGTAAGCCGTTATTTCAATAACGTTATTTTGGACGTTTTTACGACAACGCTACGTCTCGTTACTTGTTCAGTAATTAACTTGTTACTGTATTAACGAGTTCTATTGTACAAATTGAGATACGGATAGTGTCACTAGCGTTATGGAATGAATATATCGCGAGTTTTTGCACAACGGTTATTTTAGCTACACGTTATGTAAAAATTCCCAAAAAATAATGGTGAAATGGCAACGGTACGAGCATGTGAAACTGTGGATGTCCTTTCAAATATTAAAAATGGAATTGAATAAATTCATCATTACTAATTATTAAATAGTGGTTTTGGTGGAGGGTTTTTTGCTTATAAAAATAAAAAAATCTCTATAGTTATAGACATAGCGTTGAACTTACAAACAGCTGTGCTATTACTTTTTGATTTCTGAATAAAAAAGTTCCAACTGGCAGAGTTCATTCGCCAACTCGTTTCTAACGCTCAGTTTGTGACCGTAAACCCCCACACGATACTATAAAAATTTATATTAAAAATCTCTAGGTTTTGGTAAGCGAATGGTGAGTACATAAAAAATATTAATCTTAATTAATAAATAATGTGCATTTCCTGAAATATACAACAAATAGAATAAGAGTTGTTTTATCGGACTTTTTCACTGTCTCGGGTGTTTCCCACACGACGTTTCGGGAGTTTTTGGTCTAACCCTGTCCTCAGGTGAATAAACTCCTGATTATTTTTATGCAAAGTAGATAAAATCTTGTATGATACGCGTTGCAAAAAAGTGTTCAGGCACTTGACCACGTCGTGTGTCTAAAACGCTTCAATTTAGCAACTTGTATCATAAATAGCTATTGTATTTTTATTGATGTTCCGATTGTTTATTAATAGCTTTTGTAGATACCTGTATTTATTTTACAAGTGGTACTCTGCATGCCTAGACCTTGTCCATTAACAAACAAATAAATAAACAAAAAATGAGCTGCTTAGCACTAATTAACCTAATTTTTTGGCTGTAAGTAAGCGAAACTCAAGTTCGACAGTATGTCATCATATTCAGTAATAAGTTAACTTCTTAGAACCTCATTTTCCGTAATACATAAGGTGGTATAACAACAGAAAAAAACATTATAATAAAATTTTTATGTATTTTGACATTTTTATCCCCCCGTATACGAAACGAGATACTTTTTCAAGCATAAAATATTCTTATAAATGGATAGTAAACAAATCTGTGTTCAAATTTATGGTGGACACTGTGTAATCATACCGGGATGTCAAAAATAATCTTGGTGAAGGGTGGTCATGAAAAATTCTGTCTGCACTGTTCTTTATAAACCTAAGTACAGTTGAACTACAATTAACTGAATTATTAGTTCATGTGACTAACAGTCTGACCATCTGCTACACAAATGTGCAAAAATTTCTAATTTAAACCAAATTTATACATTAAATTGGCAGGTAACCTTAATATAACCATGGGATGAGTTAAACTAGATATCAAAAGTGAATTTTAAAGTACAAAAAAATGTGACAGTTCTATTACAACAAAAAGCATGCTATAGATTAGGCAAGTTTGGCTGTTTTCAATGGCTCCCGCGATCAAGTCTCTTTATGATCACCCGGTATAAAAAACAGTGTGTTTATCTTTTCAATTTTGTTGATGTTATAGATTTTTGTTTGTCGCGATTTCTTTGAATAAAATAACCAGAAATTCAAATTAATTTTTTTCAATAAATAATTTATTCGTAATTCCAAATCTTAAACAACAACACATTTAATTCTATATATACATATTTTTTAACCAGTTTTTAGCATTTTTTCCGAAAGACCAAGTTACTAAAATAATTAATTACTAAGCTGTAGAAGATGAACATAAAGATGAAGAAAATTCATTATTTAAACTATTACAATAAAAATTTAATTACTTACTCTGGAAAGCCGGTATTATTATTCACTGATATCCACACGAATGAAGAAAATGGTCAAACCCAAACGGTCCAAAAGAAGTCGGATTGGTTTGAAAATTAATTGACGTAACACCTTTCGTTTTCAAGGACACGTTAGGACGACCGGCACTAAAACGGAGCTTGACCCCTGCGCTGCTTTGCGTCATTCCTTTACTAATATTCACCTGGTGAACCTACTTTTATTAATCTTATTGCTGAATATCAATTTTTCCAATGATGCTAATCAATACTTAGATTTCTAGATACCTATTTGAATAATAATAAAAAAATTTAATTTTAGTTTTATGCACGTGCTTTCTTTAATTGATGTTTCTTTTTACATTTTCGTCTAAACTTACTTGGCATGTTTTAATAGAATTTTATAAGATGTTTAAAAGTTCTCTGCAGCAATATACAATCGGTTCAGGTTAACTTTTATTTGAAGTTAATAATACATTTTATAAAAATTGGGTACAAAAAATGTAAGCTGTGTCTGCACCCTTTTGAGCAAATGTTGAGTTAATACATAGTCAATATTTATATCGATTTCAATTATTACATTTTGTAGCTATTGTGACGATTTTTTGTTAACCAAATAATAACGATGCCGATTCTAGGCAACTCAAGTATGTTCAAAAATAATTTTCATTTACTATAGTTATGGAGCAATTTCTAATTTATGAATGTAACTATAACCCACTTAAAAATCAAATGTCAAGTTTGACATTTAAGCATAAACATAGTTGCAGTCATAAATTAGGAACTATTCCATAGCCATACTAGATGAAAATAATTTTTGATCATACTATATTTACTTTATAATGTATCTGGCAAATTTTTTAAGTTTTACATATGAACACAAATTTCCAGCAAAATTTCTATTTGGACTTACCTGTGATTATACGGTTATTTTCATTGTTACGAATTATTATTTATCTTTAATCTTATTCATATTTGTGGATAAAAATAATTAAGTAGGTACGCATCTGTTACATTTTACATACGATGATAAACTATACTTCACTAACATGGATATGGCATGAAAGCATTTTCAAGCTATAAAATTGCAATGGTTCTGTACTTCAGTATATGATATTAAAAGTATAGAAATAGATACCTTATTTTCAGTGGTTAGTCAAATATTAATAAAATTTTATTAACATGATATTATTTGCATTATAATTAATAAATAAAGCTAACAATGGAAATCTTAACTAATGTCGGATAAAAATTACAGTTCCTCTACATAGAAAAACGACAATAAGTAATTTTACTTGATGTTCATTCTCATAACGGTAGGTAGAATAATAAAGAACCTTTAATTAAAGAACATGTACCTAAAGGGCGAAGAAAATTAGAATGGAATTCAGTTGGATAAGGATGCAACAGAAATGAGAAAAGATGTAGTTTTGGCATATGAGCGAATGCTACAACCCCTCTTATGAAAAGAGTGTAATACACCATTTTATCTACTTTGCATAAATATAATCAACTGTCAATTTTAAGATTTCATAAATGTGACAACCTGTCAGATTAAGAAAACGGAGTAGGCGGTTTTAATGTTCCCCATATGAAAATAAGAATGCAAAACAGTGCTATAATGGACCCTATTGTAGCACTTTTTTAGGTGTTATAGTAACTATATTGTGACATCAAAGTAGATAATAGCTATTTGTATACCAAGGCACTGAAAATTAACTTTTATGACGTTTATGGATTTAGTTGTAGAGGCCCGTACGGCCCAGGCAAATACACCACATGAGGAGTTTTATTTAATAGGAAAGATCGTAAAATTAACATTATTTGACCAACTCTTATAGATTGTTGACGTTTTCTGTCACTCATCTGTAATCCCACCAACTGCAACAAAATTTCATAAAACAATGGATTACTTCACTGCAGCTTTCTCCAATTTCAATGACGATGTTAGTGTTTTTTACTGTCGATTTCGAAAAAAGAATATATATTTCATATATCCACAAAGAAGAAGGTTGCATAAATAATTGGCGCCCAACGTGTGGCAAATTGCAAAATTTCCTGGTTAAATTAATTATTGTCGATGCTAAAAAGGAGTACAAGTTTAGTAACTAACGACCAAATAATTATTGCCGTCAAAGCGAGCAAATAGCAAATTGCAAATGGCAAATTGCTAATATGGCGAATTCTAAAATGAACAAATTTAGCAGTAAACATAATTATTATTGATGCTGATGGGGCATATTTTAATATTAAAAGTAAAATTGGAATAATTTGTTTTGATGATACCAAGACGATTGTTTATTAAATAATATCGAAATAATCCAAACAAATAACTAAGACAATAAAACTAACCGAAAACTATTTATTTAATTATAAATACATGTTTGGACAGTTTTAGTATAATAAATCAGTAATATAATTGATTGATTTTTATTAAAAGAGTTATATTCTGTATTGATCGTGTTATAACATTTATTTGGTCATTTGTGTAGCAATAAAGGTAGGATATGCAGATAAAAAGGAGATTGAGAAGACGAAAGAATGGGGAAGAAAAAGAAGTAACGGGAAAAACAAAGAATATTCAAATAGGTACATAAGAACAAGGAATGGAACAAGAAGATCTACCAGAAGTTCAAGAAGAAGGAAGCAAAGAAAAATATAAAAGTTATGGAAATGTATAAGTCGTTACATAAGAATACGTAATCGAAAATACAAGAGTCAAACGAGAGAAACAAGCAATATATACAAGGGTTAAACATAAAGTTAAAAGAAAATATGCAAGAATTAAATGCATGCTCCCCTTCGAAAAGAAGTTTAATAAAATGCATCTGAAAATTAAACAAAAATTTCAATTGAAAGCTAACCGTCTAAAACCGAAAGTAAATAAGTATAAAGCAAAACACTAAGAAGAAAGTTAAACGTAAAAATCGAAACAAGATGAAGTAATTAAATGATCATTTAAGACGAACTGCAAAGGGGAAGATAGAGAAAAAAGTATCTTTATGTGCGTCGGCTGAATTTACCTGCCGAGCTTGGGGGTTACGCCATATAAAGTATAAATTTTGCTCATAATAGCATAGTATACTATTATTAGAATAGAAATAACGTTTGCAGTGACTCTTTATTGAGCTTACCTTTAGAAATACTGATTATTCTGTTCTTATTGATAGTCGTGCAATGGCTTCACTAGTTAATGAGGAATTTGTGAAGAAGCACGTGGAAGTTTTAAGAAAAAATATAGTGACAGTAAGTAAAACAAATATGTTACCAGCTATTAAAAGAAAAAATACTACTACAAATAAAACATTAAATATTAAAATAAGAAGAAATGAACATGAATATGATGTAGCATTTTTCATTGTCCCTGCTTTAAGCTTAGAATTTGTAATGTGAATCGATATAATTGTGAAAATATCTATGTATAAGATTAGAAGCTAAAATGCACCCATTTAAATGAATTACTTAGGATTTGTATGGATTCCTGTAGAGATTGCGAGGTGAACATTGATTGGAAAGATGTTGTCGAGCCAGAAAGCCTTCACCATAATACTATGGAAAGCTGTATAAATATACAAAATGGTATTATAATAAATAATGATAAACAGATGGGACAAAACAATTTAAAATATAAAAGCACATTAATGAAAATTATTAAGAAAATTATAATTATTATAAATGAAAAACCAATACAGAATTATGTGCATAAACTGGTCGTTGATGAAACGACTAGTTTTAATTGTAAAACGTATAATATTCGGTATGCCTTAAAGGAGCAAATGCACAAGGAGATTAAGCCTATATTGAAAGACGAAGCGATTGAACATTCTAAAACAAAATATATAAAACCTCTACTTGTAGTGAAAAACCGTTAGACGAAGAGCAACATTTGTAAATATTGATAATAATAGGAGAGTTAAGTGAAAACTGATTCAAATCAAGTTTATTGAGATGTGCATCTCTACAGGATAAAGGTAGACCTTGGGGGGAAACGGAAGGAAATGTAGAAATAAACATTGCATTGGAAAATGCAATGCTAAGATCAAATATGATACGAGATCGATAGGAATAAAACAAAATAAAGTGATCATGAAAAGAACGAAATTTAATATAAGATCAAGAAATTATTATTAAAACTCAAGGTAGCTAATCAACCAGAGAAAATATATACTAATTTCGGAGGCTTTCACGACCATTGCCATTAAGTAACAAACGACTTCCGGGATTGGACCGTGTAATTATTGACGTGAAAGAACTCAACGTTTCACCCACTTTCGTAAGGGGCTTCATCAGAAGAAAAACCAAAAGAGCACGGCAACTCAAGGTGGACACTACGCCAGAGACAAAACTCTTCTTCTTCTTCGACCTCAATGATGACGCGGTCTAATCCCGGAAGTCGTTTGTTACTTAAAATATGTACTAAACTACAATTAGCCTAAAAACGGCGATGTATAACAAATAAGATTTTTAATGAAAGCAACACATATGAAGTAATAAATGGTAACGATAACAAAATAAAAGGGCACTTTTATATCTGTTTAACAGACACGATAATTAATAGTTTCAAATGATGTGTAAATTATTGTAAATACTGTATGGTCGAATACTTTTATATTCTAGAGAGCCGTGGAGTTGTTCGTTTTCGTTTTAATTACTGTACTCATATGAATTCCACATCAATCTAGAGGATAAAAGTATTCTATCTGATAATAGATAATCGTTACAAGAATTTAATTTTGACAATTTTTAGTATTAACATTTTAATTATTAAACAACTAAGTTTGTTAGTTCGAATGTTGGAGTTTGACAAGCTAGCAATTATCAAAATTAATTGCGATTTAAAAAAAATTAGTTTAATGCTAACTGATAAGTAGTGTTTTAAATAAAATGTTATAATTTTTGTGAATTTTCTTAGTGGAGCAAATATGCAAGCTTTGTGTAAGCTTTGGTGAAAAGGTAAGTGTGATAACAGATAACTGTAATATAATAGTAGATTATGTTATTAGAAGTAAAAGTGATAGTTTATGTGGCGAAGCTGAACTTTATTTAGCCGAACGTCAGTAAGGAAAATAATTCAGCTAAGCCACGTAAAGTCACTTTTACTCCGAATAACATATACTATTTTATCCGCAAACGTATCCAGATAAATTTCAATAATATAAATTTAAAAAAAAGAGATGCATCGGCCGGAAATCGAACCCGGGCCACCCGCGTGCCAGGCGAGCACTCTACCCCTGCGCCAACCTCGGTTGTTTAAATAAAGCGCTACTATAATGACATATGAACATACTGAATCACCCGAGCTAATATATAATAATATAAATATATAATACATAATAATAGCACACGGCCACAGCAGCTGTCACACCATAACACACGGCGACCTATGCTCCGCTCAGCTGCTTAAAGAATTTTATTAAATTAAAACTTTTTCGTACTTTTTTTGAAAATAAAAACCGAACTACGATCTAAGTCTAAAAATTAGCAAAATTTTAAGCCATCACACAATTTAATCGGTCCAGTATCTTCGGAGGAGATAGCGAATAAACATAGAAGGAAAGAAAGAGAACAATGATTTTATGTGATTAGGCACATAAATTACGCAAAAGTTGCTATTTTATCTGCTTAATTAGTTAAAGTGACACTTTTACCTTGTCAATAAAGACATATAAGTTGTAACTTTTATGACGTTTGCGGATAAAGAATATTTATTTCATGTATCCACAAAGAAGAGCATTGCAATATTTTACAAATTTTAGGAGTGGAATGAGCGAAAGTGAGTATTTCCAAAGACTCTTAAAGACGAAACTCATCTCGAGCAACGGTATTTCGTTGATTTCCAGAAGATAACGTCGCCAATATGTAAATGAAGAAAACCCTGATGGACGCTTCAAATAACACCGTGATGCAACAAAACATTAAAGCCATCAAACGTATAGTTAGAAAAAATCCAAGTTCTACTTATGCAACGGCTCAGAGATCTGTAAACATCGTATCCATAGAAGTAGCAAAAATTTTACAAGGAAACTTGAAATGACCAAGGCAGTTTATAGCTGGGTGCAGTATAAGCATTAGCATCAAACTGTCAAGAAGCTCGTTCGTGAGTAGTGTAGATAGGGGGATTCTGGCGCAAAATGTGTTACTGCGCAGGTTTTCTGCGCAGGTGTCTGAGCAGGTCTGCGCGGGGTTTTTGCGCAGGTTTGCTAAGGTCGTTGGCCTAGCCGCGGTCAAGGTCGCGGGTCTAGCCGGGGGTCAAGGTCACGGGCCTACCCAAGGTCACGAGACTAGCCGGTGGGCGGGTTCATTGGTCTACAAGGTCACGAACCTAGCCGGTGGCCACTTTCGGTTCCCACGATGAATTTTTGGGGGCAAAAGTGTAATTTTGAAATATTACAAGATTGCCTCGATGAGTTTTTGGGTTAAAAGTCTAATTTTGAAAGATTCCCACGATGAATTTTGAGGCTAAATGTCTAATTTTATTTCTACGTTTATCAAAATGTTTCCAGGCCCAAGCGGATGTGACTCATCGTCTGGGAATGCAACACTTGTTGAGACTTGTAGATGCAGGATGTCTAGCAATTGAACAATGGCGTCCATTGTTTGAGAAATCTGCACGATTACAAAAAATAATTGCACAATGAAGTCTTTGTTGTCTGGACGAATTTCTGCTAACCTCCATTATCGCACGAGGGTCTGCGCGATAGTTTCTGAGCAAGTTTGGTGGTAAATTCAAATTCTGTGAAGGTCTTGGCGGGAAATTCAAATTCTCCACATTATTTTGACCGTCAATTTTAAATTATGATCAGGGTTTTGGCGGGAAATCTGGGAATGTGCAAGGTTGCTAATAAATGTATGGTAAAGAAATTTGCTTAAAATTGACTGAACATTTACAGAAACTGTTTGCAAGCACCGAATGTAAATATTAAGTGTTTTTTTCCTGTACTTTATTAAATACACAGTCTCGAAATTGAGGCTATAGTTATTTATTTCGCTTTCGTTGTTGTATTTATGTACAGAAGGACAGGATCCCTCACTTTAGCAATAAGCAAGTTGCTAAAGAAATATTATTATGCTGTAGAGATTTACAGGTTACAGTTCGGAGTATAAACTGAGTTAAAAAAAATTTGATATTTCTATACAGCTATTAGCAACAGTACCATTTAATTGCATATTGTTTTCTTTTACGTAAGACCCAAATTTTAGATTCGATTGTTTTAATATAGGTTCGAAAGCACTGCTGACAGACAGACAGACAGGCAGAAAACTTGTAATGCAGCTGCCAAACCGGGCCTTGTCAAATATCGAACAGCAATATATATTAGTAGAAAATACTCTTCAGTTAGCAGGTTAAAAGTTTGATGTAGTTTTAGCCAATCTTATACACATATATAATTCCAGCACTAAAAAATGGTAGGAAGCTAAAACACATAAGTACGGTGGAGTCTTAAACAGCAGAATTTTATAATACAAAACAGGGCGATAACAGAATCGTGTTGAATCATATTTAACCACTCAGCATTTTTCAGTTTATAGGTTATCTCGAAGAATCTGCAACTTCCGCATGTCAATCTCGTAAGAACAGACACCTTCTTTGTTCTTGTGTTAGCACCTTGGCTTTAAGAATGTTATGGTTTATTTACATCTTGTGTTAGGGCCCTTGGTTTTAAATGAATATTTTATAGAATTTCGAAAACTAAAGAAAATATTAGCAGATAATACAACTTATTTTAAAAACGCGAGGTTTGTAAATACAATAATACAGCACGCCATAAAAGTTGGTTTTTTGCAGTATAAGACATCTGCAAGCCAATCCGGTAGAGAAATATTTAAGAGGGGTGATAAAATACTTAAAGATCTTAAATTTGGAAAAATCAAAGAAAATTTTAAAATAAAGCCCTGAGAATAAGAATTAAATAAAACCAAATAGAAGCTATTAGGCCACAACAATATATTAGTAAAAAAATACTCTAATTAATAAGAACGCTATACACGATACCCAACGGTGAGAGACAGTTCAGTTTTACCGGATAAAAATCGTATCAAGATTGCTTAGAAATCAGGTCCGGATACCTGTTTAATGGAAACATTTTCTTGAATTTCTAATCGAATCTAAAATTTGGGTCTTACGTAAAAATTTTTAAGTTGTTAGGTTGACTGTGTTAGGTTTCCACGAAAAAACTAAAGCTCCTACAGACCAGATTCTTGGATCAAGTATTGAATCTACATTTTGCTCGTATTTGCTTGCGACTGGATTGTAGCAGTGTTTGAGTTTTAGTCACGCAATTTGAATTTCCCGCCAAACCTGTGCAGAAACTATCGAGCAAACTCCCGCCCAGACCTGCGCAGAAACCCTTGCGCATATTCCAGCGCAAACCCCCGCACACAAACATTCGTGCGATAATGGAGGTCAGCAAAAATTCGTCCAGACAACAAAGACTTCATTGTTCAATTATTTTTTGCAATCTTACAGATTTCTCAAACAATGGACGCCATTGTTCAATTGGTAAACATCCTGCATCTACAAGTCTCAACAAGTTTTGCATTCCCAGACAATGAGTCACATCCGCTTGGGCGTGGGAACATTTTGATAAGCGTAGAAATAAAATTAGACATTTAGCCTCAAAATTCATCGTGGGAATCTTTCAAAATTAGACTTTTAACCCAAAAACTCATCGAGGCTATCTTGTAAAATTTAAAAATTACACTTTTACCCCCAAAAATTCATCGTGGGAACCGGAAGTAGCCAAGGTCAATGACCCCGGCTAGGCCAATGACCCCGCTCACCGGCTAGGTTCTTGACCTTGTAGGCCAATGACCCCGCCCACCGGCTAGGCTTGTGACCTTGGCCAGGCCCGTGACCTTGACCCCCGGCTAGACCCGCGACCTTGACCCCGGCTAGACCCCGGCTAGGCCAACGACCTTAACAAACCTGCGCAAAAACCCCTGCAAAGTACCCTATTCCGGCCCGCATGTGCGGGCGGAAAGTAAACCATTCTCTCCCGAGGGCGGAAAAGTAAATTTTTATAACCATGTTTTCGTAGTTGCTACGGAAATGCACTTTGCTTTTATTAGATCCTGGTATTATGATTTTTAATGTTAATAGTTAGAAAATCTTCACGTATAAAAATAAATCGCTCCACGTCTTTCCGGTTGAGGATAAATTTTTGTATATATTTCTGGCGCAAGAGCTATTTCATCCCTTGATGATTTACAGCCCTCCCTTCGGTCGGGCTCCAAACTATCATCGCGGCTGGAATCGCTTACCTTGCGCCCTTGATATATAAACTACTATATCGCCTTTGGCTCATTCTTTAAACTTTCTCATGCGGACAAAAAAGTGGCACTTTAGCTACTCGTTGTATAAATAACTATTTTCAAACATGAAGAAATGTCGAATTTCATTTTCACTAGATTTTGTAATGGTATTAAAAAAATAGCACGTTGAATATGTTAGAGCATTTTTTTGCTGATTAAATTCAAAAATACCTACTTTTTTTACCTCTTTATCCGAAAGTGACATTTTCTGTCGCTTGTTATGGGATTTCCGAAAATATACATTTGGTTTTCTGGTTAGTTTCCAATGGAAGCGGAAGGAAATATAATACATTGACTCGCGTTGCCATTAGAAACGTGAGGCAATGTGATTAATAATAAATCAACTAGCCTCCTGATTTTCATTTTTAAATATTTTTGAATGCAGCTGAAGAGATAGTCTCATCATAAAATGTAAAAGTGTCACAGGTATAACTCTGAACTAAAATAGCATTCCCTACCTTGCATGATTACAATTCATTATATACTGTTCTCGCTAACGTTGGAGAATTAAACTACAACCACGAGAGGAAATGATACATTTTTCTCCCTAGTAATTCAAATAGCTATAAAAATGTGTTAGCTATCGTCAGAAATTTTAAAACAAAATATCAATTTGGTGTTGATCAGGGGCTGTTAAAATTTGACAGGTGACTGATAAACCTAGTTGAAAACGGCTGATTGAAATAAGAATTCGTAAATCAGATACAACAATAAAATCTATTTGATCCAAGCACGTAACAATAAAGTCTTTTTTACATTTAAGAGACCTTTAGATAAGAAACCGGTAAAAAATACGTGTTTTATAAAATAACTGTCAACGTTTGACAATAAATTGCTCAGATTGCCTTCATGTTTTTACTTAAAATTTAAAAATGTTATCAAAATATTTAATAATATCTATTAATTTTAAGTTTAGGGCAATAAAATATCTGAAATTACGTAAATTGGGTCACTATGCACTGTTATTTAAAAAATCTAAATGGAATTTTGTGTAAAATCCAATATTTGAATGTAATTAGCATAAGGGTTTTGTATGTTTTGTCCGTCAAATGGACATACTTTAATACCTGGTCCATGAGTTTTGCGTTGGTGAAGTTAGGTGCCATAATTTGTTTACGAATAAAAGAAGCTCCAATTTGACAACTAGTGATGGAGAGTGACAGATACAATTCAAGGTAAATGCGATAATTTTATATTTCACTAGTTCACCACTCTCAAAATAATTTATTTATTATATCCGTTAATAGACAACCTTTACTACATTTGTTTTTAATTACCCATTACTGCACATCACGAACTATCATTCCTCACAATTATGCGTATAAGTAAAGAATCACCCTGTATAACGTATAGAAGTAATGTTGGATGAGGCGAGCGGAATTATAAGAAAGTCGCGATTTTTAAAGACACTATTCCAGATTTTTAATAATCGTCGAAGCTAACATGCTGCAACAGTTCGTAAACAATTTTGCATTGCCGAAAAATTATGCACTAGTTGCCTGCCAGTAACAAAAGTAGCATATACGCATTGCAAAGCAAAAAAAAAGACAAATAATGGACAATATACAAAATGTTCAATGCAAGAATGCAGTAAGAGCCACATAAAACTAAAAAACGCGGTAAAAGGTAAACTTATTGTATTAATACCATACCCCATATTGCATTTTTAAGCTAAGCAAGCATGGAATTTCGCAATTAGGTACATTTTATTTATGTATTCTATGCTGTTTAAATGTTGTTATCGCAATTTGGTCGTTTAGTTCATTTCCTCACTCAAAAACGTAATTTTCTGGACTTACCGCCTTTTTTACTAGCATAATAGTATAGCACTATGCTAGTACATCGTTTAAAACAAGAAAATTGTTCCCCAGGTATATAAGCTAGTTTTTGCACTCCCGGATCACAAATCATGAAATAAATCTGATTTTGCTAGTTTTAAAATTTATACTTTTTATTTGGCAAAATGGATGGCTTTGGATATGTAGATGAGTAACTAAGGTAATGTTATAAATAATGCAATTTTAAAGGACGAAAGTGACACTTTTAATCCCTGAAGGACTAAATAAAAATGTAATCCCTCACGGATTAAAAGTGGCACTTTCAAAATGACGCCTAAAGTAGGTCGTTTAGTCCTGGGAGTGCAAAAATAATTATTGTGTACCAATATCATCTAACGAAGCAATTTATCAATTGTTATGAAAAAGTTAAATTATATTTTTACCGTAGTTATTGTAATCTGTAATCTACTTACTCCAAACATATTTTTAGCGTCTTATACAATAAAGGTTACCTACACTGTTAAAACCTGTACATTACATCTACCTACACCAACATTCGACAATGCACTAAATATTGTTCTCTTTGCCCGTGCACACGTCGTCAAAAATGCGAATGTTGCACAAAAGTAGCTGTTGTCCGACTCCTTAAAGGAAATCATAAATTGAAAAGTCGAATTACTAAAGGGAGTAAGTGTCCAAACCATACTTTCGAGATAATTAAGAAAAACTGAATAAAACTCAAAAAACATTTGAAATGCTATTTTTTATTTATTCAGTAAATCGAACGCATAACGTAAAACATAATTAGTATAATAAATTAAAACATTTCTAAAAAATAAACTCATGAAAAATAAACTGCTCAAGTACAGGTCTAAAGAGTAGCTTCAGCACTGCGAAAACATTAGTATATGTAGCCCTTGACCATAGCTTTCGATTGATACCCCATATGACCCATGTTGTCATTGAAAAATAAAGTGACCTTTGACATAGGTTGCCAACGGTTGACCTTTCGCCAAAACCAAATAGTTCATGAAGGTGCTCGGGACCTTAGCAACAACTTTGCCCCCTTTCAAAATTTCGATATCTGTAGCCGTTCGAAAGTTACAGGCGATCCAGACAGACAGACAGACGGACGGACGGACGGACAAAACGTTCGCATAAGTACGCTGAAGCTACTAATAAAAAAGGTCAGCATTTCGGAAAGTCGTAAGTGCCACACGTCACTTAATCGGGTTGGGAACTGATTCCTGGTTGGTTGGTTTCTTCCAAATAAACCACTGCCACTTTTATTCTTTTTGGGACGACTATCTTCCATATCCTTCACTAAAAAACGCGACATAGACACAGAAAGGTGCGCAACACACTAATTGTCACATATTACCTTTGTATTTCAAATTGCTATGGCACATACGGAAAGCACCATCTGCGAGGAAGGCCTCAGACCTTATATGTATAAATGGCACTTGTTCTTTTTGACAGGCATACAGCATGGCATTTGTAACCTTTCTATCGAAAAATCTCAATTTCTCAAAAATTTACACTTACTCCCTTTGGTACTTCCACTCTTCAATGATGCTTTATTGCGCCAGGAATACCCTATTGCGATTTTCTTAATATGTAACTTAATAAGACCTTATCTTATTTTTTGCGTTCTGGAGATTTAGCACCCAATCGAGGTCAGTAATTTAGTTAAACCACTAGGCCACCAGGGTGGTTAGAGTGGCAGAGTAGTAATCACAGCGTTGAAAAACGTACAATATCAGTTTTTCTCAGGACTAACCAGGAACACCTGAAGACGGGAGTAGAACAAAACTCCCGAAACGTTGTGTGATTTACACCCTAGTGGACAGTGGAGAAAGTCCGAAAAACATATCATATAGTGTCATGTTTGTAACAAGTTATGTATACTGAATACACACACGTTTATACTACCACATTTTTCAGAAGCCGTGTAAATACCGTTTTTAGATAGCTTTTAAACTAGCCAGTAGTAGGAACTGCAAACGTCAAGACAAATTTTTGGCAAACGGCAGAATCACAAAGCTTCATATACTAAGAGTTTTCTCCTGTATGCTTCTTCATATGGTTCACTAAAGCGCCTTTCCGTGCTGCTTTATACTCGCAAATAGAACACGAAAAAGGTTTTTCTCCTGTATGCAGCTTCATATGTTTAAATAAGTCATCTTTCCGTGATCCTTTATACTTGCAAGTTGAACACGAATAGGGTTTCTCTCCCGTATGGGTTTTCATATGTTTCACTAAATTGCATTTTTGGGCTGCTCTATAGTCACAAATATAACATAACTAAGGCTTTTCTCCGGTATGCGTCTTCAAATGACTCAGTAAAACACATTTTTGAGCCGTTTTAAACCCACAAATTGAACATGAATAAGGTTTTTCTCCTGTATGAATCTTTATATGTCTACCCGAAGAACAACTGTGCCTTTCAATACTCATAAATAGAACAAGAATAACTGATTTAAATCCGCAAATAAAACAAAAATAAAGTCGTTCTCCTGTATGCATCTTCATATGGCTAACTAAATTGCTTTTATGTGCTGTTTTATATTCGCAAATTGAATATGAATAAGGTTTTTCTCCCGTATTGGTCGTCATATGTTTAACTAAGTCACCTTTTCGTGCTGCTTTATAGTCGCAAGTATAACATGAAAAAGGTTTTCTCTCTGCATGTATTTTCTGATGGTTAACAAAATTGCCTTTCAATGATGCTTTCCACCCATACACAGAAAACGAATATGTTTTACTCTCGTCTTCTGCTTCACATTCACGCAACTGTTCTACGTGGCTTTCATTTGCTGCACAGGTATCATATAATTCATCTTTTATATCAACTTCCTCCTGTTTAATAATCAATTCGTGGTAGATCGCGGTGTCGAGAGCATCTTGAATGATCTCTTTACTTTCTTTGACTTCCATCTGTGGGTCCTGTAAGATGCTGGCCATTGTATTCGGCAAATTACATTCAAATAATTCGTTGTCCATGTCCATTATTTTAACAAAAATGAAGAATACGGATTTATCAAATGCAGTATCTGAAAATAATATGAAAAACAGAATTTAGTTAGGTTACGTGGATGACTATTTTTAAATATTAACAGACTGCCTAGTCTGAGTAATATGTTTACTTACATGGTATAACATAAAATTTGAAGAAACAACTTGTTTACAGAATGGGATAGCAGCAAACATGCGGTTGAATTACCACAAACCACCAACATTCCCAATCCGCATAAGTTAGATGAAATAGAATAGAACTACTGTGGCCTACAGGCTGTCCCGCAACAAGATATCTATAACTTACTATATTATTCGTTGGGGAACTAGGCGAGACACTTGTGCTTGGGTTGCCATTACTGGAATCTAGTTATAAATTTAGTTTCACTTTGAAATGGCATATAGTAACCGAATCATTAAATAATTATAGGTTATGTCACACATTTGTGTAAGTATCACCATTATTTTGTTGAAATTCGTGTCATATTATTTTTATATTATTGTAATTAGATCTACGCAAGTGCCAGTTACATATCCTATATCAAATTAAATACTACCTAGTGTTAACAGATTTATACCGGGTGACTATAAATGATTGTGATTTTTTTTCTTAGGTTGGCACTGTTTATGTTGGTGGCACTGTAAGTCTATGTCAAATTCGAGGTTAGCAGGTTAGGTTTTTGCGTCAGTTTTGACACAAGCTGACGGAAAACCTAACCTGCGAACATTGAATTTAAAATAGACTAGAGAGTGCCATCAACATAAACAGTGCCAACCTAAGAAAAAGAATCACAATCATTTATAGTCACCCGGTATTTCAGAATAACAAAAAGGGCTTTGTGGAAAATGGTAACAAACATCAATATTATGCAGGAAAAACTTAATAAATTAATGCAAAATCATAGACAAACTGAGAATTCGCGCATTTTTCCATAGCTGAAGGGGTCAATTTAATAATTCAAAATCCCGAATCTCCATACAATGTTCTCCTATGTATAATATTTCACCCAATCACGCCTGATAGGAGATTCATAGTGCTTAATGCAATTTCTCCACTTATCAGCATCGCATTATACAAGACTTCCTCTTAAACCTTTCTGACCTTTACTTTTGTATTTGGGACTGGCATTATTAATATACTATATAGTTTTTTTACAGAATGCCCTATAAGTTTAACGAAGTTCTAAATGCAATGGTAGGAAGCCTTAGAACATTGATGTTGTTTTGCTTTAGCTCGTCAATTTTATATTTGTTTCAAATTATTTAGGTTGGTTTTAACTAGACTCCAATGTTGTTTTTTATCGTCTTTATAACATTTTATTCTGTTTTTATACAGCCAGGCCTGAAGAGTTTGTTAGTAGTTAGTCTCTTCTTTGACAACACTGAGTGACTGAGTGATAAGGAGCATTGTCCATAACGATAACACATTTACCGCCAATGCTAGTTAGAGCAGGCACCAACTGATGTTTTACCCACATTAAATGTCGCTGTTCATATCTTTGTGGTAATCTCAATGTTCAATGTTTTAGTCTAAAAGATCACAAGCCGGTAGGAAACCACCATAATATCCTGAATGAGGCACTGGATCTCTTACCTTCCAATTTCAATCTCTTATTATTACTACCTACACCTATCATCATCGTTCAACCATAATCGTATCATCCTTCCATTGTGGTATAGCTAGTTTTTATCTAGGTAAATAAAATTTACCTCTTCCTCGCCAGAATCATGTTCCAAATACTTCTTTAAGAATTAAAATTTTTTGACCAACAGAAATTTTGAACTAACTAATCGAAACCTAAAAATTAATAAGGGGTATTAACAATAATACCGTGGATTATAAGCTCAATTACTCACAGAAAATATTTTTCCAACTTTTTAAATTATTTCGAAATTACTTGTGCACTTGCACACCTTTCTAAACTCTTCAAACAGCTTCTAGCGGCTGTTATTAATTCATTAGCATGCATGATATTACTCATTAATCGGAAATCAGTTTTGTAACAGTACGTTTACTTAGCCCTATAAGACATAAAACTCTATTTAAATCTTCAGTGCGGTTAAGGGTCAGCTAATATTGCTCTGGGTTTACTCTTTGTCACCTTGAATACTGAAACTATGCATGCAAACTCTACCAGCAATAAAAACCGAACCGTTTATATAAAAAGATATACGTACACTTGCTTTCAAAACTTTCGCGTACACCTATTTTTCGCTGTATTAAATCAGGGTTGTAATTAATCAACTATGACATTTAAATTTTTGAAAAATCAAAATGCCTCGACTGACAGAGCATATACTGTCAATGTAATTTTTAACCTAATCTCAAAATTACCCATTCACACAGCTAAAATTTTGCAAAATCGTTGTTACTTGATTTTGAATGTGTACGCGAAAGTTTTGAAAGCAAGTGTACATATAATCTGTAAGAAAAACACAAATACAGGAAAATACATGTACATAAAACACACTAAGAATAAACGTGGCCAACGTATACAGGTTATGCTGCCAATAATATAAATTTCTTACTGTAAATATCTACGGACAAAAGCTGTTTCTACTGACTTTATTACAACATACATAAAAATACATGTAAGAATACACAATGTTCATTTAAAAGGTGGTACTCTACATGCACGAAAGCACCTTAAATAGTGCGTTAATGGTGAACTGTAGACGCAAAGTCAAACACCGAACGTGAGCACAATTATACCCTAGGCAATGCTGTCTACTCTTCAATAACGCTCGTGCCGCAGCAGCGGTAACGCGAACGCAGTCTTGGCTCGTTCAAATCAAGCTAACAAGCTACTTCAGCGGATGACGAAATAACTTCGTACTGGCTTGCAGGTAAACCCCCGTTACCTTCGATACGCAATCATTCATTGAAACGATTGCGTAAAATATATATAAATTACTCATTTCGTTTTGCGACCTTAAATAAAAATGAACCTTGCATTCGGTTGCTCTCCAGTGTTCTCGTGATTGTGCAAGAACGACGCTTCTATGGCGTTAAAATAACAGTTTACTGCTATGGAGAATGCAGCGACACCTCGGCGGTGATACCCAGGTACGATGCCTTCGTAGGCTGTGTTTGCACTCAGAAACCTCTCGCTGTCGGCGGCGATTAATGCGAGCCAACACCACAACGCTCTGTGCACTTTGGTGCTTTGATTAGCGAGTGGCGTCACTTGGATTTTAGGACGACACACACGGTCGCTTGCTTAGGCGCGACTGCTTCCCGCTGGTCCTCACGGCATCGTTGCACTTATTCATAAATGCAACGTTGCGATCCGCTGGCTTGGTTCTACTTATAACTTCGAGTCTTTGATCTGCTGCATTTGCTCTTTCTACTCACGTCTCATACACTTACAATGCTCAACAACTTAATTAATACATAATGAGTCACACGGTCCAGTCTTATTACTGACAGCATATGGTAAAAAATATGAAATGTATATATAAGGTGATACGAATTGGCCCATTACAGTTTGCGAATGTTTTTTAACCGTATTGATAAATTTTAAATGTCCTTACTTGCAAGATCAACACTTTAAACATTTAAAATGACACAGTAGTCTGCTGCCAACAAATAAGTGCTGCCAATATAAATCTAGTGTCTCGCCTAGTTCATAAACGACTACATTATAGTGAATACTGGCAAATTTTTATAATTGTTAATTTAATATAATTTATTTTAAAATTTTTATTTTTATAGCAACTCAAAAATTGTTAGATAGATATTAGGTTCAAATTTAATCTAGTAGCCAAATATTCTGCCCCTTATTTTAGTCGTAAAATCAGCGTACATAAATCAAACAAGTAGGGACACTCATTGTCGGTTTCTTTGATGTCAAAATACCGATTTGGATGACCTTGAACGGCTCCTGGGGGTACTTTCCGATAGTACTAACAGATGGCGTTACTACTTTATCGCATATGATTGGTAGCAGAGCTAATAACTGGCTCTGATAGGTACAATTTTGTGCTGCCATCTGATAGTCAAGCTTAGAAATACCCCCCCCCCCCCCCCAGTTACTGCCCCAGGCACTCTGGACAAGTTTCAACATTTGGCACTTGTTTGATGTATGTGCGCTGGTAAAATCTTTATACATCAGTTGCCATTAGATTCAATGCTAAATTGCTTAAATGGTATTCTTGCACAGGCGTTTACACTTTGAAATAACAACAACTACATACACTATCAAACAACGCGAACAGTTAAAATGTGTTTATTTAGATAAGTCTTTGATTGTTGTCATTCTATTTGTATTTCTCCTTTGTTTACTTCACCAACACCGCAGAACTCCTCCTGCTTATGGCGATATTACCTCCAATTGTACCGTTTTGATATAGAGATGAAAACCTAGCACCAAAGTGAAGTCCACACCTGGAAACATCTGTGGCACTCCAAATGATCTCGCAGACCAGCATAACCAATGCTGCTGGCCACACAGATGGAAGTCACACACCTCGGTGAAGTCCTGGTTCAGGTTCAGTTTTAGATTGAATCCATGCACTGTAGCGTAATTCACAATCAGTACACCTCTTGTCACTTTGTAACATTAGCGCTAATAGTAAATTTAACTAAAGCAGCAATATTAAGCCAGAAATTTGTATGGCGCTTATTCCGTCACATTCTGCGGTTACATCGCCCTAACGCTCGAACAGAAGATGAGAAGACGACCACCAGCGGTGCGCCGAGTCTCGTACAAGCACGCCCCGCGACGTCATCACTTAATTGTATCTGCAGTGACTGCACCGATAACACGGATCAAAAAGTATAAAAGCAACTTTCGCATCTATTTCAATCACTTGAGTCTTGAGACTTCCCTGGACTTCTCTCTCCTCTTAATATTTTTCTGACCTAGCTCTACCCTGTGACAGGAACCTGTCTCGTGGAGCATCTCCCTGAACCTGAACCTGAAGCAGTTCTGTCACGTTACGGGAACCCGTTTCGTAGAACTCCTTCCCTTAACTTGTACCTGACAGAGTTCTACCATTTCAATCACTTGAGTCTTGAGACTTCCCTGGACTTCCCCCCTCCTCTTAATATTTTTCTGACCTAGCTCTACCCTGTGACAGGAACCTGTCTCGTGGAGCATCTCCCTGAACCTGAACCTGAAGCAGTTCTGTCACGTTACGGGAACCCGTTTCGTAGAACTCCTTCCCTTAACTTGTACCTGACAGAGTTCTACTATTTCAATCACTTGAGTCTTGAGACTTCCCTGGACTTCCCCCCTCCTCTTAATATTTTTCTGACCTAGCTCTACCCTGTGACAGGAACCTGTCTCGTGGAGCATCTCCCTGAACCTGAAGCAGTTCTGTCACGTTACGGGAACCCGTTTCGTAGAACTCCTTCCCTTAACTTGTACCTGACAGAGTTCTACCATTTCAATCACTTGAGTCTTGAGACTTCCCTGGACTTCCCCCCTCCTCTTAATATTTTTCTGACCTAGCTCTACCCTGTGACAGGAACCTGTCTCGTGGAGCATCTCCCTGAACCTAAACCTGAAGCAGTTCTGCCATGTTACGGGAACCCGTTTCGTAGAACTCCTTCACTTAACCTGTACCTGACAGAGTTCTACCTTGTGACAGGAACCTGTCTGGTAGTACAGTCTGTTAACCTAAACCCCGAACCCAACGTCCACTACGTTACGTTTAGCAGAAATAACGTGCCCCACCGCGGTTATTATAACCTAAAAAAGTATTAAAATGCTAGCTTACTTGTAGTAACAGAATTATTAGCCCAATGACGCCAGCCTGGTAGTTTACATTTTCGTTATTACGAATTTCTTTGTATATATCTAAACACATACGAGTTACTTTTCTTTACATTGTGTTATCCTTGTAATTATACATTTGAGTACAACGAACCCATGGGCATTTGAGCTTTACCCGAGGAAATTAGTTTGAAGATAAATCTAGCGAATGTAGGCCAAGTTTAAAATAAGCACTTAAAGTAAAAATCACAATTCCGATACAAGCCAGCCCCGGTTCCGATAATTTATACCTCTTACTATATTACCTTCTTATTTAAAACTTCATACAATTGATTACTGGTCTATTATTTGGTTTATACAGCTCCCAACAAATATTTTTCGTACTCGCTAATAGAAAGTCGTTTGAAAAAAATGAAGCGCAAAAGTTGCATTTCATTTATATAAGGATCGTTGTTATAGAATCCTGCTGTAGACACCTTTCGTGCGTCGATGCCTAAATGTTTTATCAAAATTAGTTATAATTTTTGCCAAACAAGATTTTTCATGGCAACTACTAGGAGCGATAAATGTGGTCGTGGCCTAGCATAGAAGGCTTAGACATGTTAAAAAACAAAGACCGTGATTTGACACAACAATCTTTTTTAGTAACACCCGTCAAAATTTGATGGTTGTTGTGTAATTAATGGTTTAGTAAAGCAATACTTCTTAAGTTCTGTAAAATAAAGAAAGATAACATTTCTGCAGTAATGAAATATTTGTGAAATAAATGACACCTCTTGAAACCTACTTGTCTTTATATAGCCTGAGCCTGTCCCTTCCTAGAGTACGGCCAAAGGGTGGTCAACTGAGTTTAAGCATGGAAAACAATCTTCTAAAAATGGTCCTCAATGTGGTGGTCCTAGATTAGTGTCGATTGAATAAAATTCCTGCTTGCAGGGAATTGCTGTGCTTGAGTCGCATGGAAATAGTAAATTGTTGCTGTTCCAGGGTGATTATGTTGAAAAATACATTTTAATTCAAGCGTCTTGTATGTTTCTTTATATGTTAGGCTGCGAATACATTGATCATCCCTCATATATTGCGTGTGACTTAATTTACATTATTTTTGAAGTACTAAATTACGTACTATTAAACTGCAACGATGCGCTCGGTTCAGCAACAACTATTTTCTATGCTTGTTATACAAATAACTATTTCTTTCGCTGGAGATATTGCTGTTTCTTAATTAATTAATGTCACCTAGCAACTTACACATTATACATTTTTACATTTACTTACTAGATTCCATGTTATTTTGTAAAATGTCACAGTTTGGCGGTTCACTCCAACACATATTAATGATTCTCTCGAGTTTTCGCCTTTAATCTGGCTTTTAACCTTGATTCTTATTTCTTATATTCAATTACACGCTCTTACTATCATTCATGTACAAATTTCCTTGTAGTTATCGACATGTTCTATATGGGAATATTTACTTTCTTTTAAAGAACTCCTAATCCAATATTAATTTTAACATGCATTTCCATTACTAAGCATTGCTTTTAAGGTCATTCTACAGTTACTTCTGCATAATTATCTTATGTTAGCATATTAAATGTGGCATCGTCCTGTATTAATCTAAAAGGTGTCTGCTAACGTATTATCTTGCAATTTTGACTTAATATCTTGCAATTTTAACTTAATATTCCGCAATTGCTACTTAATATCTTATAATTGCGACCTAATGTCTTGCAATTACGACTTAGTATCTTGACATTGCCACTTCATATATTGCAGTTGCAATTTAAAATCTTGCAATTGCGACTTAAATTCTTGCAGTTACGAATTAAAATCTTACAATTGCAAGTTAATATCTTACAATTGCGACTTAGATCTTTCAATTGCGGCTTAATACCTTGAAATTACGAATTACTATCTTGGAATTGAAACATAAAATCTAACAACTTCAGCTTAGTATCTTGCAATTGCGGCTTAATATCTCGCCATTGCCACCTAATATCGTTCAATTGCAACGTAATATCTTGCAAATGCGACTTAATATAATGTAAATGCGAGCGAATGTCTTGCATTTGTGACTTAATATCTTGTTAGTGCGACTTAACATCTTGCAATTCTCAATTGATATCTTGTAATTGGAAGTTAATATCTTAGAATTGCGACTTATTATGTTGCAGTTGTGACTTAATATCTTGCAATTGCGACTTAATAACTTGCAATTGAACTTAACATCTTGCAATTACCAACTGATATATTGCAATTGAAACTTAAAATCTGACAACTGCAACTTAGTATCTTGCAATTGCGACTTAATATCTCGCGATTGCCACCTAATGTCTTGCATTTGCGACTTAATATCTTGCAAGTGCGACTTAACATCTTGCAATTACCAATTGATATCTTGCAATTAAGAATTATTATCTTACAATTGCTACTTAAAATCTTGTAGTTGCAATTTAATATCTTGCAATTGCGACTAAAATTCTCGCAGTTACGAATTGAAATATTGCAATTGCAGGTTAATATCTTACAATTGCGACTTATTATCTTGCAGTTGCGACTTAATAGCTTGCAGTTGCTACTTAATATCTAACAATTGCGACTTAGATTTTGCAATTGCGGCTAAATACCTTGAAATTACGAATTACTGTCTTGCAATTGAAATTTAAAATCTAACAACTTCAACTTAGTATCTTGCAATTGCGACTTAATATCTCGCCATTGCCACCTAATATCTTGCAATTGCAACTTAATATCTTGCAAATTCAACTTACTATAATGCGAATGCGACCTAATGACTTGCATTTGCGACTTAATATCGTGCAAGTGCGACTTAAAATCTTGCAATTTCCAATTGATATCTTGCAATTGGAAGTTAACTTTAAAATTGCGACTTATTATCTTGCAATTGCGACTTAATGGCTAACAATTGCGACTTCACGTCTTGCAATTACCAATTCATATATTGTAATTGAAACTTAAAATATGACAACTGCAACTTAGTATCTTGCAACTGCGACTTAATATCTCGCAATTGCCACCTAATGTCTTGAATTTGCGACTTAATATCTTGCAAATGCAACTTAATATAATGCAAATGCGACTTAATATCTTGTAGTTGCAATTTAATATCCTGCAATTGCGACTTAAATTCTTGCAGTTACAAATTGAAATCTTGCAATTGCAAGTTAATATCTTAAAATTGCGATTTATTATCTTGCAGTTGCGACTTAATAGCTTGCAGTTGCTACTTAATATCTTACAATTGCGACTTAGATCTTACAATTGCGGCTTAATACTTTGAAATTACGAATTACTATCGTGTAATTGAAACTTAAAATCTAACAACTTCAACTTAGTATCTTGCAATTGCGACTTAATATCGCGCCATTGCTACCTAATATCTTGCAAATGCTACTTACTATAATGCGAAAGCGACCTAGTGTCTTGCATTTGCGACTTAATATCTTGCAAGTGCGACTTAACATCTTGCAATTTCCAATTGATATCTTGCAATTGGAAGTTAATAACTTTAGAATTGCAACTTAATATCTTGCAATTGCGACTTAATGGCTAACAATTGCGACTTAACGTCTTGCAATTACCAATTCATATATTGTAATTGAAACTTAAAATATGACAACTGCAACTTAGTATCTTGCAACTGCGACTTAATATCTCGCAATTGCAACTTAATATAATGCAAATGCGACTTAATATCTTGTAGTTGCAATTTAATATCTTGCAATTGCGACTTAAATTCTTGCAGTTACGAATTGAAATCTTGCAATTGCAAGTTAATATCTTAAAATTGCGATTTATTATCTTGCAGTTGCGACTTAATAGCTTGCAGTTGCTACTTAATGTCTTACAATTGCGACTTAGATCTTACAATTGCGGCTTAATACTTTGAAATTACGAATTACTATCGTGTAATTGAAACTTAAAATCTAACAACTTCAACTTAGTATCTTGCAATTGGGACTTAATATCGCGCCATTGCTACCTAATATCTTGCAAATGCTACTTACTATAATGCGAAACCGACCTAGTGTCTTGCATTTGCGACTTAATATCTTGCAAGTGCGACTTAACATCTTGCAATTTCCAATTGATATCTTGCAATTGGAAGTTAATATCTTAGAATTGCGACTTATTATCTTGAAGTTGCTACTTAATATCTTGCAATTGCGACTTAACATCTTGCAATTACCAATTGATATCTTGCAATTGAAACTTAAAATCTGACAACTGCAACTTAGTATCTTGCAATTGCGACTTAATAATATCTTGCAAATGCGACTTATTATAATGTAAATGCGACCTAGTGTCTTGCATTTGCGACTTAATATCTTGCAAATGCGACTTATTATAATGGTAAATGGATCTAGTGTCTTGCATTTGCGACTTAATATCTTGCAAGTGCGACTTAACATCTTGCAATTTCCAATTGATATCTTGCAATTGGAAGTTAATATCTTAGAATTGCGACTTATTATCTTGAAGTTGCTACTTAATATCTTGCAATTGCGACTTAACATTTTTCAGTTGACTTAATATCTTGCAATTGTTACTTAATCCCTTGCAATCGCAACTTGATATAGCGCAATTTTCAAAAAAATTATGTAGCGGTTTAAGGTTTTTGTATTAAAATAATTAGGAAAACTTATTACTATTATTATTGGTTTTATTTGTTATACTTAAGCCATGTTATTAAGTATTCTTTTTCTTTGATTTTAGTTTTTTGTTATGTGTGATTAATCGTGCCATATTATTATTTTTTATTTCTATGATTTTTGTCTAATTTCGGAGTGTCGTTTTGTAACATAGTAGTTATATATGGTCTGATATTATTGCATTTGCTCGAACCATCGCTCAGCTGCACACTATTGATATTGAAATAGTTGATTTTCTTCATCCTCCATCCTTCATCCATATTAGGGTTAGTTGCTTGCTGATAGTCTTTATGTGTCGTTGAAGAATGATTAGGTTTTTTTCCATACATTTCTTGTTTTCGATGTTCAATAGCAACTATGACCCAACAATTTCATGCTGTATGTGGGTAGTGTTGACGATGCTTTATAACTAAGCATGTTATAAATATGGAAAACTCATTGAATTGCAAACATCTAGGTAATATCTTCTATAATAGTGTAACTGTATGAGGTATCACTGAAATTCTACTAAAGAATGTTGATGCCAAATTATGAATTCCTATTCCACATCCATTATTGAAGCAGGGGTTCCTGAATCATATATTATTTAAAAAACCATGAATGGCTCAATATTTTTGAACGAAAGACCAGATAATACTCGACAAAGAAATATACTCTAATCAGTGAGGGGCGATACACTAAGCTAAAGGAAGAACCTACACATACAATTCAGAAATCTACAAAACACACTGGTAAATTTACAGATTTTGTAAGATATGCACTGATACTACGCTACAGTAGACTTCCACATGTTATGGATTACCGTGGATTTTCCGTGTCACAGGTTAGCTAAATATTTACTGGAACTTTTAACACTATGCATAAAAACAATGTACCTACTTTCAATCAAACAGTAAATTTTGTCAAAAGATTTTGGGATGGATTGGGTTCCCCTTATTGTTAATATACATTTTTTTTTAATTTTGAGTAACATGTCTACAAATACATAAACAAACGAATAGTCTAGTGGAGGACGTTTTTGCAATTTGGCCTCATGATATGGATGAGATGAACACATTTCTATTAACACTAAAGAAACTTGTAATTCGTGTTGAAAACAGAACAATATAATCAGTTACCTGTTCTTGTAACTACAGAAATAACAAGTACTTTGGAAACATCAGTACGTAGCAAGAAAAGCAACACTAATAGGTACTTACAATTTAAGTTTAAGTGTCAGACACACACAGTTTCTAAAAGGTTGATCCTAAAAAAAGTAAACAGTTCAACGAAGAACAACCTAAGATAAATGAATTGTACTATATTGGTGAAACATGCAATCCATTAGAAGGTGGCGCTGGAGAACATAAAAAATTGATGACTGTGTGTCTGTAGATTCTATAAAATTAGGTATTGATTTTGAAAGACCATATCAAGTAGGTGCCGTATGTGTCAAGTAACTGGGACACCCAATACACATACGAACTAGTTAGAAGCATTTTCCATTTAACTATGTAAAGAATATAATTTTAAAGTACAACACACGAATTTAAATATAGTGTGAAATAAGCATATTAATCTTTTACAATATTACCGTAACGAGTTGTTTGCTGATAGTATTTTTAAACCAATGACCTTATTTTGTAAGCACTGAAACGTCAGATGTAGTAATTGCATGAATGACTGGTTTTACTAATCGAGATTCTTACAATACGCCTTTAGGCGAGGACCGCATCCCATAATTTAACCTTATTTAACTTGTCTTGCAACGAAAATCAAACAAACTTGTCGATGATGTTTATAGCTTTTTACAACATTTCGCCTTAATTTATATATGAAAAATATGTCAAGGTTTACGACTTTGATTTATTTAAATAATGACAACTTTCTATTACTTTCGTCCTTTGTAAAAGCTGGACGACCACCGATACATTGTTTCGTAGCAAGATACCTACCTAATTAACCATTGTTTGCTAAATAATGAAACTAAACCGTTTGCTTTTTTTATTTTTATCATAGGAAGGTATTTTTATTTGACTTTCAAGGAGTACGTTTAAAACTGGTCGAATAGCGTATTAACTGGAAGTTATTTGGTAACTTTTAAGCAAATCGATTAAAACATTTACTAAACTCAGTGTATTACTTCGCATTATACAGATATAACAGTCTAATAGATCAGGGTATGAATTCGATAGGGCAAAATGCAAAATAGGTGAAGAGCTTTACTCTTTCGCAAGTTGACATTGTGACACTAAACAATTTTAAAATCAAAGAAAACTTAGCGTTTTTAATAATACTGAAATAATAAAAGGAAACACTTACTAATACGAATTACAACAATTTTAAAATAAAAAAAGCATTGCCAGGGGTGGGATTCGAACCACAGTGCCTGCGAATGTAATTTTAGTGGCACCCGTGGTTCCACTGGACCATGCGGGATATCTCGGATCTGTGTGATGCACAGTTATATTAAACAAAGCCAATTATTATTACCCTGTATCTGATAGGTCCCATTTTCATCAAGTGTAAAGTCTGAACTATGTACAAATTATTACTTCTATCTATTTCTATGTTAAAGCAAAAATAAACAAAAATTTATTTTTTAAGGCACTCATTCTGTATATGTTGGGTCCAAAATATGCTCTTTCTCTTCATGGACAAAAACCTAAGCTATGTATAAAATTTGCTGTCATTTAAGTAATAATTCTTAATTTAAAACAGAAATGGGAAGACTTTTTAAGGTGTATATTTTACCGAAATTTTCTCGGTTTTATGCCAGGTATACATCTATACAATCCGCATGCAAAATATCGTCTTTTTCCAATAAATAGTTTTTAAGTTATACCGTCAACAGGCCGCCAGACAGACGGAATAGAGAAAACTTGTTTTTCGTCATCTAGGGATCCTGAAACGTTAAGATCTCAAGAAATCTCGGAAGGTTGATTGCCGGTTGCCATGTTCACAACCTTGGTTTTGAAACTAAAACACATGTTATGTTTTTATCGGACTTTTTCCACTGTCTAGGGTGTATATCACACGACGTTTCGGGAGTTTTGATCTACTCTCGTCTTCAGGTGTTCCTGATCAGTCCTGAGAAAGACTGATTTTGTACTTCTTTATACTTAAACTCGTGCCTCCCCCAGGGTTTGAACCCGGGACCGCTGATCGCTGTGATTACTAGTCTGTCACTCTTACCACTAGGCCACCAGCACGGTTATATATTTTAGTTGTAAACTTATATTTATAAGTCTCCTGAAACGTCGTGTGATATACCCTTAGACAGTGGAAAAGGTCGGACAAAAACATATCATGACAAACCACTGACCAAAAATGACATTCACAAAACACATGCCTTACTATGCCTGAACTATTTGTGCGGAAATTGTATCTGGTGCTTGCAAAACCAGCACGAATGTCCTACATTTGCCATTGTAAATTTCATTCTAAATGACAAACGTTTGAAATTTATTTAAAAAACAATTATTCTCAAACCATATTAATTAGAAATAGCTCAAAAAGGTCTTAAATGAAACAGTTTTTTTTCTATTTTACACAAGTACATTTTACTGCTGAATGTCAGAAATTTAAGTGGTAAATAGCTACAAAATCTTCGATTTCTTGTATATAATTCTACAACGCAAGCTAATCTTTTACCATTTATAAAATAACAGACGAGAACCAGTATTAAGAACAGTTTAAAATCCCGCACTTGTATTTCAAATATTCGTGCTTTCCCGAATTTTTTATTTCAAATATTGGCAATTCGGCGCTTTTTTTAAATACAAATACCGGCGATTTCCGCTCGTTCTTGTATAGTACAGTTTTGATCGCTTACACGAGTGCAGTTCGGCCCAGATGGCCTCTGACGTCACGTCGTAAAACCGAGTGTGGTGATGTAAGTCCCGCCTTCGACAATCCCCACATGTTTATCACGGCGTACCACTTTTGGGCCCAAAGAAGCTGTTGTAATATTGTGTTAGAGAGAATTGGTTGCATGAGGACACGGGAAGCAAGCAAAAGCGTCCCATAGCCCTCTTTCTTCGGGCCGCTTCTCGACACTCATGGTCTGAAGCTAGTACCGTACGGTTGCTTGTGGTTGAACTTCCATTGGCGGGTGTGTGTTATGGCCGAAGCAATCTTCGTAATTGTATTGTAGCACTGGGTATGCAATTAACGCTTTGGCGGATTTCTACGAGAGAAGTTCTCCGGAGTGCCAAATTTAGATAACTGTGGTAATTAAGTGTCGTTTTGCCCTCTTTGTAATGCTTGTCGTTATAAGGATCTTCCAACAAAACCCGGTCTTTTGGGAGTTCATTCGATAACGTCATTTCGATGGCCAGCAACTTCCGCTGTCCTTTAATCATCTGCATAGACTTCGACGAGACGGTGAGACCTTTCGGCTACATTAATCAACAACATCGCCGAACATTATTCGGTACCCTAAACTACTTGTAAATTGTCATCATTGTTGCCTCATATCATATACAATTTTTGTGAGGCTTGTTCATCACGGTTGTTTCAATGTAACCAATGTACTTTTTGTGTCATACATGTCGTTGTTAAGTAAATTATAGAATTACTAACCCTTTTTAGTACTATTCATGTCTCCCCGGACTTTTGTTTATGATAAGTGTATGTGTTTATGTAAATGTGATATCCTTGCTTGGATATGTTAATTGTAAGGTGACCGGCAAGGCTAGCAGGGCAATCCAGGTAGATCCCCAAGCAGATCAAACGTTGCACAAGGCCGTAGAAGTGAAGCGTCGGTTGTTAGACTTCGAATTTTTACGAAAAGCTTTTCTTCCATTCTATGAATGAAGTTCATGGCGCTTATTTTCTACCCTCTATATTTTGATTACAATAAACGCCTATTGTGATGGTATCTCGCTCTAAATTAGGTTTATTGATACAACCCCCCCCCCCTTCTCCCTGAGCAAATAGCCGGTCAACCGTCTGTTACAGTAAGTTGAGGCGTGATTAGAGTGAGCTGTTCATTTTTGGAGATCAATCTGTACTAACGACCCATTTAGATTAACCCTACAGTGCTTTAAGGTCGTAAAAGTCGTTTTGAGCTGTAACACCAGCCAACATTTGTCCTTGAAATAAAATCTTTTTAAGTCCGTACAACACGTGAAAATTGATATTAAGTATTTTTGTATAGGAATGTGTCCCCATTCTCTCAGCATAAGTCAAACGCCAACCTTAATACCTATTTTAATTATGAAATATGTCAAATAATTGTGCCTACTAACATAATACTTTTGGATGGCTATCTTTTTCTTTTTCAAGCATTCTGTTTTTATTATGTTATTTCATGGTGCAACTAAAGAACGAACTGAGTTATTCAAATGGTATCATAGAATTAACTTTGTAAAATGCAATATTGGCTGTTATGAAAGAATTAATTGTACTTATAATGTTGCATTTTGAAATAGACGCTTTGATACAGTGCTGTCACATCTATTTGTGACAGTAGTGTGTAACTATAATTATGGCCTCATATAAACAAAAAAATAGAATGTTTTGCTTGAATAAGAAATAAATAAACATAGAAACAAATATTCTAGTAGGCTTAACGCACATTTTAATTATGACATATGTCAACTAAACCAGCCTACTAATATATGTTTTGTATGGTCATCTCTTTCTTACTCAAGCATTCTATTTTGTCGTTCATGTTATCTCATTGCCGTTATATAGATACAGTGTGAAAATTAAGTAGCGCATACATTCGGTAACTCCGTTAATTTTTGTTACTGGGAAAAAAGAAAGCAAAGATGTAGCGATCTAAATTGCAGCTCGTATTTTAAGGTGATTTTTATATTTTTCTATTATTTGCTTTAAATGTTATGACATCATCAATAGCTTTTTTGAATGATAACCTATTTTTGTTTTCCGTAGTAGGTTTTAATCTGTTTTCAACGGTATATAATTTTAAATATTCGGATTTACCAATTTTATGCGTTACTTAATTTCCACACTGTATAATTATGGCGCCATTGATATATTCTCACACTTTTTTAAGCGGTTCAGTATATTACTAAGTTGCTCATAAAATAGTCCAACCTTGCCATCAAATTTCCGGTTAGCTGTTAACTCATATATTTGTCTTAACAGTTCTACTATTTAGTTGCAGCAAAAGGATGCTTCTTAAGCTCTGCCGTTATAATATCAACTTTATCAAAATAATAGCTATTTCTGCAACAAGTGCTAAAAGTGAATGTTTATGCACGAGACATATACAGTGCAATAACACTTTTAGCACGAGTTTGCATAAAATATTTTTTACGACCTTAAATTTACTGTCATTAATCCATAAATGTCGATTTAATATAGGGTTGCATTTATGACAGTTATAATTTATGACTTAGTAAAGAGATGGCAGCTGACTGTTTCTGCAGCCGGTAGTTATTAAAGGTAATTATCATAGTACACATTTTACTTTATTTGTTACATAATGGTTTAATTATTTAAAAAGCACTTTACCTCTAACGAAAGAAGTAACCAGAATAACTTTATAACTTCATTTCCAGTTTAAAATACATAAATTCAAAAGCAGCTGTTTACTTTTAGCACATGTGCAAAAAGTAAACAGCTGATTTCGCTTGTAGCACGCCGATGTATAATACGTAATTTTTAGTTGGACAAGCTATTGGTAAAAGGCCTACTTTTAGTAGTGGTCGTAGAAAAATAATTTTAAGATTTTGCAGTCGTTACTGATCTTAGATTTTTTCAATGTAATCTGTTTTACCAGTTTTGAACATACTGACTTGTCATCGTTTTCTTAGCCGTTGTTTTTCTACTATTCTTTGCTTGTCTACTTTCTCAATAATTAAGTTATTTGTTAAAGTATATTACCCATTAATCTCACAGTAATGCGAACTATTCCTTGGTGCATGATGAATCACAAGCTTTGCGACGATACAACAAGAATCATGATGAAATCAGAGGCAAGTAACTCACTTTTCCAATTAAGTGGCTGTAATAAAACACCTATATTTCTACTCAGATTTTAACTAAATAGAAATTTATGTCTTATTGATTATAGCCTTGTGTAAAGTTGAGAGTGATAGCATAGTTTTCTGAATTATTATTATTTCCTTATAATACGTGTCTACTCAATTTCCATAAACTCCTACATAGTACTAATAACATAACTTCCAGCTTAATAATTTTCATTTTATTTCTGTTAAAAATTTCCATTAAATACATTTTCTTATGGCACACAAATGCGATCATGTTCAGACTTCACTATCCAATAAATCGATGTACTTAAAAAAACCGTTTAAAATACTTTGAGCTTCCCGTTCTTCCTGGATCAGGGCTTTATCCACAACTATCGATAGCTTCATACGATTATTGTATGAAAATATGGCAATAGAAACACCTATTTAAAACAAAAATCATTAGAGATAGAAAATATAATTAAAGCCAACTAGTATTTTCGTAAAGATAGTGTGTAAATATTGTAAACAAATTTGCTTTTGTTGAATTTACCATGCCTTTATGCAGTATACTCGCAAAAGTAAACGGGTAAACATGCTATAATGTGGACAAGGGTAAGTCACATTCAACCATGTCACCTCTGCAATGGTGAAACGTTTTAGTATGAAATAAAACAATACAAGCGGGTGGCTTGTGGAAACGCTTTGCTTTTCATAAGCAACAGTTTGGCAAGATTACTAGTTATTTCGATAAACCATCTTTACCAGAATGGGTACTCACCAGTTTTCGTCCTATGACCTGCGAAAGGAACCACGTCCTTCATTAGATTTCCACCTGCAATGCTAAAGTTGGCAGGGCCAGGAATGTTAGATATCGTCACTTCAGGACTAGGCACGTTATCGAAGGACATCTGAGCTATTGGAACTGGCACTGCAGTAGTTACAAAGTTCATAAACCACGAATTTACCTAGAAGTATATGAAAATATATTTGTTACCATCAAAAGCCGAAGCTTAGGTAAAGTACGAAGTGCTTCGAGTTTGACCATAACATATAACCAGTCAAACTGGGGATTGACCAGCAAATCTTAGGTTAGCCAAAGGTTCGGGAGTTACTGGTAACATAAACGCAAAACGGCGATTTCCATATACTTTACCTCTCGTTCTGCACGGCTCATCAAGCGGCTTCTTTCCCTTTTTACAAATTTTAAAGTGGCAAGGAGATCTCTTTTGGAGCCTCCACGTGCGACACTGATGGGCATTTTCCGAAACTGAACAGACATCACGTTTCGACATTTAATTTTTTGTTTTTTGACTTCCTGCGTCGTTAAAAAGGCCAGACCGACAGCTTCAGGTACCACTGGCGTTTCTATTACCAGATAGTCTGGAATATATGATGAAGTGTGCTAGAAAATAATGTTTTAATCTGAGTTGTAAGAAAACAAAAATAGTCATCCTACTTGTGTAAAATATTCGCTAAAGCTTGCAGTAAAGGCGGCTATGAGGACATCTTCGAATGAACACCCCGAAAGACCGCGTTTTATCCGCTTAATAGCTTCGATGTAGTGAGGGGACTCCTCAGCAGTGAAGTAAATAATCTTCTGGTTAATCAAGGGCGGTCCGTGTATAAGGTTTGCTTTTTTTGTCATTAGTATCATATTTAAAAACATAGTGGAAGGCCACACGCTTATAATGTATGGTAGGTAGATATAATGCATTATGGTAAGAAAGATTTTTAAGCAATACGTAACGATTTTGTTACGCTTCTTAATGTTGTAACAGGCGGGAAGTCCCGATGGACTTAAGACAGATGAGCTATCAGCAAACAGGGCAAGAAGAACTTTGAAAAAGTGCATCGCATCTCCCATACTGTGTCGTCCCTTCATCACCACAGGGTAGCACTTTATAGAGTCAGCTTTGCTCCCGTCTGGCCATTTTATGGGTTGTGTTCCAACCAACATTTCCCAATGGGCTTTGTTGTTCATCGGCAAAGGGCTGTCTACGTATTCGTTCATTAACATTATTAAGTCTGCTTTGGTTATTTCTCCCGTTGGCGAATTTACCACCTTCAAGTTTCTGAAACAACTTTCGAACATCAATTCTCCTTTTAATAGAAAATAGTACCCAAGCCCCTTTTCTACAGTCGCAAAGCTTTTGGGCTCAGCCTTGAACTTCGTTAGAAATACTTCCTGCATAACCCTCTTTGTAACTTCGTAAAAGGTTTGCCTATTAGTTTTTGTGTCGTATTGAACTATGCAAATCACGTGACATATACACTCCTGACGCAAAGAGAAAATGACGTCTGCCCCGGTCAGCATGCCCCCAAATTTTCTTCCATACCTGATCCACAATATTAGTTTTGCTATCAAGTAATATGCAAATAAAAATGGAAGGATTCCTACAAGCATCCACCCCGTAGTCAAATGAATGATTGGTTGTCGCAAACACCTGAAAGATGTAGTTTTTGCTGAAGCAAGTCTCTGAAAGGATATCTTAATATAGTTGAAATTTAACAAGAATATAGGACTTTACTATGTACTCGTAGAGGTTGAAGAGAACAATTAAACTAACTAAAACCACAGCACCCATCCAAGCTTCGTAAGTTTCGTGGTACCAATCCATATTAATAGCCATACTAATGCGTTTTAAAATAAATGTAACTGTTTCGAACAGTTCAGCTTGGAATCATTACGCACTACTACTGGGTTAATCAAAATATAAACTTGAAAGGTGTCAAATTGACATTTTACGTAACAAAAATATTGTTTTATATATAATGACATTTCACTTAAACAACTAACACGCACAACAGATGTGGCAGAAAAGCCAGTAGGGGTGAAATGGAGTTGCATAGGGTGCGTTAAAAGTGGTAATGAAAGCTGATTACGGAGATTACCGAATTGGTGATCCAGAACTGGAAAGCGCAATGTAGATCGGCCAACATTTCGTCGGATCGATGATGGTATAAAATCAGTAAAATGTAAATTGTGGAGAAAAGCAGCAAGTGATCCAAAAAAAAAATTAATTCCAAACATGTGTTAACATCTCAGAAAAATTAGGACGAAGATTTTATGGCTATTAACATTAAAAGCTACATTTAAGTAGCAATTTTAAAATTTAATACAGGCGGCTCCTCCCATTGTTCTTGGTGCACAGCTCAAACTTAGATGGAAGCTTCTACAGAATGCCATCATTCGGAAGTGATGTAAAGCCGTGGGTCCCATGTTACTCCAATGTGTAGCATGTAAAAGATCCCTTGCTAGAGTTGGAACTCCTTAGTCTCGGCAAAATTCTCAGTAGGACTTTGACCATATGACCAAAGCAGTCGGTGTCTAAGGTACCTGGTACTCTGCATGCCTAGACCTTGTCCATTAACAAACAAACAAACAACAAACCTATTTTCTACTGCTTTTTCAGTCATCTCTTATTTCTTGTTATGTTTTCATTTTTCTACTTTACCAGGTTTGGTGCTGCATGCCCTTGAAGTAACCCCAAAGCCATAATTTTTGACATCATACCCTATTGTTGTCCTCGCTGTGTCAGAGATTCCTCAATTATACAATTTTCGTTCTAAGAAATTTCGTAGCACTTGGCTACTTCTTACACCTCTTCTAACAGCCATTTACAGTCCACTCTGAAATATAGGCTTCCCTTAACTGTCTTTGGAAACTCTTCCTAATAGGATTGAGTAGTCTCCAACACTACATAATTCAAAACTGGCTCTTAGAAGCTAAACAGTTGGGTACAAGCAATCTAGTCAGCTACAATGCAGAGGAAAACAAAACAAATAGCAAAAGCACAAGATTCAGGCGTTCACCACCAGAATAGCTACTTTTATTTCCTCTTCTAACGTCTTTTACAATCAATTCTTGAATGTAGGTTTTTCCTTACTTGTTCCATGGTTTTTCGTTTTGCGCCAAATGGCTTCTTCTCTTTTATCAGCCAGCCAGCGTCTTTGTGGTCTTACAACGTTTCGTTCGAGTAGTTAGGGCTTTCATTCTAGTAGGTGTTAAATCCATGGGAATTTTTCTTGACTGATAACGTGTCCTACCCAGTTTAATTATTTCCATTCCATCTTTGCTTTCGTCTGATTTTTTGTTTGTAATCTCAGGCATGTTGTTGTGTCACTCTGACCGTAAATAGAAGAGAAGCAAAGGAAGCCGATTTCTCAGCTGGAGCTGATCGCGGGTTAAACAAAAAACTTTAATCTGAAGCTGTAAAAACTGGGCTCTCAGTATCAAGAACCCAAGCACTATGCAGATTAAATAAAATGTACGCATCGAAAGACGCTACTAACTAATCCCTGAACAAGAGAACACGGTCAGGGCACAAATAAAATCACTAATCAAATTATGCAGGCTTAGTATAAATAAGCAGTATAAAAAATAAAAATTTTGTGTTCGGATTGAATTTCACCTTAAACCCACATATACAAAAGCATTCAGATCCTAATAATAACACTAGTATACAAAATTTAATTTATTTTTTGTCACAGAAAGGAAAATGGGTGAATCTTATGGCATTTTCCCGCTGAATTCAAATATGGTTACAGAATTATTCTATCACATAGGGATCTTTAGAGACAACTATTTTAATTTTACAATATAATGTATTTTAAATGCATTCTAACTGTAATTTAATCTTACATAAAAACTAGTAGTGTTTGATTTTCACTTATAATACCATGAGTAGTCAAAGTTATGTCGCATATTTTTGCTGTGGTATCACGAATGTCCATTGCGCTTAGTTGCGATTAGGACGATTGCACTAGCACAAGTTCTAATCCTAAGCGCAATGGACATGAGTAGTGATACCTCCGCAAAAATATTCTACTTAACTTTGACTAAGAATGGCATTCGAAAGACTATTCAATGAACCAAACTAATTTTTCAAATTAGTTTTCAGTAAATCTAGCACGAAACTACGCAATTTCTATAGTAACAAAACACTAATTTTTCTAATAAAAATCAAATTTGTTTAAAATATTCACTATACCACTAGTGAAGATTGTCAATATAGTTCATTTTTATTGGCTCAAAGACGTCAAATCTTGTATTTTTATTGGTCAGTTTTTGATAGATGACAAGTGAGTTGAATAGTCATCATGAACTTCTCGTTTTAGGGTCCAACAATAGTCGGCTAGCACGCTCTGACCCCACTTGCCTGGTACTGCTTTTCCATATCTTTGTTTCTTGGTGAAGAAGATTCCAACCTTTTAATTGTGAACCTAAAGGTTCTGCCTCCGTTTTAGATAAATTCAGATCTCGTACAAGGCCACTGAGGTCCCTTTGTGTTAGTAAATGCGGTTCACCAGATGTACACGAAGCCTCTAAGTTTGGATCAACCCTTACATCATCATTATCCTCTGGCAAATCTTCGTGTTGTTGATCATCAATAAGTATCTTATTTTCTGGTAGTTTAGACACAGGTAGTTCTTCACTGTGAGCCATAGGTATCATGGCAAATGGTAAATTAGAGTAAAAATAGTGTGCTTTGATTTTGAACTAATGCCCGAAATACTAGTCAGACAAAAGTAACAATCGGTGGCATGACCTTTTGAGTTCCCTCCATATCATTGAAACTGCAAAGTTCATGCATCGAGAACTCTTTGACCAACTTATAAGGAGTCTGACACAAGTAGTACAACAAATGTGAACGGCGCAATATTTGTCTTGGTTACCAACCTTGCAGCCAAAATAAAGGTCATAAAATTTTTTAATAAGAGGAGTAAAACTACGTTTTTGATATTTAAATGTAACCTCACCACAAATCTAGCAGAAGCTGTCCGCGAATTTACACAATTTAGGGCATTTTGGAAAATCACGTTATACAAAGGCACTACAAAAAATAATCACCACATGTCTTGAATTTAAAAGTTGAAATGAAGATTTAGAATACGTCGTAAGTGAAAAACGTTTACACTGAAATTGTAGTATCAGCACATACACACGAAAGATGTATAGATTTCAACAGAGTGAACACTGACCACAAACTGACTATGGCTTGAACCAGTAACTATGACATAATCAAAGCAGATGTTGCTTGTGACATCACTTTGACAAACAAGGTCGGTAAGAAAACCATCTTCCGACTCATTTTTGAATCTCATCATCCAGCAGTTATGCCATTGCAGACTTTCATTCATAACAATCAAATCATTTTTAAATGCTTAATCAATACATTTTTTTAAATTTATTTACGTATTATAAATTCATAATACCATAACATAGTTGTATAGTTTCCATAGCGTATATAACACTGAACAGGATGTTACTTGAAAACTAAGGGTGATAGAAGAATTCTGATATTTTCGAATTCAGGGGAAAAATACATATAGAAACAACTTCTACTTGCTATGGGACAAAAATGTGTATTCCAGTGTAAATAACAGATCATCAATTTCACTTTGTCGGGCAAAAATAATTATTAATGCAATTTCTTGCAATAGAGGAATAATTAAGTTTAATTCAACCGAGATGTTCGGTCAATAACATAAAGTGACATTTCCAAACCCTAAGTTTCAAATACAACATGCGATATGTCTTTACAAAGTCCAAAATTTGAAATATTAATAACTGGAATGATACGTGAGACACATCTCAAAATTGTATTACATTTTACATTTAACATTGAGAATATCATCACAAAGAAACAGTCACACAGAGCCTTCTAAATAATTGCAAAGTTGACTGCTTTGGGCAGGTAAGTTCTGCATTATACTACATTTATATAGTCAAGGAGCCAGTTTGGTATTTGACGAATACATTGGAGCTAACACGAAAACAAGAACGTATTAAAAAATCTATAACAAGTTGTCAAGGTCGCAGCAATCATGTGACCCAATTCCAGAACACACGGAATCGGTTAGTTTAAATCACCAGGTCGAAAGCAGGCACATTGAAAGCTGGCCACCTTGTCGATAAGCCACTACGTAAGCCAAGTGTCTGCGATAGGTTAGATCGGCTGTCCCAAGCTGTAATCTTCATAATGTACGGTTAGGCGATGACGTTGAATCTCTTGCTGAAACAGAATTCTCAACATACACATAGTCAAAGAAAATGGGGTTGAGAGGGGGGCTTGACTTACACGACAAAATGTATTTCCTTATAACTAGAATGAGCTAAAAGGAAGCGCATAGAATCTAAGCAAGCAATACTACAAGAAAGCTAGGTTTACCATTAAGATTTTCTGATCCGTTTTGCCAAAATTGTATTATGTGCTCGCTTAGGTACCTACAAATCCAAAATTATGTCTGACTTTGAGAATTCACTAAAAATATTTAGTTCAGGGACTCCATGAATTCCCCACGAAAGACATCGCCACACCAAAGTGAAGCGTGGTAGCAAAAATTTTCAAATAAAAATGGAACATTTGACTTCACAAATGTAGTTCACTTTGCTATCCTTTCTGATTCAGCAAAAATTCTCAAATGGCCGAAAAAGATAAGCTGCAGCCCAAAAATTTGGAAAACCTTGATAAATCCAGGATAGGCCTTAGAGATTGAAATGTTGTAGGAAATAGCTTAGAATTATTTATGAACACTAATTCATCGAAATAGAAAACTTGACTTTAGTTTAAATAGATTGTAAATAATATTTCATTCATCAAAGACAGTAAAACCGATGGAGCCTGTGGTTTGAAACTAATCATAAATCGTTAAAAAGCCCTAACCAGACAAATATTTAGCAAACGCTAAATACGTATCTCGACAGCTAAGCTGCCATTTTCAATAGCACTGGAGAGAAACTAAACACGATAAAGTTGGCCGAAGATACGCTCTTCACCAAATCAGCTGCTGACCTTCACACCTGTTCAATATTTATGTGGTTAGGAGTTTTTAACGATTTTCTAGGAAATATGGGGCAAATAAATACCTAAATAGTTATAAATGAAGACCATTCATTATATTGCTCTTTGACTTGTTCTGAGCTTATTAGCAGATTTGACCGTAAGTGGCATGGTTTTCAATATATACGTTATAACAGGTAGTAGACCCGCGTATGACCTCTTTTTTAGATTTCCTGAAATGCCTTGACTCCCTAATAAATTTCCAAATCTTCCAGTATCTGTCTATGTCAACCCAATGCGTGTGCTAATTTGAGGGGTTTAATACAGCTTGCATAATCTTGGTTTGGTGGATACTGCTCAACATTGGGTACCAGACCAAGGCCGCATACATAATAACCGGTCTAATCAATCTGGTGTATAGCCCAATACACCATTTCTGGTTTGACACCCGACAATTTATCATAATTTCGTTTAACTATCGTTAACGCAGTTTCTAATTTTCTGATAATTTTGCTAATACGTTAGTGGCAGGTTAGTTTGGACTACAATATGACACCCTGGTCTTTTAATCCCCACAAAACAGTTTCCTTGCCGCAAAGAATTAAAGGCCTCACGCACTCTAGATTTGTTCTTCGCGTAAATGTTTCATCTAGATACAATATTGTGGGCCTGTTGCTTACGCTTCATGACTGTGTTCGCAAATCTGCCTTCAACTACTATGACAAGATCGCCATTGTATCTTCAGGGAGAAAACTATTTGCTGCTGAGCTCTAGCAGAAGTTTGACCATTACAGGATTATATAGCAGAGAAAAAAGAACTCACTTGAAATACGCTCCTTGCTACCTTAACGGCTACGGTCACCCAGCAGTGATGTGTCATCCATTCAGCGTGCAGTCTAGCTACCTACAACAGGTCTCCTATAGCTCACGCTGTTGTAATCAATCTAAAGGATGTGTTGTCAATTGATCCATCTATGTATAATAAACCTAGAAGAATCTCTTTATTTTCCAGTGTCACCTTGACCAATCTGATAAAATGGTAGAGCGCTTGATAAATCTGCTTTGTGAGCAAAATGGTTTTGTTGTACAGGATTTTTACGAGAAAACCATTCCTAATATGTCCGTTTAGCAGTTTTTCCATTGTCTAAGTGGAAATGACATAAGACTAATAGTAGTTTGGTATAAAAGCTGCCTTGGTTAATCTATATATTTTAGGCATGTAGTTCAAAGCTGGGCTGACCCGAATGCTATGCAGATTAGTTTCAAATCTTTCTGGAACATGACTGGAAAACGCTTTCCGGGATCCTTATAGAGTATCCAAATACTCACAGAAGGTAAGTTATGTTATTTTTTCCTGCGTACAATTCCCGGCGTTCTTAAACTCCCCCCCCCCCCCCCTCCAAGTGGTGAAGTCGTATGAAACACAGGCATGCAACCGCGTCTGAAATGCAAGACCGGAAAGCTAGAAACCCACAAATAGACCAGACCTGTGTTTGTGGCTATCTCCTGACTTCGAATTGAGGGTTAATGCGATGCGATAGCATGAGAAGTGATATCTTTACAGTGGTGACTTGTCGGACTGTCACCTTATGGTTACAACTGTGTATTGCTTACACTTGTGAGGGGTTTCGTTGTCAGTAATTGAGTTGCTGCCGGAGTCAAACAATAGATTTCGGATACGTTAGCTTTGGGTAGGGGTCCTTTATCGACTTATGCTGACTTACCTTTTTTGTGCATTACTCCAAGTTAGCTGGCAGTCTTTCAAATCTCACCGTTTAAAGCTGTGGAGACGCTTCGACTTTATGTCGGTAGTCTTAAACTATCTTATAGTTAATAGATCAACCGACTTACCTGAAGGAAGTTCAATCTTAATTTTTCGATCAACTTTGTTGAACCTCATTACATAATGTAGTGTACAAATCCGCTCCCGGCCACCACGATTTACAGGTGACCAATAAAATAATCCAATGCTAAGTATTTTCATTATAATTGTGATAAATGGACATGGTTAGCTCGGAGGGTTAGGTAAAGCTATGGGAGTAAAGCGGACCGGTGATAAGTTTAGACGAAGTTGCTCGAAAAGTTAAGATCAGACTTCCTTCAGGTAAGTCGTTTGATCTATAAGTTTTTCTTCATCATTTCATCCTTCTTATTACATAATGCAGTCGTCTAAAGATTGACGAGCTAACCACATGTCTAGAGTTTAATAGCGGCTGAAAGTGAAGTGTCTTCTTTTTATCCTCTTTGCTAAATCTAGCCAAAGCAATTCCATACGAGCAAAACGTATATAATAACAACATATGGGAGCTTTCAGTGTAATAACTAGAAAACGTATAAGTAAATATAACTAGATGTTACTTCCTATAAGTGTATAAACCGATTTACAATATAAATATGAAATTTGGAAGAAAAAATCTGTAATTTATCTTGACACAATCTCAATAATTATTTACATACCAAGGGCATTATGGATATGTTTATTCCCGTTCGAGGACGACAAGTCTACCACCTCAAATTCCTCTGACTCGAGGGTTGGTAAGTCTTTTGAGAGGTGTAAACCAAGTCTACCACCTCAAATTCCTCTGACTCGAGGGTTGGTAAGTCTTTTGAGAGGTGTAAACATCAGTGAATTAGCGTTTGCCTAATTAAACAAACGCTATTCGCCGCACTTTAGAACAGTGCGCAAAAATCGATTTACTGTAGGCTTCACGCCATTTCTATTTAATTTGCTTTTGGAAAAATTCGCACAATGTACTTCTGGAGTGTCAGATACGTATGAACCAACTGGAGTTGGCTGCGACTAAAGCTGAAGTTAAGAACGCTAACAAAAGATGTTTCGAAGTTAAAATCTTCTTTTGTCCTACTGACAGGCTTAACGGCCCATTTATCGCAGCACACACGTTAATTAAAATTTACAACAGCTTGCATAAAATACAGTTTTAAATCTAACTACAATAATAAACAATAAGAAATGTAAGTTGGTGTTTGCTTTTAAATGTGAAAACGATATTTACCGGCGAGGGATGCAGTTGGCCCATTTCAACCTTTGCATATTTTTCAGCCATTTGTTATTAGTTTTGTCCATTATAAGCAAAACATCTAGGTGTACAATAGTCTATATGACCTTTAATATTAATCTTTGGTGAATAGGTCTAAATACCTTCGTGAATAAATAAGGTACTATGAATAAACCGAATGGAATACGTGTGCACTTCCATAACGTGCTTCTACATTAAAACTTGGGAATATTTTCTATAGTTTTTTGCAACGAGTAAGAAAAGTAAGCTTCTTTCAAGTCTATTTTGCCAGAAAGTAATCTTTAAGGATAACATATTGGCATCTTGGCGGTTCTCTAATTTGAAATAAAAAGCTGCTGTGCGTTTAGTTAGCTGTTTAAAATTTAATTTTAATATTGATTATCCATTCGGCTTCTTTCATAAGAAGTAACGTGAGAGCAACTTTCCGAGATTTAGTTAAATTTTTCTACAGCTTCAATTTTTTACAGTTGATGCATGGCCTGGGTGTATTGGCTCATTTCGGAAGGTTTTAATTTTGACATTTGTACAAAATTTCGAATTGGTTAACAGGTAAAGGGTATTTTATATCCTGGGACCCAGTTGAGTGAGACTGGGTTCTTAATGTAAAACCTTAAAACTAGAATATGCTTCTTCAGGCTCCTAACATATTTCTTGCTCATCTTATCCATTGTTAGCGACGTTTCCGTGGTCCTTCTTCCTTTTCTTGCAGTATTCTGAATTGCAGTTTGCTCCAACTCAGTTGGAGTTTCGAAGTTGAGGATTATCTGTATGGGCGGACTGGTGGAATGCTGAAATGAGTTTTTTCTTGGCCAATAGAGTGTTTAGCCCTTGTCCAGCTTTTTTACCGCCTGCGATGTTTTAAGTTTTCTTGGAGGTTAGCGTCCTACAGGTTTTGTTCTATTGGGGTCTCACGAACGGTCACGACAGCTGTCATTAAGGAACGGTATTGTCTGGTATATCCTAGCAATTGCCTTCGCTCAGCCTGCCAGTTAAGGAAGATGCGCCGTTTTTGAGTTGATACTTTTGCTGGGTTCGGCAACAACTTGGTTTATAAATACCAATACGGCACTGAGCCCTGCCGCCAGCAAATACTGCAAGTTGCCTACAAATTTTTCCTACGTAACTCTTAGAGCAGTCTCTATTTTCTCTCTATTTTTATCACATCCTCTTATATGCCTACTTGGCTAGGTGTTTTAGCTGCGCTCTCGTTTCCCAAAGCTGTCGTTATCTAGAAGGCACTGAAACTAACAACGTATAGTTTCCCAATTTATGATTGCAATTATGTTTATACTTTAATTTCAAAGCTGAGGTTTGACTTTAACTGAACTAACTTATAGCTGCATTCATGACCAAACTAAACGTTTTGACTTTCCGTGCTTACTCGATATCGAAAGTTTTGGGACACCCGTTATTTATGCCTCTTCGACTTGAACAATTGAAACTGATCCTGTTTTTATGTATGTATTTACAATAGTGTTCACGTAATAGGCACCGATTTTGAGCTTCTCCCCATAATAGAAGGCTAACTACTTTCTAACACCACGGATTGTTTGTGATCGGTCTAATAGAATTTATTAAGCATATCATGCAACATCGGATCAGCTTCGGCCGCCCGAATGTATTATTTGTGTGCCCAATATAACGTTTCTATTGCTACATTGGGTTTTTCACAAAAATATGCAGCTGAATTTATAATTAAACATCAAACAAGTGGAACCAAAGTAAGCTCTTGCAGTAATTACGCACTCCTCTTTAGATTGTAGCAGTCGGCTTAGTGGCGCCTGACAAACTTTAATAAATACCTTCAATGTTTCTACCGAAATACCGTTTAGGCAGACACATTACGATCTTAGAGTAAAACACCACTGCATCTAATCGTGTGCTTTTTTGGCTTTGTTTTCTCTGGTAAATGCATTTCAAAGTGTAACAGGTATTAAAAACTACTAACTTCATTAAATTCTTAATCAACCATTTATTGAAAAGTCAAAAACACACATTTTAGTTTTATAAACACACCTTGATGTAACGGGCACGTTAAATTGCCTTTTGTTTTCCAAGTGATAACATCATCAATTTTTCTGATAAAAACACAAAGAATTATTAAAATAAACTGCAATTTTGTTTTCAAATTTTATTTACAGTAAAACGGCTTTAAGACGTAGGAAAAAATCTACAATTCGTTTCTTAAATATATTATTCATAACTTACTAAGAAGGCGTCGACTATAAGTGGGTCACTATATCGGGCGCTTGGGTTTCGCTGTCTAACAAATCGATGTACTTATAAAATCCATTTACAATATGGTGAACATCTTCTTCTTTCTTAATTAGCACTTTGTCAACTAAGATGCCGTACTTCAGACGATCATTGTAGGAAGATATTGTAAGTGTGACACCTGTTTGAAATACCTATAGTAGTTAAGTTGTTGGGGTTCTAATACACTTTGCATAAATTAGCATATTCGGCCACGCCCCCGTATCGGCCAGTTTGTGTGACGTGTCTGCGATGTCATGTGATTAGTTACTGCGTGTAAATTAGTATAAATGATAATGGCCGCGAGGTGTTATTTGATTGGTTGGTGTAAATGGTAATGGCCGCGGTGGGCGCAGGTGTCATGTAATTGGCTGCTGCGTTAATTAGCCTTAGTGGGTGGGCGGGCGACCACTTGTAGGTGATTAATAGCGCCGCGGTCTAGATTTTTTTTTGTCTTCATGGGTGGTCGGTTGTTGTTGGCCTTTGAGTTATCCTAAAGAAGCCTGTCAAAACTTGAAAATTCAATAGCCAGCCGGCTAGGTTTTTTCGGCGTCGTGGGTGGTCGGTGGTTGTATCACTTGACTGATCGTAGTGATATGAGTAAAAGTAAAACGCATGCTATTATTAGGTACATCCGTGTTATGCGAGCAGTCGCTTTACGGACACCAGAAGCTTTTGCCCGTCATGAATTGCATTAAATATTGTCCATGTATAGTGACGTCACCGTAGAAACCATTTCCTTAGATAGTAAGCAATTGAATAACGGACAGTTTCAGCTGCCGCCGAATGTTTTTCTCTGGGCGAAAATTAATAATAACAAGTGGCGCCCGGCAAATTATTACTGCAAATTTTTACATTTCTCTAAAATTGATCCAAACAGAAACACCTACTTTCAATGTGCACTTTTAATTTGATTGCTTGTCGTAAATTGAGTGAAAATGACGAAGCCTCCAACTGAAGAAAGAGTGGATGGCCCGAGCGATTCTGGTCTTTTGTAGCAAAGACGCAAGTATGAGAAGAAATATGAGCATATTTACAATAAGGTTAATCGTGAACCAAGGCAGACAATCAACCGCGCGAGAGCAAGCTGGTATGTGCAGCAATCTGCAGAAAGAAAATCATATAAGGAGCAGCACAATCCTTTCCACCTCCGCAAGAAGGTACAGCAGATTGCAAGAATGCATAGGGGGAAGGACGTTTCAAACATACTGTAACGATAGCTTCTTTGCAAATTGTATTAATACGTTTAAATACCATTGTCAATTTGATAAAGGCTATCTGGCCACAAGAATTCGTAACATGCGAACATTTGAGGTAACGCGGAAGATAAGAAAAACTCCAAGAACACCGTCAGGAGATCGGGCTGATAGCCCGATTACGGCCAGATATAAATCAACGATTTACTCTGAGGCTTCCCTCTCTAACTATCATGTCTTAGCTTCATTCTAGATCCGTCAGGTTGAGCCCCTTGAAGTAATATGAAAGGAAGATCCCCGGGGTCCGAAGACAAGTTCGATTTCCAGCTCCTCACTTAAAAGTTGAACTGTCTGAGCCACTCTTACCTGACCAGAAACCTCCCTTGCTTAGGTAAGTAGAACTGCCGAAACAACCTGACCCTCAATCTCCATTGCCTAGGTTATTAAAATTACCGAAGCAATCCTGTTAATAGCACACCCTGTTCTGGTAATCCTTGAGCATAATGGTGGGAGATCTTGCTGATTAGGATTGACCTACCCTGCTCTGTTAATTATTGAGCGCAATGGAAGATCTTGCTGCTTAGATTAACCTAGACACCTGTCCAGTAGCCTGTGAAATCGGCCTGCTAATAAATAATTTCCCTCGACAACTCGCCATAAACGCCCGCAGTTCTAGGTCTACCGCGAATCAAAAACGCCTAAATGCAATTCAGGTCCGCGTGCAGCGAGCTTGTTTAATATTCGAATTACACATTCAGCGGCCACCGGAGAACTGAAAATTTTCCCGTTCGTTGAATAAGCGCTATTCCAACAAGATCACGGCTGTACTTAAGAATTTTAAAATTCGTTCAGCTAGTTTGACGAGCGTTCTTGTTTGCTTGGCTTGAGGTAGTTGTTAACTGCCCCAAAATCATTCTGGTTTGTGTCCTATCAATTATAAAATCCGGGACCGACTAGCTGAAGCTAGATTATTTAATTTTGAGTCTGTTTATAGTCATTCGAGCTGCAAGCGAGAGTGGACCATCGTCACCGCACCGCAGAGATCGCCGCCCTTCACCATCTAGACTAACCGCACCACATAGGCCCACAGGAAAGGATTTATTTTGGTTTATTTAATTGGAGATATTTAAAAACCATATTTGATTTTGTAGATTAAGTTGGATAAAATAAACACAGAAGTAATTGACCCGATTCTTTTACTCCAGCTGTTGACAACCTTGGACCAGAGCTACCCGCGAGAAGTAATAAATAACGTAAAGTAATCAGAATTTAATTTTGAACTTAAAACAAAGTTTGCTAAAATTACGTAGTGTTATAATACGAATAATATTATAAAACCAGCAACTACTGCGGAAGCGATACATGCAAGAGCTATTAGATGTACACCTCGCTAAACAGATGTTGGAGCAGCGAGAACCCCTTGTCTCCTAGCAGCTGTGGCACTTTCACTCACAAAATGGCCGAACGGGGGCAGAGGGGAGGGGGGTTGCCAAATATGCTAATTTATGCTAAGTGTATTAGAATCTGCACAACCTAACTACTTCTTAAATATACTAAACATTGTTTAGCGTATGATAGATATCACTAGAAGGATGGTATATGTTCTAGCTGAACAGTAAAAATCGGTAGTAAAGAACTGACCGTTTCGTCGCTAAATGATTTGAAGCCCTGTATATTTGCATGTTTATATCTGTACGTGCTTCTTTAGAAATTTAGATCTGCAATGGTTCGCACTTCAGTATCACACGATATACTTGTGCACTTGAAGTGGCCGTTCCTTGGGCAATAAGAAGCAGCAAAAAAATTTAATTTGTTCACTTTGCTTACAGTTTAGCGAACACATTAAAAACCGAATATTTAATTCTACGTCGCTTCTAAGGTCAATGAACCCACAGTGGGTATCTTTACCTGTTGATTTATGTAGGTACACTGACAATACGTCTAAATCCACCTTTATAGCGATATCTCTATCGTTATAAAATAAGCACTAGCAATTATATACCTGTACTTGCTCTATGACCTGCAAAGGGCACAAGATCTTGTATTGGATATCCTCCCACAGCAGTGAACGGGGCAGGACCAGGCATGTTGCTAATGGTAGCTTCAGCACCAGGTGCGTTATCGAAAAAATATTGAATGAGTGGTACGGGTACAATTGGCATTACCACATCCATGGACCAAGTAAACACCTTTTAAAGATCCGTGATATATAAATAATAATATCAGCTACAAATATCTTACCTCCCTTTCCACACGCCTTTCAAGGAGGCGCCTCTCCCTTTTAATAAACTTTATGGATTGAAGAAGATCCGCTACAGTGCCGTTTTTAACGATGCCAAGGGGAAGTTTTCGCATATGAAGTGAGACGGCGTTATAGCAGTTAACTTTCTTGCTCTCGACGTCCAATACCGATTGTAGCGCTAGTATTTCCGGCACTACTGGAGTTTCTATTGCCAAGTAATCCGGAACAGGGGAAGCATGCTAAGAATATATTTTTGATTGAGTTATCGGGGCAGTTGATAAGTTAATTAGTTCAGACATTTCCTACACTTCTGTTTGTGTTAATTCTAAAGGAGAAGCTTGAACCAACAACAGCTTACTAAAAGAAGTAGAAGCTGACAACTTACCTTTTTAAAATAATCGTCAAAGCTGGCAGCGAGTGCAGCAAAAAGGACATCTTGAAATGAACAGTCCCCGATTCTTCGTTTGATCCGTTTTATAGCATCTATGTAGTGGGGAGTTTCTTCGGCATCGAAGTAAACGATCTTCTCGTTACTCAACTTAGGCCCATGTAGAATATTTGGCTCTTTTGACACTAATATCATATTTAAGAGGATAGTGGCAGGCTGAACAAGTATAATATACGGGAGTTTAACGTAGTAAACCATCTTAAGAAAAAGTTTGTAGCAGTATATGCTAAATTTGCTTCTTTTCTTTAGTTCGGTAAGAGGAGAAGATTTTGTGTTTGAAGTATCGTCCACGATATCATCCCCAAAATAAGCGAGAAAAGCTTTGTAAAAGTGCAGTCCATCTCCTGTACTGTGGCGTTCCTTGATCACTATAGGATAGCTCTTTTTGGAGTCATTCGTATTTTCTCCTATCCATTTGATAGGCTGTCTGCCAATCAACATATCCCAGCTAACTTTATTGTCCAAAATCATTGATTTATTGATGTTTTCATTCATTAAACGTATCAAATCAGCTTTTGTTATTTCCCCTGTAGGAGTATTTACGGTTTTTAGTTCTCCACAAAGTTCATCAAACTCCACTGCATCCTTTATCATGTAGTAGTATCCGAAACGTTTTTCTATGGTTGAAAAGCTTCTGGGATCCTTTTTAAACTTTGTTACAAATACATCACGAATTTTTGCTCTTGCAAAGTCGTAAAACGGTTGGGTATTCTTTTTAGTATCGTATTGAACTATAACCACTAGCTGACATATACATTCTTTCTTTAAACAAAAAGGGACATCTGGGCCTTGCATTAAACCTCCAAACTTGCGTCCATGCTTAATCCATAGTGTAAAATATACTGCCAAACGGTATGGTATTAAGAATGGAAAAGTCAGGAGTAGGAGGTTGCCTATAAGTAGGTAAGCAATAGGCTTTTTTACAAATCTAAAGGAGATAGTTTTAGCTGCTGCAAGTTTCTGAAAACATAGTCATCTTAATGGAGTCGTTTAAGGGGCAGTGTTAAGCTTTACTTTGAATTCGTAAAGGTTGAGAATCAGAGGTAGCCCAATTATAATCACTACTATTATCCATCCTGTGCTCCAATCCATCTGTAACAATTGACACTTAAATAGTCACTAAATAAAATAATTTTTTTTGTATTACTTATATATAATTATTTCTTGCAAACATATGTAAGTATTAATTCAAATAATATCGGTGCCCACTTTAAAAGCATTTTTTAAAATGCATAACATTTTCGCTGAACTCTTTAACTATACAATTACATATGATAGGCTTTTTACTACTTACAGAATAATGTTTCATAGCGTGCAATTTTATTTATTCAGCATTATGTACAACGTAACAAATTCAAATAGCGATGCTGTTGTGATGCTCCAAAATTTATTTAGATCCACGAAAAATCATATAAAACGTGTTTGTGCTACTTCTGGTCAACTTAAAACAAATGCAACCAGTCTTTCTCTCTCATAGAATATGATACTGTAAATAAGAAGAATTAAACAATTGGTACCAGCACGAACCGTCCACGATCCGCAAAAAATGATGAGCTAGTTTGTCACACACAAATAAATTAGAAAATAAAATACAAGACAAATAAAGTGTATCTAATGACTCGTATGTATACACTTCTGAATATCTAACCATATACCAGAAATTAGGCCGGTCGACCTAATTAATCAGAAATTAGAATTCATTCCCATATTAATCATAACGGATGCAAGTGAGTCAAAACGGCAATATCAATATCTGGGCATAATCTTGGATGCTAAGCTAACCTGGAACTCACACATACAAAAAACTACAAACAAAGGCAAAACAACCATTATGCCAACAAAGCGAGCACTGGGTAAAACCTGGGGACTTAAACCAAGAATGGTACATTGGATGTGCATTGCTCTGGTAAGAACTATGGTTGCCTACAGATCACTGATTTCATGGTCAAAAGTAGAACAGAGCGAAGCCAAGCCGGAGCTTTCCAAACTGCAAAGACTAACTTGTCTATGTCTAACAGGGGCGATGGAACCAAGGAAATCTGGCTAGGCCTTCTTCCCCTAGATATCATAAACAAGACAGAGGCTAAAATGGGGGTGTATAGACTGAAATATAATGGAAACTTGTAAGGACAATTCTTCAAAATTAGTACGTTCCTGTATGTTCCGCATAACTTACGCTAAATTCGTAGTTTAGTGCCGTAAACCTTCACTCCATACGATCTTTATTTGTACCCAATTTAAATACCAGCGTTCGCAGACTGTTTAGAGGCATCGATTCAATTTATTGTATTTATGCGTGTTCTAAAGCTAGATATGTTCTATGCACCGGTTGCAATGACGTAGTCCGTTTATTGCCTTCTTTACTGATTCCGCAGCGACAGAAAACCGCAATAAAATGCTCCGTGCTTCCCCGAAATATTTGGTCATGCAATACTTTAAATTAGACGAAGCAAGATGTAGCGTGTCGTTGTGAAAGAGAGATGCATTGTAGGACGCGGTAACAGCCGTTGTACTTCGCCGCGCTTCTGAAATCATTCTCGTTTTGGTTGGCTTAATAAGTGGCTTCTTCATGCCTTCGTATTAAACATCGGTGTGCTTTCGTCAATTTTTGTGTGCCCTCCTAAGAAATTTAACTGATTCGTTTTCGTTGCAACCCTTGGAGGTTCGTCGTGATGTGTACATTAGCTGTTGGGGTTCAAGTGAAGCAAGCAAGTTAGTGTGGTCGAGAGTCTATTTCCGTGGGGTTGCAAAACCCTTAATTATCGCTACGGCGGATCATTTACCACGCTCTTAAAGGTACCAGCTCTAGCTTAACTAAAACGTCATGCTGTATCCCGCACGTTGAGGGTTCATCCCGTTGTTCCTGTATTGAAAGTTTTTTTCACCCGTTCTGGTGATGTCGCCCTGCCAACCCCTGGCTGTGGCAAACATCATACAGGCCTTGTTTCCGCATCCCGCAAACATCTTATGGTTTCCATGTCGTTCGCATTTCGTGGCAATAGCTTGGGAGGCAATCTGCAGCCGGACAAGAGCAACTTAATTCAGTACATCTGACAGCCTATCAGGTATTTTAGTTATTAACGTTGTACCGCCTACACAGTTACAGTGAAGTGTTTTCCGAAGTGTTTGGGCAAATTGCGCCATTTGGTTGATTTAGATTGTAAAATGTAGAACAATGCCACCAAGTTTTATTGCCTACATGTTACTTTGCGCTTCAAGTTCAAGTAAACGTTGTTGTACCACTATTTGAGTAATTGTTGCTAATGTTGATGATGTAACGTAGTTCTTTTGAGAAGTATTTAAAAACGTTACTGTTTGAAATGTAGCTATGTCATTTGATTGTCATTGTACAGCTGTGTTTAGTTTAAACTTCGCAATTTAACCTGACTAACCCATTTTGTCTATTATTTTTAAATGTAACCAGTAAACATTTTCATGTTCATTGTTATACATAGTTTTATTATTTTATTAGTCCATTGTTAATTACATATGTTATTCATTTGTGTTTGCATGTTTTTTTGCGTTTTGTTTAATGTACAGGGAAACAGATAGGGTTAAGTGAATGTAACGAAATTTAGGTTTAATTCAGCTTTGCAATCGCTACCTCAAGCTGTGCCAAAGTAGAAGTAGAAAGGTGAATCGTCCGCTTCCACATTCAGAGTGCGTTCGCCTGGTGTTGATTTTGTTTTACCGATCTAGTACGAATGTGGTGGCGCACCATTTATTGAACATCTTTTACCTCGTTACCGGAGTACAGTTCTAGCTCAAAGGTCGTAAAGAACCCGCCCTCTCGACTGAGTTTTTCTAGCCGGCAAATCTTTTGTTACCGCCATAGTATTAAGGCCGCGTGTTCTAGGTAGATTTTGCGATTAAGTCGTGTTTGTGCGGTAACAAACTGGCAAACCAGTTTCATCTCTGGTCATACCAGAATAACAAGTATTATCACAAACCCATTACTAGAACTGAGCGGTGGCTCAATGCCAGTTAGGCATAACCTAAACAAACCTTTTAATATCCAGCTAGAATGGAACGAAGGGCTGGCACAAAGACGTGACCAGTAAGAAAAACTAGTCTGGTACACAGACGGATCCAAAACTGATAGCGGCACTGGAGGTGGGATATATGGAAAATCTCCCCAATTCGAAGCCTGCGCATCTTTGGGGAAGTATGCAACAGTATTCTACCCTAAAACGCAGGTCATAGACGTTTTCCTACAATATATAGGAACTATCAAGGCAAATGTATGCTGGTTCTAACTGACACCCAGGCTGCTATAAAGTCCCTAGCTAGCCATCGGAATAACTTAAAATTAGTCTAGGACTGCCTACAAAACCTAATGACTCTTGCAAACCACAATAGGGTAAGCCTCGTGTGCGTGCTGGAGCAAAAGGTAATGAAAAGTCTGATGCCCTCTCAAAATAAGAAACCGAAATAGCATTTAATGGCTTTTAATGAGTATTTGGAATCATCAAAGCCTCTGTTCTGGCTGGTTGGTTGGTTGAGTAAACAGATCGCACTATAACCACGGGAACTAAGTGGACGGGCTAAGACACAGCAAGACCATGCTAAAAAACAATATAAAAAACTAATAGATATCATACTGCGATTAAGCAGACATCAAATTATCTCTCGCTCGATGGAGACATACATTCCTGAGAGGACTCAATACAAGAGAGGCTGTAATTAGAGGAGACCTAGTGAAAAGGTTACTAAACTTAATAAACACGGCAAAACTTTTCACTGAATAAATGATACGATAAACCTAACGCTGCACTGTTTGTGATACTCAATCCCTGCTATCAATCACAATTCAATTAATTAAGCAATCAATTATATTGCGCATACGAGATTCCCATCGTTAGAAGGGTGAAGGGAGATAAGTAGCCGCATTCGTCTTTTCCTTTCTCACGGCCTCAATATATTCGTACAAGGTTATTCACGTAAGATGACTAACCTGAGCAGGTAAAAATGCAATCCAAAATACGATTTATATAGCTAACTGGGTCCCTATTGCATTAGCATAATGCACATAAAACACAGATAGCTTTTAATGTTAGCCTCATAGACCTGTGCTTAGTAAAACGTATTTTGGGTTGCATTTTTACCTGGTCAGGCTCGTTATCTTACGTGAATAACCTTGTATCGCCTATATTTCACGATGTATCTCAAGAAACAAAATCAAAACGGCATCATTCACGATAACGATGTTGTGTTTTATCTGCCAATTAGACAAAGTTATATGAATAATCTATACATATATAAAGGAAAGTCACAACCCGGCCTAATCAACGCAGAGCCGAAACCACTGGTACTAGAAACTTGAAATTTGGGTGCTAGGTTCAATTTATTACGTAAGGTAGTGCTAAGAAGGGATTTTTTAAAATTCCACCCATAAGGGGGTGAAAAGGGGTAAAATGTGTTTTCACGAATTCCTGAATATCTCTTAGGCCCTACGAGATATGGAGTTGGCATGTACTTGCAAAGATTGTGAATGCAAATGCCTAGAAACGTATTTTAGGATTTTCTTCTAATCAACCCCTAAATGTGTGAATCTGGATTAGGGGTGAATTAAAGAACTCTTTATATGTCCCGTGTTTGCTGAGTTATAACATTCTTTTTTGACATGTAGATGTATTTTTACAATATTTAGAAAGGGGTTGAAGGTTTTTTTGAAATGTCATCCCTAAAGGGGTGAAAAAGGAAAAATTGAAAAAGTTTAGGGAGTTAACATTTTTCATATTTCTCTGTGGGGATCAATTTCAAAATAGCATGGGTTAAAAGGATTTTTTTTAAATTCCACTTCTAAGGGGGTGAAAAGGGGTAAACTATGTTTTCACGAATTCCTTAATATCTCTTAGACCCGATAAGATATTGACTTGATGTTTTCTTGCATAGGTATGAAATACAAATGTCTAAAAACAAAATTCAGGATTTCTTCTTAATCAACCCTTAAAAGTGCAAATCTGCATTCGGGGTGAATTATAGAAGCCGTTGTATCTCCCATGTTTGTTGAGTCATAGTATTCTTTTTTTGGCAAACAGGTGTATTTTTACAATATTTAGAAATGGTTTTAAGGATTTTTTGAAATGTCACCCCTAAAGGGGTGAAAAAAGAAAAATTGAAAAAGTGTAGGAAGTTAAAATTTTTGATATTGTTCGGTGTGGGTCCATTTCAGAATAAAATGGGTTAAAAGGATATTTTTGAAATTCCACTCCTAAGGGGGTGAAAAGGCGTAAACTGTGTTTTTGCGAATTTCTCAATATCTCTGAGACCAGATAAGATATTGACTTGGTATTTACTTGCAAAGGTTTCGCATACATATGTTTGAAAAAGTATTTATAATCCACCCCTAAAGGTGCAAATTTTAATTTTTGGTAAATTATAGAATCCATTGCATCTCCTGTGTTCGTTGAGTTAGAACACTATTCTTTGACGTTTAGAGGTCTTTTTAAAATTTAAAAAAATAGGTCTAAATTTTGTTTTTAAATATTATTCTGATACAATGTATATGAATAAAAGATAAAGCAACGACTCAACAACGCAGAGCCGTAGTAGTCCTTGGTATCAGGAACTTGAAGTTTGGCAAGAAGAGTTCTTTCGTTACGTAGCGAAGTGGTAGGAAAGGAGTTTTCGAATTTCCCCCCTAAAGGGAAGAAAATGGGTAAAATGTCTTCTCACGAATTCCTCAATATCTCTAAGGTCTGATAATATATCGATTTGGTTTTTACTTAGAAAGGTTACCTATACAAGTTCCTAAAAACGTAATTTAGGATTGTGCACAAATCAACTCCTAAAGGTGTGAATTCAGGGGTGCAACCTTTCATCTCTCCTGTGCTTAGTGAATCAGACCGTGGTTTTTGAGCATATGTGTTTCTTAGATCTTTAAAAAGTGTTTTTTTTTGAAATTTCTTTCCTAAAGGAGTAAAAATGGAGTAAAAGTAAGAAGGAGTTAAAGAAGAAGTTAAAGTAATTGCTTTTTTCGCCGTGAGTCTAATGTAGAATAAAATAGGAGGATTTCTGAAATTCCACCCCCAAATGGTGGAAACGGGTATCGTGCTATAATGTATGAATACAACATTTAATAAGGTATAATAATAATAATGGTGAGGCACTAACACCTCATGAAGGAGCTTGGCCTGCAAGGCGGAAGGTTAGAGCTTCCGTATCCTCGCTCTCACACCCGGCTCTCGCATGTCAAATTCATGACACGTGGTGATGTGGTGAGCATCATGCATTAGACAGCCGCATTATTACCCCTTGTTCTTTCGAACGCAGGTTCCCAATTATTTAAAGCGACTGGGTAGGCCGCCCGCCAGGCATCGATCTGGGATTTGAACTCCAGACTTCCGCGCCGCAGTCCGATGCTCTAACCATCAGAGCCACACTGGCTGCTTTAATAAGGTAGGTACATATATTTTTTATTTTATTCTCGAAATACTAAAACAATAGTTTTATCAAACTATAAAAGGGGAACGACAGTTACATACACATTTCCAGGGGATACGTGATGCATAAAAGAGTTATGGAGAACTTTTTTCGGAAGAATATTGTTTCCCTTTTATCTACAATATTGTTTAGCCTACTGAATGAGGGGGAAGGGGGCCCTCTAGAATTCATTTAATATTTAGAAGAAAAAGCAAACATTTGTAGTCCGTACGAAGAACGGGCATCTTGCTAGTTAATAATAAGAGAGAGCTGATTAACCCCAACCCCTCCAAACCGACCAATGCGCAGCGGTCCCTTCAGAAAAAGGGCGCAGCCGCAAACAATGAATCTTTTGAACAGTGACAAATCACTTCAAAACATCTTAATGGCCGAACCCCTTTTGTACGCCCGGAACTTCTTCCAACCTTCGGCGGTAAAATTCCATTGTTCGTCCCGAGCTATAATATTTCCTTCCAAGCCGAACTATTCTCTCGTCCAATGCTATTTCTTTCACCAGGAGGTCAAACCACGATCTTTTCCCTGTTGCTGCTAATTCCCTAAGGATTCACGAAGCCATCTACACCTACGTCGCCAGTCCAGACACTCACAAGCCCGCTCAACCAATCTGTGGGTATCTGGAACTAAAACTCCATCTCTTGGGATAGGAGGAGACCGTACCGCAAGAGTGTTGGGAAGTTTCGTGTCAACCCGATCAGCTGCGGCCGCGCATTGAGGTGGCCATCCCAGTGTGGACCGGCTGGCCCGTTTTGACGTTCTACGCTAAGAAAGGAACCGCTTCGAATCTCTTTAGCCAATGACTGTAGACAGCGCCAGTAAATGCGTATAATACCCGCTTCTGTAAATACTTAGCCCGTAGGGAGGAAATGTACATGTGCATAACCAAAATATAGAAATCTCGTATAATCACCCCTCCAATGTACTGAATAATAAGTCAAACCAATAAAAGCTGCACTAGAGCATATTACAACACTGCAGTTATAAAATCAGAAAATATAACCTTGGTATGCTAAATCCTAACAATAATGCTCATTAAAAAATTCTGAGGATGCCAAATAGAAGTATAACAGCAGAGAACACATATTAGTGTAATACGAACATGTTGCAATATTAAGTAAATGGGGTTAAGTGAATGAAGAAAAGGCTTCCTATTAGTTACTGCAATATTAAACTGATGCAAAAAATAAGTTAATCGATAAAAAAGAAATAAAAGATGTTATCGCCGATTTTAATGTTTAAACGCGATGCTTTGCAGAATGGATGATTATTTACAATGATTTTTTATTTATTTTGTCAGCATCCTTTATCCAATTATATGAAAAAAAGTTAGTTATAACTGACTGCAGCAGTCTAATATTAATAAATGGCTAAAACGAAAGTAAATACTGTTAAATTAAAAAGCAGAACGATTGATTTTTTTTACTAAATGCTATGCAATAACAAACAATTAGATACTTCAGAAGTTGAAATTTATGTAAGTAGATAAATTTAAAAAATCTTGTATTTTTCGGATTTTTGGTTGCTGCTAGATCAGGCGATAATGATAAATTAAATCAGTGGAAGCAAACTGAACTAGATTTACAATGATGAATCAATACCAGGGTTTATTTTTTCTTCAACCATATTGTAAAATCAATAGCAATATCTTCTACTTATGAAAAATTGTAGATGCATTAAGCCTTCGCAGCTTAGGGAGATGCTTTTAGTACAGTAATACATAGTAAATTGCCATGTTAGGGGGCATAAAATTAATATTGATTTAGATCAAATTATAGGGAGTCTAGTCAGGTTATTTTGCTATGGTAAAGGATTACACCATATTGATACCGACTCAATACCGAACGCCAGGCGGTGTTACACTACATATGCTCACTAGAACACGGCAATATTCAAAAATGCACAGCTCGCCTTAATCACGCCTCAACTGTTCTGTAACAGACAATTGACCGACTATTCTCTCAGGGAGATGGAAGTGGTTCGATCTTAACACGACGTTACTTAGGACAAAGTATGTTCACACTGGGGGTGGTTATAATTGTGGTGAAACGATGGAATGGGCTCCACGAGCTTTGATAATCAAATTGAAGCATAACCTTTGAACAGCCCCCAGTAGAAACTCGAATTCCAGTAGAGTTGGAGGATACTTCGGCGTTCCTACGAGGCGGCTCTAGTTGCTGCGGGGCCTACTTTAATTAATTTACCTTGCTCTCGCCGGACCACCGTACATACATCATAACAAATTATCACAACACATAAAATCGTCGAAGAACACATACAAAGATCATGATAGAAACAGTTAAGCATTGAAATGCATTTATTATGAACAAAATAAGTAGACAAATATAACTCGAGTAGTGATAAATTAAAGGGGTTGCTATATTTAAGATTAGCTTGGCTAAATAACCAAGTCTGACACAACTGAAGGTGTTGCCCGTATTAAAGACTGGAAATTAAAAGCTTAGCAACGCGATCGTTGATGACGCATCACTCCGATCTAATTGTATACACAATAACGCAGTTGTAGGTTAGGGCCTAGGCTGAGTTAACTTCTTACGGTAAAAACGCCATGTCGCATAATGTCACAAGAGCGTGGCGTTGTATAATTTATCGATCCTCAAACTTCTAATTCACAGTAACTGGCTGTTGGTGCGTCGGCGGAGCTTTTTTACTTAGGACAATTGAGAATCGCCTCGCAAAGGGGTGCCGGAAGCGAACAAGTAGAATGAACATCGTCGGTTGTCGACGACAGCTGAAGCAGACGAGGTACCAACATTGACGAAGACGACTGGAAAAGATCCCACGGCAACGGTGGATGCAGCAACTGATCCTTGCTCTAGGGCAAACAGAACAGGTGGATACAACGATACTTCATTTACCCAGCCTCGGAATGTGTGGAAAATGTATATTAGTCAGCGGTCTCCTCCAGGGGTCCGTAATAACGATAACGCATTTCACATGCAACGATACGATAGGGAGTCCCAAGTGGTACGATTTATGCTGCCACCCCCAAAACACACTGGATCACATTCCCGTAGTCTGGACGGGCCTTTACACTACTTAGCGCTTGCTACCTCGCGGTCAAGCGACGACCCGAGAATCATGGCTGACACAACAGGTGACGGGTTCGTCAAACACAAAATTAAGCTACATCAACGGGTCCACAATCAATTTCAGTCTCAAAGGGGATTAGGTACGACACATACGCAGTTTATACCCAATTTCAACAACGCTCCGGGGAAACGATGCTCCCGCGAGGCGAAATAATCAAAACCACTTGTTGCTCTCTTGAAAGCCGAAGCAAAAATCAGAAAAGCAGTCACGCCAGTTTTAAATTGGAAGAGGGGAAACGCCCCAGCGCACACTAGCGCGTTCCGTCTATCTTATGTGCAATACTTTGGTGCCAACTGCAGCTGCGAAAGAAGTAGGTGTTAGCTGTTTTAGCCCGGCGACTTTGTGAATCCGCCAAGCTCATAAGGAAAAGATGTCGCTAAATGCCTTAATTCACCTATAATTTCTTAAAAGCTACCAAAATGAAGCGGCAAACACAGGAATTCAAAAGTATGAAAGGCGAAAATTACGAAACGTACTCAAGTTACTTTAAAACTAAAATTGTCTTTACGGTGGTCGTAAATAACGTGTTATCCCATAAGGGGTCAACGGCATTGAGCGGAGAAATCCTATTTAAAAGAGTGATGGCTCAAACTGAGTTAAATCCAACTAAGATACACCTTGGGTGGCGGTAGCTAGCTGCCCTACCCGATACTCAGCTTAACTGAACATGAAACGACGCAGCGGAGTTCACCACACTATACCCTTTTCCAAAAAGTTATATAGCTGCAAATTCCAACTAATTACATCCCGAGTACGGGCGCCCCTTTATTGGAATAGGGTCTTCTGGTCAGCCATCTATTGGTTCAATGAAATTAGGAGCATTAAATATAGTAATTTTGGTATATTCAAAACATGCATAATGGCGAGTTGGAGAACACGATGAAGGAGATGGAAAGCCTCGACATTTAAGTTCTAGACATCAGTGTTATGGCTCCGACTCCGGCTCGTCTCAAAGGAAGAACAGACAGCTGTGATAGGCTACATCTCTGTATCCGACAGGGTCGCTCTTCTGCAAGTTCGGGCTGCTCCTCTCAACGTCATCATCGTGCAATTGTATGTTCCAAAGTCAACAGCGGCGGATAAAAAATTAAACCGATTTTATGGCGATTTCAAGAAATGTCCTATGCAAGTGAAGCACATTGTCACCATCGTAGTAGCAGGTATGAACGCCAAACTCCGGTGAGGTAGAAAAGGGCATACGGTCGGCAAATTTGGGGATGTTCTGAACATTATGAATACGCATTTCAAGTTGTCCAAGCGACGCTTTATACTTGGAAATCTCCGACAGACAATTCCCTCACATATTCAAGAACTGTATCAAGTTATTGAAGATGTACATAAGCGCAGCCATTCCTTCAGATCATTGTCTTCTGCTGGCTGAAATCCGGCTTCGTCTCAAGAGGACTGAGCTAGGAGAACGGAAACCCAAGCTACAGCGTGAGAAGTTAAAGAGCAAGCTGCTAACAGAAGCATTGGCTCAACACATATACAAATAGATTGACCATAAATTTAATAGCCAAACGAAATTAGCCGGAAAAGATTGGACACAGGCTTAGTTTTAAACCTAACTTATCGCTAAGGACAGATTTTTATTGAGTATTTGAGGCATTTTCAGAAACTCGTAAACGCTATTATGGAAGAGCCTGGCATTATTAAGCACTGTAGCCTTGATGCTGTCATATTTTGCAGAGAAAACCCTAGTCGTACAGTGACCCAAGATAATGTAGCCCAAATATTTGTATATGCTTATAATAAAGTATGCTCCATTGAGGAAGCTGTTAATGCTATTAGATTGTGTGGAATTGGAAGTTTCTATTTACCGAGGAAGATTTCCTAGCGGCAACCGTAACGGATCAGAATGTTTCTCAAGAAGTCCAAGACGCTTCTTCAAGTGATGATGATGTCCCTTTAGAACTGTTGGTGAGGTCCAAAAAGCGTGTCTGCCTGCTCCAAATTGTGATGTGTCTCAAAGTTTGTTTCATCTGCCCCAAACTCTTATCCCAATAGTTCTACAAAAAAAAAAACAGAAAACCTACAACCTTCTACCTCAACATCTAGGGTCAAGTATAAAAATCCTCAATCGTTCGAGCAATGATCTAACACAATAAGTTAAAGCTTCTAACCAGTTCCTTCAAAATCCTTCCACAGGTGTTCAAACTTGCACATGAAATAGACAATTGGGTGAAATTGTGCGGAAACCAATTAAACTGCAAAAGTAGTTCATGATGAGTAACAATTACGCTAGACTTGTGCCACTTTCAGCATTAATACGGTATCATTAGTTCAAATTTCAATACACATTGTTTAAAAGCAAGGAGTTCTTGCAGGCGTTGTGTTGTGCACTTATGCAAATAGTAGGTTATTAGACCGTATAGCAAACCACGACACAATTTAATTTTTTATACAGCTTTGTACTTTATTTGATTTGTTAATATAAGTGAACTCTGAAGTGTATTTATTTGTGAACAAAAAAAACCTTAAAATGATCCAGGGGTAGTTAGGCTTAGCTACTCTATTCACATCTTATGCTACAACTCTTCATCCCTTCACCAAGTGTAACGGCTTCAGTAAAATAGCCTTGTCCTATAACTACACAATTTATGCTCCGAAGTGCGTTCTGAACCAGTACAAGAAATAATCCACGGAACTACACAAATCGAAGGCTTGGATAAATTCAAGGAGCAACGCGGACAACAGATCTCCCAAGGAACTTTTCCCCTATCCGAAAATTTCACAAGAACGTAAACCCACGAAAAAAGGTAAAAAACCTATAATTATCACATAAACTCCTAGCAAAGAAGAGTTGGACATTGAACAATAAACTAAAATAGAAAAGCAAAGAAAAGGTGAATCAAGAACGTTAATAAGGAAGGGGAAAAGAGTGTTAGCAGAATTAGATGGTGGGAATGAAACTAAAAATAGTCAACCAACAAAAGATATTTCTTGTCCAGCGTGTGAGAAAATTTATACAGAAACTCCTGTCAAGGAGTGATTTAGTGTTCGAGGTGCTCCTTATGGTGGAACAAAAATTGTTCGTGTTCGGGGTCACATAACCTTTATGAACGCACTCATCCGCGTTCCGACGTTGTTAAAAAATTATGTTTGTTAAATCACTAGACCTTACACATTACATTTACACAAATGTTATATCTTCTACAACTTACTTCCTAAAAGGTTCCGCTCTTCTAGAACTGGTCACCTGTCAAATCGGTTTTCTACTGTAAGCCCCTTTGTTGTAAAACTGCGCTCACACGAAATAAGAGCAGCCGTGATCATACGCACCAGAATTCTACTAATAACGGTTTACAACACACATGCCCTCAAAAAACTAGTTATTTGCCCGAATTAGGAACCTTTCACTTAATAGCGCTCAAGTAAATTTCAATAAAACGTTTAATAATGGCCAAGCGGCCTGGGATGAAAACTGATGGGAACTTTTTCAGTAATTTTGCTACTAGTCGTATCTAATTTTGAATATCACAACTAAAGCAGAAAAAATGAAGAAAAACTACCTAATCTGTTCTAAATT
>OW679203.1:75092326-75232457 GCA_940337035.1 Agriotes lineatus
CCCTCCGGGGGGTTGCACGGGGCAAGAATCGGGGCGTGCGCCAAGGGCGATCTCGTACGTAGGGGCGGCGAGAGTGACCGGGGGGCCCATTAAGGAGTCGCGGGCGCGGGTTAGCCTCTAGGGCGCGGCGGCTGGAGCGCGACGTCGTTCTGGCGGTGGCTCGGGCTGCTGGAGAGGAGGCATGAGGGTTGGCCGTTCTTCGCCGGCGGGGGCGCGATGGGAGATGCAGGTGGACCGCCAAAGAGCTTCTAGCTAGGCGTACCTTCAGGTCCCAGCTGAAAATCCGTGGGAGGGGGCTTGGTCGTTTGGCCGGCGGCGCTGCACCAGTGGGCTCCTCCGGGGGGGTGGCCACATCCGGATCGCTGTCGTCGGCAGTGTAGTTTGGATCCGGGATCGGTGGGCTTGTTGGAGTGGGGACCGTACTTGCGATCAAACGTATGTCCCAGCGAGGGTTGGTGAGAAGCAGCCCCTGGTACCGGGCGCGGGTGACCTGGACCAGAGGAGAGCCCGAGGGCGTCTTTGGGGATGGGCCGAACAGCTTCTGAAAGCAACTGTTTCTGCAACACAAGGCTCGTTGAAAGCGGTGGGCGCTGGATTAAACCTTCTTTGGGTCAGGGCTGTGCTTACGCTGTAGACCTGGGGGTGTTCATTAGGGTGGAACGAAAAATAGAGAATTAATTTTTGTTCTATTTGTATTTTCTAATACCAATAAAAAGTTGCTTTTAAAGGTGGGTTATTGACCATGCAAAATTTCAATTCAGTGCGAAAATATTTTGAGGTACCGCAGTTACTATAAAAAAAATTTAAAAAATAATTTTTCAAAAAATCGTAATAGCAAAAGATATTATATTTTCATCTACTTATCAAGCAGAAAATCATCCAGTTTTGTACAAAAACTTTTTGAGGTGCCACAACTGCTTTGAGTGTCAGCATTTTTTTTATTATCATATTTAAAGCGGACTATTTTTTAATTATGTAAAGTAGTTTTTCTGAAAGCGTCAAGAAAGCGGGCCATGTCAAGACTCAGTTTGATCTTGAAAGTGTCACTTTTCAAGATTCGTCACTTTATAGATTCTTCAACAAGCCTCCTCATTTGCAAAGTATCACTTTCATACCTTGTAATGTAATATACTATTATCTACTTTGCGTTCGTACTGAGGCTATTACGATACGCGTTTGCGTATCGTAATAGACACAAAGCGATGCTATAATAAAAATACTAAAAATTTTCATTTTTTGCTTAAAAATGTGGCAAAGTAGATAAAATACTGTATGATACCTCGTTTATAAGGCATTTTGTAGCACTTACTCCTTTAGGGCACTCCTCGCTTCGCTCGTCGTAACCCTAATCCGTGTGTGCTACAAAATGCTTCTTATAAAACTCGTATCATAATATACTATTATACCGATGGGGCCACAATTATATATAACAGCAATGAGATAACATGAACAAGAAAATAACTCGTATTGCTTGAGTAAGAAAGAGAAAAACATAGTAGCAAATATTCGAGAAGGCTTGACGCTTAATTTAATTATGACATTTGTCAACTAAACATGCCTACTAAACTAATTTTTTCGTATGGGCATCTCTTTCTTACTCAAAAATTCTATTTTGTTATTCATGTTATCTCATTGCTGTTATATATAATTAAGGCCCCATCCGTATTCAAGATTCCATTTTGCTTGCATAGAAGTAAATATACTGCTACGGGTATGCGGCTTTTTAGAATATTTAGATTGAATTATATAATTATCTATGAAAAAGTGGCTGAATAAAAAGCAGTTTTTGTTTTGCAAAAGCTAATACAGGTAGAAGTTGCGTTATTTATGATAATGTATTTTTTAAAATTACACAAACTTGAAATACAACAATGCAACCCAACAAAAAGTAGATACATATAACCTTCAAAGTTTAAAGTCTCTCTTGGCTTCAAAACGTGGCATCTTTTCACAAGATTGAATTCTTGCACTGACAAAAGCATCTCTTACAGTTGCTCGGCAGACATTGGATGAAGATTCCGTCGGTAGTTTAATATGTCCTTCCACATCTTGGGTATGGCAATGTGAACTGCAAAAATTCGTCAATAGTCGTTGGAACATTACAATCACAGTCGTTATCAGTAAAATTTCTGAGATCTTCATCTTCTAAAAGCATTGTAAAGAGAGATTCTGACACTTTGGAATCCCACCACTTTATAATATCAATATATTCTTCAGCTTTAAAGTTAATTTCAGGAGTATACAATCTTCGAATTCCTCCTGTATTTTGTGCTCCGGTCTTCAAAATAGGAAGAAATCTTAATTTACGTACATATTTTCTTTCATCACTTATCATGCTTAAAATGTCGTTTTCTGGAAAGGCAATATAACCGTTTCTTTGAATCACTGGGTCCACCATTTGCTTCAAATTAGCTGAAAGATAGCGAGAAAAGTGTACAAACCTCCATAAATTTATTGGGCCATTTTTCAGGGACGCCTTTAATTTTATGTAAAACCAAACGGGAGCATAACATTCATAATAAATTCTGCTAATATGCAAAGGTTTTATGAAGGATCTTCTGTTGAAATATATAAACGTAATATTCGGTTCACACATGTCAGCAATCTTGAATGTGAAAGATTACCCAGATTTCTTTTAGACAAATCTAAAGGCAGCAATCCGCCCGAGATGGCTTGGCACATTTCTAGGAGGTATTTCTGATCTGAACTCAAGTCTTTGTAAACGGGTAATGTAAGCAAATTATCTTAAAAACGTTGAATTTTACGATCGGAAATCTTTCACATTTTGGTAGATTCTTGCCAATTATGCCGGAAAATTAATTTAGCCATGTTGTTTATCCACCCAGGTGATAAAACAAATGGCGTAATGACAGTTCGTTTCCATGAAACCAACAAATCATCCACTGCAATTATTTATTAAGATGTTCTTCTAACAATCTTACAACACCTCCTTTAGGTCCAGTATAGGTAGCTGTACCATCACACCTAATAACCACAAGACTTTTAATATTGACGTTATCCATTAAGTAGTTTGTTATACTTTGCATTATTTCAACAGCAGTACCAGCCTTTGGTAAAATTATCCTTGAATTTCGATCTTGGTTGCTGTAACAAAACAGTGCTCCTCTGTTATAGTTCTTCTGCAACATGTGTTCTTTTTCTTTTCTTTGGTGATAGTCCTTGCCGCCATCAAAATATAATCCTTTGAAGTCCAAATTACCTTCCACATTTCGTTGCAGTATTTCACGATTCTTCGATCTTTCCCTTCTAATTTTCATTCTATCTATTACCTTACTATTATCATCATCTGTAATGCGACGCACGTTTTTTAGTACTGCACTTGCTATCTTTGCTACAACTCTGTCCGAAACGCCTGTTCTGTCACAGGCCAAAACCAAAGATGGCAAATGCAATCGCATTTGTGACATTGTTGGTGTAGGGTTTTTTGAAATTGATGGGATGGACGACACTGGAACGGGCATATTTAATTCTAATTCTTCATAACAATCAATTTGGATGTTGTCAGTGTTTATTTGAAAACTATGTTGAGTTGCAGTAATTGCTTCTTTCTTATCCGCAGATTTCGTAATCCGCATTATAGCGTTCTGTGTCCTCTGCTCTCTTTCATTCAATTTTTTAGACATTAAAACATCGATGGAACTTATGGCCATATTTCTCTACTTTCTTTGGTGCTGCAGAAACTCGTGCTCAGTTTTTGGTACTTTAGACGATTTATTACATTTGCATAAAGAAAAATCGCGACACTTACAGGTTGCAATATCAAACAGTTTTTTAGAATCACCTTTATCTAGGTTCACGTTCTTTTCGAATGTTTCTGTAACTCTCCTAGCTTTTATAGACTTAAGAAAGTTCCTACATTTAGCATGATATGTAGTAATTTTCTGAATTACACGAGTATTAGAAACAATAGGTATTGTTGCTTTTCGCCACATAGTTTCTACTTTTACAGCTAATATCTTTGGAATTTCTCCTACTGTGGGTTCCTTAGAAGTTTGTCGGGCTTCATGTCATGCCTGATTTGTAAATAACATTTCATGAGGTCTTCATATGTTGGCAGAACTCCTTCATTGATTTCTTCTCTATTTCCAAAAATAAGACAATAACTCCTCTCGTTTGCACTTGCGACTTTGCAACATCGGCCATTTTGCACTGCTACTTGCTACGCAAGGCACTGTTCAATTTATAAAAATCTAACAATGTTATAATAAAAAAAAATGTTTGTATTAACCCGCACAAAATGAGAGAGTACTAACCATATGTCTTATTGTCGATTCCAAATTTAACAGTATAACATCACTGTGGTACGATATACGTGAGATAATGCGTAATAATGAAACATTAACAGATCAAAACATCACATTGCCAGATTGCCACACAAAACTAGCATAGCAGATAGAGATAACCTGCGTAATTCGATTTTTTTTAATTTTCAAAAAGCTTACTGCATCTCAAGGACTAAAGTTAGAAACTTCACATTTTGTACAGTTGATCAACAGATAATATGGCAACTGTCCGTCTCTATTAGAAACCACATATTCCAGTTTAATTTTTTCGAAAATTTTGAAATTTTTAAATTGCCTGTGGCGCCTCAGAGACTATGGCTAGAAACGCCAGATTTTGCAGAATGTATGAATAGATCAAATGGAAACTATTCACTACTATTACAAATCGCATATCCAAATTTAATTTTTTTGTTCCACCCTAGTGTCCATGGCTTGCGGGCTGTTGTTGGCTCAGTCCGGGATCGGCAGGGGCCTCTACGTCCACGTAAGGCCTGGGAAACTGCATCCTCGGTACGGCTGGGGTGGTTGCTGCTGGTACTCGAAGTCCCAGAAGCTGAGTGGGGTACTGGCTGGCTGGACTTGGAGCTGAGTTGGCTGCTGAATGGTCCTGGAAGTCGAAGCTGAGCTAGCTGCTGGATGGTCCTGGGCTCGGAGGTGGGTGCTGTGTTGAGTCCCTTCCTATTGAAAAGGCCCGAATATTTAAAGGGGCCCCGTCCTTTGTGTGGCGCCTTCTTGAGGCTCATTAGTCCAAGGAGGCGTTTAATTTCGCGGAAGGATTAATTAGCGACCTAATTGCTGTTGTAATAGATAGCTGATGAAACGCTGATCACATTGATACCAAAGTCGACGGGTGTGGCAGCTAAATTCGCGGCGTGAGTTAATTTCCCCGGTTTCTGTGTGTGTCAAAACGGAGGTGGTTTTTGTGCTTGCGCTTCGAATTTGGCTGATTCCGGGTGCTCCCTGGATTTATTAAATGCGCGTTAAATTTCCCTATATTTTTATATCAAACGGCCCTGTCTGTAGATTACGCCTTTTGCTAATTTAATCTATTTTTAGTATTGCGATATTAGGCCGGGCCCCAGTTTTTCGTTCGCCCAGGCGGCAATGTTGAATTGGGCCTCGCCTAGGAAAGCGAACATGCCGGAATCTGTGCAATTTGTAGCTGTATCGCGCTTACTTCGGGGCCGTTCCAGGTGATGCTTATTTGCTGCGCGCTCGGCTCCCGGACATGCTACCAGGTTATATTTATATTATATAGCGGTTAATTTTATCTTTCGATAGACACCAAACATGCGTGGTTTAATTGGGGCGCATTATTTTTTATAAGTGTTTCTCTAAACTTCTTGATATGTTTATCTACGGCTGCGTTTTGATTTTCGGCCTTCGGTTGCCTGCGTTGGGGACTTTACAGGGGTTATAACGCTGTGTTCTTAAATTTTCTTGCTGGTTACAACTTTTATGGGGGTATTTTGGCAAGGTTTATGAAATTTTTGCACGATCGTGACGACTTGGGAAACAGATGTGCCATTTCTTTGTTCCGCCGCCGCCTATCTGGCGCCGTAGAATTTCTTTTCTTTTTGCGATTGCTTTTTACCGATTCATATCAACTCTATTCAAGTGCCTCCTCAAATAGATAGTTTGGACATAAACGATCATTGGCTAGTCAATTCGAGTACAACTTTCTACTGGTGGATTATTCGTCTATTGCCTAATATTGCTCTTCTCATAACAGTCATAGAAAGCAAGCTGTTCTGGATGAAAAGAGAAACGTGAAGGAAATTATTTATTTATTTATTTAATTAGCACTCAGCAAACAGCCGTTAGGCCAATTATAGGCGTCGCTGTGCAGTTATGAGGACTTCCAACCCCACTAACGACTGTCATAATGTTGTATGACCGCAGGGACCAACTTTTTTCCGTGATAGCCGTACCACGAGGCGCCGAGAGATGCAGCCGTGGAACTCCCATCCAAGTTCTGACCAGAGACAGCGTTGCTTAACTCTGCTGATCGAACGTGGACGCTTGTTCAAGCTACACCACTCGGGACCCTTATGTCAGCTTCTGTCAATTAAAACCGAATAATCTCTACCAAGACAATCAATTGCAGAAGGTACAGATGTGAGAACTATAAGAACAGTTTTAGAAACAAAAATTAATACCGATGTTACAAACCTCAAAAACATGAGGACCATTTGACTAGGATAATATCAGATGCATCAACATTTTGTGAAAACATGGCAACTGAAGATGGCAACTATCAAAAATATTGTGTTTTGTGATAAATCGATATTTGGCATACATTGTTGGCATAACCCATCCATAGTTTTATATTATTGCCATGCAAACCTGTTACAGCTTAACGTTAAAATTAGTGTAGCTACTACCTGATATAGGGTTACTATGTTTCTATGGCTAACTAGTGGGATGGGCTTTAAACTAGAAGAACAGGCGGTTGCTTCCAAAAGTCAAATCAGTCAGTACGGGAAAAGATGCTTTTGTTATTGTTTAAAGCATCACCATGATGGATGATCAACCTGTGATATAATGAGACGGTTCCACTATGGAAAACCCTGTGCAAGACTTTTGGGAATATGTACAGTGCTCAGCTCCAAGATTTGAACCTTACCTTAATTTTGTACCTTTGAAAATGCTTACTTGGCTGCAAAACAGCACTGCGTTTTACAAATGAAAATCATACAGCAAATTCCAAAGGCTCTATTAAGATAACATTCATTACATCTAAGCTGGTAAGCATTGCAACTGTGACCGCAACAAAAGGTTTCCAAAACAATTCCTAAGAATTTTACCTGTTTGTCGTGATAATTTGTAGGAGGAGTTTTTCCACAGAAGGAAATAGTATTGACAGAGTTCAGAGCACTGAAGGCGTTACTGCGCTACAAATAGAAATATGCCTCAAAACCTATTTCACAACAGCAAGTAGGTATAAGCTCATACGAAATTTGACGGTAATTTACAAGTAGAATACAACATAGTCAACTTCTGCTAGCAGCTAGCAGCTATGACATACGTATAATTGAGATAATAAATCATAAGCGGATTGAAAACGGAAGCGAATTGGGCAGCTTCTCTATTGCTGTATTTAAAGAATATCTATGCGTAGCCACCATGAATGCACATGCGATAAACGAAAAGCTTTTTCAGGGCTTTGTTGGTAAACAGATAGTCAATAATATACAGGGTGTCAACAATAACATACAAGGGGCCTTTGAATTGCATTTTATCTGAGGTCGATGTTAAATTAGGTGGTTCTCTTAAGGGCACTTAAGGCAAAACTGGACTTAAATCAAGAGGTGGGTCTATCTGAGCGTCTGTTGAAATTTTTGATTTGTAGAATTTACCTAAAATATTATATTTTATGTTATGTTCACTTCTTGAAGCCTTCCTACAACCTTGTAACTCGCTATTAAATCTGTGGCATTTCTACAATTTCTTTCATTCGTATGTTTCAATGGCCGCAGCCAAATTCTTCGTGTCTTCGAGATTTGGTCTGTCTTTTCCACGCCATTTCATGAAAAAAAGATATAAAGTTAGATTAAATAGAGAGATGTCAAAACCAAGAACAAAGAAACCAATTGATAAAAAGGCGTAAGTTGAAAATCATATGGACCATCAGAGAAACGTTAAGCGAATGGTTTAAATAGGGAAATTAGTAATAAAATGTGAGCCCAACGGAGAAAAGAGGAGCTCTAGAGAGATATCGCCCAGAAAAACTTTACCCGATAAGTAGTTACATATGAAAGAGCTCACATAATTACTAGGGTTAAAGTGACAATGAGCGAAACATTCAAACAAGGAATTGACAAGAGATAGATTAGAAAATGGGTTGAAGAGACATCGGGGATGACAAGAAAACCGAGGATGAGATAAAGGGGGAGATATAAAACAGCCGGGGGTTTATTGCTCCACCGGCTATTAACTTGCTTTGGGTTTTAAATTTTCAATTCTTTGGAAGCTGTAGCAATATGACTCTTACAATTCTTCCTACGTATTTTACTCAACTTTATAATGTTTATTATGGCACGTTCCTATTTCACATGTTGATGTTTGTAACCTATTCAGCTATTTACATTTACATACCGTGACAGGAAAAACCTAATACACTGCACTAAGCAATTTAATCATTCGTTTTCTTGTCTTAATCATTGATATATAATTTCTAACACATCTTCATTTTTATCCGCTTTGACAGGTCATTCTATATTATCCCTGTTTTAAAGTATTTACATACAAAGTGGGAAGTTGCCGCACTAGACTAACAGATAATGTAGGCTGTATTGTGGCAACTTTTTTAATGAAATTACGATACGCAACTGAACAATAAAACAAAAACTATTGGATGAATTGAATTTACTTGAATCGATTTGGAGAAGATGTGTGTTTTTGATTAAAAATGTTTAGTTATATTATTAGACTTGAGAGTACATACTTGTTAGGTTGGATTCTGTATGAAGGATGAAGAAAAACATCATTGTTGATGAAATATTTTTTTAAATAGTGGTATATTTTTTGTAATATAAATTTTAGAGTCGGCTTGAAATTTTTTAAATTTAGTTATCGAACGGATTTGTTTTGTAAGTGAGTTAAACATTTTTGGTCCTAAATAATTTATGGATTTTTGACTAATCGATTTATTTGTTTTTGGAATGTTAAGTTTATCATGACTAATTCTTCTGGTGCTGTACACATGATTTATATAATTTATATCTGACCTTTTATAGATATAATTTATAGTTTGCAATATATATAGAGTTCTAATATCTGGTAGTCCGGCTTCCTGATATAGTTTCAACGTTGGATAAGGTTTTTGTTTTTTATAAATTATTTTAAGTATAAAGTTTTGGGTTCTCTGCAAATTTTGTAAATGAGTTTTATTTAAACTACCCCAAGCTGTAATGCCATACTTAATTATTGATTCTACAAGAGCTACATAAACCATTTTTAAAATTTTAATTTAAAGTTATATCGTATTGCATAGAATTTGTATATTAATTTTCTATTTTTTTTGTTACATATTCAGCATGTATATTCCACTTCAAATGTTGATCTAACATCTACATTTCTTCTACATTTTGTGAGTTTGTGGAAATTTCTTTTGGAAATCCATTTTCCAGTTTCTTCAACCACTCAATGCAAATAGGCTGGTTCTTTAAAATCTCTAAAATACTGTAATATTTTCTCGTTTCACAAATTATGTTAGCGGTTTGAGCCCAAGGCGCTCTAAGCCGACTTACCTGGTTTCTGGTTTCCCTGAAAACGCTTACTGCAACTTTGCTTCACAAAAAAACAAACAGTATGAAATTCAGTACTGCTGTATTAGGACCAAGATAACTAAAATTCTCATCGGGTCAGCTGTGGAAACTGGGATTCCTATCAAATTACAATTAAAGCTACCTTACGCAAGACGCAATACAAGTTAAGGAAGACAGTATTAATAGTCTAACGACAAGTTTTATAATGTTGGTGATTGGAAGACAATATATGTTCAAACTTATGAAAATGGGAAAATGAGAAGAAAGCACTTGTTCAGAAATTTTCTTTGATTTATATAAAAACATACTACTGTTTTCACTTTTTTTTTATCTGACATAACCCACTTCAAAGGCACCTGGTTAATACATATAACAGATGTTTCTGTATTTTATTGTAATTATAGAACTATTACGATTCAGAAAAAGACGCAATGCAGTCGGTGCTTGAGGGAGATACTTTCGCATCGATTGTTATAAGACACAACTATTCTGATGCCTTACGAGCTCGCGTCAACGACTGGCGTGGTTCTGAACCCTGGGATATAGCTTCCTCTGACATCGACGTCTTCAGAGACGTAGCAAGTGTTTGCAGATTACGATTTATATTTTGCAGATAAACCCATTGCGAATTATTTGAAGATATATCTATACGAAACCTTTCAAACCTTTATACAGGATTACTTAGAAATCTGCGACATCCCGAAGAAAGTGCTAACGGTACCAATAAAGGTAAGACAGAAGCACTGTAAGGTGATATTGCTAAATCAAATTTAATTCCAGTGGGAGACTCCATTCTATGGAACGATACATCCCAATTTTGCTGACTTTGCAATTCCTGGTATATTGCTCTCGTTAGTATTTTTAATAAACTATCTTCGTGCATTGAATTTAAAATATATACAGTAATACCTCCGTTAATCGAACGTCTGTTAACCGCAGATTTGGGGCCTCGATGGGCGAGAGTACCCGTCGCTTGTATTCGAAGTCACAGTGAAAACTCGAGCGCTCGGAAAAGAGTTCGACGGGCGCTCCAGTTTTTACTTGGTTAAGGCATAATAGCTTAAGTGACGCCCGCACCCCCCTGGGTAATGCAAAAGCGGTTCCATGAGGGGTGGGAAACGGTAGAAGAGCTTAAGGAGAACCCCGAATATTTAAAAAATGCTGACGTCATGATTTTGGCACAACCGTTGGACCAAGAGGTTATGGAACGTAGCGAAAAGCATTAGCATGGATTGTTTTTACGATCTCTTGTTCATGACTCCAATGAACTGAATTTTACTTATCCGAAATGATGTTACGGGTAAAACGATAATTGCTATCCGTTAACAAGCGAAAAGGGCACAGCTAGCTCAAGTGTAACACAGAGGTGAGCCCAATCTCATAAGCATAAGTAATTCTGTAAAACTATATTTGGGAGGGACGTAGAAAGTCAATAATAATAAGTTAACGTGCCCTATCGGACTATAAATTCTTGCTCTAATCCAGAAGTGAAAGACCTCATAGTTGGAATTGGGCAGCTGCGTAGCCACCTTGCTTCAACCTATAAACGCTTAATGTATTCAGTCATCTGCATGTCGTTTTATAAATTCATTTAAACACAGAGTGTGCTAATTACAAAAACATTAAACTCATACTCTACAGAGGAAACGGTTGTACTGGAAATGGCCCTAACGACAATGTCACGGAATTACAAGCTATTACTGACAAAACCTATTAGGCTGGTAACAATCCAACCGGTATTGTCAACAAGATTCTTAGCCTTTCCTTATTGGAGGGAGGCATAACCACAATGAGATGTGTGTAATCTTAAATATTAAATAGGTAAGCTTTAACTAAAGAAGGGAAGAGATATACACGTGCAGTAAATAAACATAAATAAACGTCACGCAGCGTCACAATATCGATTGGAAGCGATGTGTGAGACGATCAACGGACCTGAGCAGTTTTTAGGCTTTGCGAATGCGAGATTTAATCCGACGGAACCATCGAATGCTATTCTTACCTCAACGGGGTTTCGAGGACCCTTTACGCGAACACGCAACTTTACGAAAGCTTTCGGCTGCTTCACGCGTCACGAATTTTTACATCGAGTTGCTGACTTGTCTGCCCGGAACGTTTCCAACTCGAACATCGGCGAGCGCTCCCTTCACGCGGCGTTTCTTCCACTCTCAGGGCGAGAACATAGGCGTACGCATAAAATTCTATGGGGACAAAGTAACATAGTAATGAGATCTGTTCTTTTTATTTCGGTTAACAGAGGTTTTGTTAGTAACAGCTTCAGTGAGTTGACTATGTTTAATTTAAAAATTTAATCAATGATGTATATCAGGCTATGATTCGTTTTATTTCAGTATTGAATTTTTTGTGGCACTGGCGCTGACTGCGGGTGCAATGCTAATTGAACGGAACGAAGGCAGCTTGGAGAGAGCTTTCGTCATCGGCGTCAACGAAGTAGAGCTTCTGACAGCGCACATCATATGCGAATTCTTCATAATGGCGGCTCAGTCTGCTTTAGCTATGATCTGTACTTTTGGCATCTTTGAAATGACTCTAAAAGGATCGCTAGTGCTAGTAATAATTCTAATGATGCTAACTGGATTTTGCGGGATGTGCTATGGTTTGTAACATTTTCCACAAAGACGTGTCTAATATGAGGTATACATAAAACTGTTTCAGGGTTACTTATTTCCTGCATTTGTAACACTGACCTCGCCTCAAATCTAATGGCCATTGGCAGCTTCATCCCGATGCTAATGATGTGTGGCATTATTTGGCCCATCGAGGCTATGCATCCTTTGCTGCGACCATTTTCCACGATATTTCCTCTAACGCAAGCTACGCAGAGCTTGAGGAATATCTTGCAGAGAAATTGGGGCTTCACCGTCCAGTCTGTGTACATAGGTTACGTCTCTATTAGTGTTTGGATAATTGTATTTCTAATCGTTAGTGTAATATTTCTAAAAATTAAGAGAGATTAAGTGAACATGTTTGTTTAATTTGTTGATGCATCTGCAAAGCCTCAAATTTAAGGATTATGAACACAACTCCTGCTTGGTGCGTATTGTTACGTCTACTCCGCTTCCATAATTACCGTATATAACACAGCAAAGTCATTTGCATTACATAGACAGGCCAAGAAGTGCTACGAAGAGCGGAAGCCGAACAGTTACTGATCACCATATAGTGTCGAAAAATCACTTATTTAGGCCACGCTTTAAAGGGTGAGAAGTACCGACTATCACCGATTATACTAAAGGACAAAGCGAAACTGGATTCGTTAATTTAGGAATTCCTCTAAAAACAGAAGCGCAAATAGATGATGCAGTAGGCATCTGACCCAAGCTATTCAAAATGCAGATTGGAAAGTAATTTTGATACACAGTGAACCAGACATAACAGAAAATTGTCTTGTAGTAGTAAAGGAATTAATTACAAATAAACGTAAACTGTGTGAGCAAGGAGATGGTAAGAACACCAGAGACAAACGACAACTTAATGAGGCCAATAAAGAACTAAAGGCAATACTTTTCAAAATCAAGAATCGAATAATTCAAGATTATCTAGGCCGTTTATCAGCTACCGAAGCTAGTGAATATGTACTATGGAAAGCCACTAAGAAAATACAGCGACGCCTATAATTGGCCTAACGGCTGTTGGCTGAGTACAACTAAAAAAAAAGACACCTCAACAATCAGTTTCACCAACTAAATGCAACGACGGAAAATAGTGCATGAATGACAGAGAAAAATCAAATGCTTTTAAAGAACACATATCGAAAATATTTATGACCTAGAAGTATCATGATAACACAAAATGCTGAAGAGGAAGAAGAAATATCAACATATTTATGGCTCCATTCATTCAGAATTTTTAAGGTAAGGTAGTGAAAAGAGTTATTAAAAAAATTATTCCAATGTGGCAAAAACAACTGAAAAGTGTCAAAAATGTATTCTGAAGATATTCAATCCCATTTTGAAACTAGCATATTCTCATAATCAACGAAAAACTACACAAATGAAATAACTTCATATAGCATATTAGTCTTTTATCTCTATTATCCAAAATACGAGAAAAACTTGTGTTAAAGGGACTTTTACCCATACTAGAGGAAAAACATATATACTCTGCTTTTAATTCCCAATGAAACCTAGATTCTACAATTTTCTTTTTAAAGATGCAATCCACAAAAGCAATTACAAAATACCTGTCTTGAAGTTACGTTATTTTATGTAAGACCGGATGGAATTGGACCTTAAAGTACTTTACGGCTCCCTAAGCGACACTAAGCGGGCTGTCAGTTTGCCAGTGTGACTAGCAGTGACATAGTAGGTTGTCAAACTGTATGAAAATTGTAAATTTGGTTTTAATTGGGAATATTCCAGCCGGTGCATAAAATGTTGTATGCACATCATGCGTAACCAGCGTTATGGCCCTTGCCGTGCTAGAAACCGCGGCTACGCCTTGTTAATTATAAAGGTATGAAACAAAACTAAGTTATATTTTATGACTATTTCGAGACTTACATTCGCTTGAAGACATTCCATAAAATTATGAGGTACGGAAATTAAATGCAAGTGGACACTGTCAAACTGATCCTACGTTAGGATCTTTAATTCATAAAATCAAATGTTAAAAATATTATCAAGTTGACTAGTATAATTGAATTATGGGTTGCATAACCTTGTCGGCGACAATAAGAAATAGAGTACGTAATACAGCATACAGGATGTATGATACATTTAATTTAAATATTTATATCCAGATATCTAATTGATATCATGTGATACAACAGTTGTATGTTTAACTGGTGGGATAGTAAGGGCAATCACAAGGTTGTTTATTTTTGTGTATAACAAAATAACTTGAATCCAGAATCTACGAGAAATTAATTGTGAGAAAATAATAATTGCTGATTTGATACGTAGTAGTACTAAAGCATTCTCTATGATCAAATTTGACTTCAAGTCACAAATATTATTCAAGTCCATAATTCAAGATTATTTGGCTTCATTTAAGGTAGTAAATTACAATTGTAAATATTAGAATACTACGACGCCAGTAAAACCAGTGAAAGTGAGTGTTGTGGTATGCTGTAGAACTGCCTATTCAAGTAATAGAGTTTCCAAAGAGCTACAACGAGCTTTAGATTTGGTCGGGAACAACCAGACGTTTGCTGACTAGAATATGTCCAGTTAGGTGCTGAGGTAGAGCATTCAGGTACAAGAAATAAACATTCAGAAGGTTAGTGACAATTTATGACGATCATGTCATTGGCTTGATGTGCGCTTACGTCGACCGATATTTCGATGCTTCACTGATGGCATTTTTTCCAAATAAATTACACACTGAACTATCGCTTTGAATTCAATTATTTTTCGCCATATGTTGACATCGAGACTAATGTTTTCGAGGCAGATTTTGATCAAAATGAATAAAAAATCATGTGAATTGTCTGAGTTCAATTGGCAACATGACTTTTCCATTATTCTATTCTGGTTTTCCCATTCTGAAAAAAATCGATTTTTTTCTAATTTTTCGAATTTTACGAGTTTTCAACTCCCATTTTTCCATTTTTCTCTTTGAAAAGCCATTCAGAAACGAAAACATACGAAATCCAATATAAAAATACCATACAAAATTATCTTTCTTATTTTCCGAATTTTCCGACTTTTCCGATGGATTTTCTCAAAATTTTCTCAAAATGGGTACCCTTTGCCGACTTTGTTCAGAATTCGGATGTAATTTTCAAGGGTTGCCCAGCTTTAACAAAATTTTGCATTTAGACAAAATGTTAGCATTATGAAAATTTAATTGTATTTCGATTCTCTGTTAGATCAATAGCAAATAAAGAAGTTTCAATGAACGCGGGAGATAGAGACAACAAATTATATTCTTTGATACTTTTAAACATAGATGCCCTTTTGGCATCTTTCTCTTAACATCCAGGAGTGGTCTTCACGGTTTGTTCAGCTTTAGCAGAATTTCTCACTTCGAAAATTTTTAACATTAAAAAAATTATTTTTGCTTTGATACTCTTCTAGTTTACATCAACAGTTTCAATTATAACAATTGAAGATTCACACACGAAGTATACAATAAAGTTTTTGAAAGTTGTTCCTAACTGACCATTCCACTTAAATAATCAAGTGCACGTTTTGTTGTTACACACTGTCTAAAAGATCTTCCGATCCTTTATTTTAATACCTCTCTCTCTATTTTCGAGATTAGTCGACTTGAATTTACAGAAGGTTGACCTTCTAGCGGTGAAACACTGAACTACGCCGCATTTTCTGAATTTCATAGTAGTCAAGATTAAAATGAAATTATTTTCAGCAAAACCAGAAAAAGGAAATCTAGTGAGTCCTCGAGGGTTTTAATTCTCTAATCTAATAACTTTGAGGAAGTTATAGCGATTTTTCGTTTTGAATAAACCTTTAGCAAATTACCGCTGTTTTAAAATAGTTCAGCCACCGTTTAAAACCGTTACTGGTAATACCTTAAGAGATTTTCCTGACTGAATGTTGATAATGACCGAAAATTTTAAAAAGATTGCAACTATCCATGGCTATTACCACTGGGGTTGCCAGACGTCCCGTTTTTCGGGACAGTTTTAGAGAGTTTTGTCCCGCGTTCCGGATAATATATTAACGAGACACTTTTTTGTCCCGTTTTTACACCTGAAACCGTACTTTAATAATTTTTTGTCATTGGCGTTTCTCGTTTGTTTGTTCTTTTAATCGGTAAAAAGTGCACATCATCGCACATCATTTTAGGTAATAATGTTCACTGTTTAATATATGTTATTTTGTTAAATACAGAAATTTTATTTTTTATATAGCACATGTTAAAGTGTGCTTTTATCAACTCAAAACAAAAGATCAAGCATTACTTTAACAGCAAGGTTAGATAAAGTAGAACTTTAACATCAAGGATAGATAAAGTAATTTAATTTTCTAACTTTTGTTTAAATTAAATATGACAGCTTCGTATTATCGTAGCAACCCAATCTAGCTACTGACATTTTGAAATGTGATTGACTGTACTTATTTTCTTTTGAAATTGTTAAAGTTCTTGCTATAGAAAAAATATTGTATTATACGCGACGATAAAGTTAGTTCTATCCACTCTTGAATCATTAACGTCTCGACTTCGTCTCGACGTTAAACGATTCACTCGTCGATAAAATTTAACTTGATCGTCTTGTATAATAAATTACTATTTATCCATTTTATGAGACTATCCCGTTAGCCCTAAAATGTTATGGTGTTGTGTTTTTTTTAAATAAATACATAAGTCCGATGTATTCGCTATTAAAATCATATAAATAACAAGTATGCATTCCGTCTTCATAAAAAAGATTGGGGATTGGTAAATCTGCTACAAGATTAGCTATAAAGTTCCATGAGATTTAGTTATCTCAAAGGTGGATTCATAAATACAATTTGGAAAATGTTTCTGTACGAATTCTGAGGAAATAATAGTTTTTGAACTACCTGTGTCTATTAAAAGTTTACCGCCGGTGGCAGGAATTATAATATACGGAAGATTTGATTTTGGATTTACATTAAAAGTTTCTATGTTAGGCTCTTAATATAAATTTACGGTATCATTTGGGTCTGGAAATTCGTAATAATCTGGTGTACTGTCTAAGCCTTGAGGTTCATTTTCAGAATATTGAAAAGTTTTCATCAAATTCGGAGATATTTTCGGAAATATTTTCGGGAATGTCTCGTTGGTAATCATCATCGTCGTCATGATAATATAATTGATTAGAATTTCTAACGATGTTTCGAGAATTCGCTCTATATTTATTATAAGCGTCTCATTGTTGAGTAGCTAGTCTTTTTATGGTACTAAAGTCCATAGGTTCGGGTTTATTTGTTGGTTTAAAATTTAGTTTAGGTGCAAATGCATTATAGTTTGAATTTGGATTACTCTATAGGGGTTTTGAATATTTTAATATATAGGTATTTTAAAATGGTTCGAATTATTTAAATGTTATGGTCTCGACATGTAATTTGTGTTGTTGAATTTAGAACCACAGAACCACTTTGTGGTAAAAACAGGCCACTTGCCTATAATAAGAGGAAGAAGAAGAAGAAGAAGAATTTAGGAAAATTAAATTTGTTTTTAAATTTGATTGCTGTATATTGGAAGCCAAATGTGGTTTATTTAATTTTTCACTTTTAAAATTACTTTGAGTTTGTGAGTATAGAATATCTAATTTCTCCCTTACAATACTTAATGCTTGTTCTAATAAAGGTAGATTTCTGTTTCTTACAAAGCTTCCTAAAGTTTCATTTCGTCTACTCGTAAAAGTTCGCAGTGCTAAGTCTTTCTTAGTTTTTAATTTATGATTTATAATAGCTTGAGGTTGCCTACTCAATGACACTTTTGAATTATAAATTGCCAAATCGTTCGAATTTTATTGCAAAATTCTATCGAATTGTCTCTGTTTTGTTTTAATTTGGTCAAGTCAACTAAAAGATTTAATTCTGACTTTTGATCGCCAAATTTTCAATAAATACGGTTTTTAAATTCGTCCAAGTATTGTATTGGGAACCTGTAATTACTTCCAAGGCTTGACCTTTAATTTATTCCTTATTGAGGACAAAATTACTTGATTGACATAATCGTTTGAATTTTCTGTGCAAAATTTACTTTGAATGATCTCTGCTGATCTAATAAATTCTGACAAAGTGGCTTGATTTCCATCGTACGTATGTATTTCATTTAATAATGCTACACTAAAATGTGGGGGAGCAATGCTGTGTCTTGCTCAACCATATTGGAGTTGGTAATACTATTATTTAAAAATAGAATTCTAGGTGTTCGTCTTAAAGGTGATCGCGATCGATTGCGTGACATCAAAATTTTGGCGAAAATTAAGTTTATTTATTTTTTATGTTAATAGACAGTTGAATACTAGGGAAATCTTACTCAGGGGTTCCTACACACAGTACGTGAGTACAGAAATTAAGCACGCGTAGTATGTGCACTGAATGGTAACGCTTACCGCGTTTTGCTTGATCTTATAATATAAATAATTAAAATTATGTTAGTATATTTAAAGTTTAATATTAATTAGCTTTAAGCAACAAAGCTTTAATAATTATTACTTTACTTTGCTTTACTTCTGTTTAAATTATAAAATTGATTTTCAATTTAAATTGTAAATAAGCACTTACATTGTGCCTTAAACTGATGAACGGTGCCCGATAGGCCTTGTTGTCTTCAAATGGACTCTGTTGGTTCTGAACTGTAATATCGAGTCCTGTTGTCCTCAATTGGACGAGTGGTTGCAATGACCAAGTGGTTCCAATAACCAGAGGTTGATTGCAGAAATAGGAATCGACGGGGCGGCTCTCCGTACGGGCGATGTTTGTTCTTGAAGGCTTCCAGAAGATCCGGGCTTAGATGGTAGAATCGATGAACAATTAAGGATTGAAATCCAAAAGTGCGAAAATTTTCGAACAACCTCTTAAACTTTTTTGTTCATCCGAACGACTGCGCCAGTTAAATTAAAAGGCCGTCGAAACGACTTTTTAACAAACATTTTTATTTTACAACGACAATGTTACTCGTTAGAGCTCAAATACACAGTTAGACAATTTCTTATATCTATCGCAAGTCAAGTGCCTGCTGCTATGCATAGAACTAAGAATAAAATATCATACTACTAACTTATATAGTATTTTCAATCTACTAAGGTAAGCCTACCGTCCAAGGATGCACGTGGTAGGAAAGCGCGTGCATACAAGCTTGCACTTTAAACATTAGGAGACTGTATTATTACAATGTAACTCATATTGATGATGTGCCTACGATTACCTTAAGCTTGCTCCAACTTTATTTTGCTCTATTTGGCTCGAGATTATGGAAATGTAAATCGTTTATCTGAATAGCTAAAAAATAATGACCGACTAGTAACCGTTGTGTTTACATTAATGCACTATAAACTGAATAGGGAATTCAAATATTTAATGATATACTATATAGTTATTAATTTCGGAATTTAAAACTGTGACCAAGGTTTTGGATATTTTCATATCTCCGCCGTTGACAGATTACCTTTATTTCAGAATTCGACATTTTTACAATTAAAGTTTTGTATTTTGGTCTTTTTTGCAGTAAACAGTACTTAGAATCACTATTAGTAATGCAAATTAGATTATATAACATTGCCGTGCAATGCAGCGAAGCCAGAACAAGTTATGTGTCTTGCTAAAAAGTTGTGTTAATGCAACAAAACTAGTAACTTCTTTAATATAAATTTATTCGATACCTGAGCTATGACATCAGTTTGCGTGATCTGCAAGTCAGAAGAGTTAGAGCATATTGGGTTCGGTGGCCCTCCAATTTTGTTATCGTAAATGTGCCTGTGAAAATATAGTACAACTTTTTCTGCGAATTTATTTGTTTTCACGTGATTTTAGTTTTATGCTAAGTAGAAACTGCAATAGCATGGTACGTATATAATCAATCTTTTTTCCGCTTTTCGACATTAAGTACCATCCGTTACAGTAACAATACCTTCTGTCCTTCAGTATTTATTTTTTAGCTATGCCTTTGTATTTGAGTCTATTGTTGCCCTCCTATACTATTCTCAATTTAATTTATTTAATTTAACATATTACAATCTAAAATGGATTTACGACAATAATCAAACCGAAGGTGTCATCACCTAGCTACAGAAGAACAAGGTCACGGGGCTACTCTGAAAGCGTTTCTATTTATATACGTCGCAAGTAGATAATTATTTTTATAATTATTATAACCCCCAGTAGGACTTCGCCGAGAGGGACAATTGGCATTCCTTAATCCAGAAAAGAACAATATCGGCAAAGAGGGGGTCGCTGAAGTTGGAAAAGCAGCGAAGTTACCTTGAGTTTCCACCTGTTAACGTTAATTCCATTGATAAAATAACCAGTATTGAGAAATATAAAGTACACACTGTACAAAACATAACATATATAGAATTTACACTACAGGACTTACGTGTGGGCTTAAAAGTTCCTCGAATATGTTTATCTGGAAAACGGAAATACGAATGTTCTTACCTGGAGAAATGTTCTGAACTTCAGGGCTCGTAACACCCACGAAGATGTTCGTCGGAGCAGCGAAAATACGACTGTTTTGATATGGGGCTGAAAATGACCTTCGAGAACTTATGTTGCTTGTACGATAAATCAGATATTCACATCGTTCGTTCGATGCGATAAGCACCTACAAAGTGAGTCAACGTAGTTTAGCATAGCCAACTTTCCAGTATCACTTCAGTTAAGACCGTTTAATCATTCTATATTATTAAATGCAACTACACTGTGATTGCACACGTATAACACTTAAGGCAAGAGCTTCGAGTTCGTACTTTCGCCTCGGTGGTGACTGTTGTCTCTCTGATTTCTCTTCCAAAAAGTTCAAAAATCACAAAATGTTATGACCGACTACCAGACGAAATGGACGGTGTCGCGTAGTTGTAGGTTGGACCTTCAGCAACTATAAAATATCCCTGCTATTGATCAAAGCGAGAAAATTATGCGAAACATCTAAAAACTTAAAATACACATTTCTGGTAGTTTTATTTTTAGAGTGCTATAATTTCATTGTGATACAGTACCAATTAACATTTTTTTATACTTTTACTTTTGGTTATTAATTGTAGGACGGTTTCATTGAAATGGGAGAACCATTTTTCTGCTGCATCGCAATTATCAGCTTCACTAATTACGTAACAGATTTGCCGCCAGATCACCTATTATTTTATTGTGAATGTATTGTAGTTGCTTATGAAGAAGATTCGTCTTAAAAATCAATTTTTGTGGACAAAAAGACATTTTTAATTGGTTTGTTACTTGTCAGTCGCATAAACCGTACAAGAGCATACCAAAACATCATAATTTTTTTAATTTTTTTTTTGTTTACTCAAGTCCAGAACAACGTTGCTTATTATATATTTCTTTTTGACATGTTTCTTCTTTTAAAGCAATGCCACTAAAGTATTTATATATATTGTAATCATTACTGGATTTTCGCTTGTATATTTTGTTGTTATGAAGATGCAAAAGTACAAAAAAATAAAAGAGCTAAATTTTGGTGGACCAAGATTAAATAGTGGTATTAGTAAGCAGAAGTTGTTGCTCAGAAATCAACGAAAATAACGAAATAACTATTATTGACCAAGCAAATAATACTTTACCCCATATTCGTACAGTTAGATTTCGAAGTTGTAAGTTCAATTATTTCGGGTCACTAGTTACAAATACTGGTGATAGCGTTGATTGAGGTATTTGGGTCCAAACTGCTGCCGCATCAGGTAACAGAGTACAATGGTTTAAAACGTGTTAGTACGGCAACAGTCGGGCCTCTGTTTTTATAGAATTTTAAAATAAAAAGGTATGGAGACATTGCATACGTCACACAGCAGACAGGTTGGCTCTTGTAAATTCAACGATGACGCATCTCGACAAATAATAAAACGGCAGCTGAGGGTCATGTCTTTCGAGAAAATATATATCAAAACCGATTTAGAAATTTGTACATGGCTTAATTTATATGAAATATTGTATGAAATTGCAAATAGAAGACTTTTAAACTATATGTTTTCTTAATTATGCAGAGAGTGCTCGTTTATATAGTGAGGCAGGTTGGCCAAATGGTTAAGGCGTCAGATTCAAGCTCTGATCTCGAGAGAGAATACGGGTTCGATTCCCGTACCTGTCATATTTTTTATATATTTATTATGAAAGTCTTGATTTTAAGCTAGTTTATTCACGACAGCTCTACCAGTACAAACGACTGAGCTCCTTTTCGACTAAAATGGACAAAGAGCGGAAGATGTTGATTGTATCGCCGGAATTTGTCCAACGTCTTAAGTCTGGCGATGATGCTGAGAAAAATATATTATCACAGCTTGATGACGAAATGCAAAAAGTTTTAAAGTCCAAATTAACTGATCACGATAAATGGATCCAGTACAATCAGGTTTTACAACGATTCCTTCATTTCACAAACCAGGCGCGGCAGCCAATCAAAATACCTATTGAAACAACCAGTGACAGCCTATCAAATGCCGTTATTTTATCTACACTTCCCAAAACTTTTAAGAAAAAAGCTGAAGTTTTCCTACGCATTTTGAGTACCTCAAGCGATGTGAGCTGGGATCACAAGGGTACCGTTACTATAGAGGGTGAAATTTTACCGGCGTCTAACATAGTCGATTTAATTCACGACACTCTGCGGCCTCGAAAAACTATTAATCCACCCGGACGCCTACAGTTTGCTGATTACATCAAAGACCTTAACGTTGCTAATGTGCTGCTAGCTAAACCTAAACAGCAAAAGAAGCCAACCCCGACTGGTATTACAGGAAAAACCGAAATGGAAACTGATAACTGCGAGTCCGATTTAGAATATAAATTAAAAACACCAGCTACTCATCCAAGTCCACATCAAAAAGGTTCAGTCAGAAAAACGCCGATAAGGAAACGCCTCCAAAAAAGGGCCGTTAGAAAAACGCCTCTAAGGCAGATGTCATCAACACCAAAAACGAAGGGAATTCTAAATTGGGTGCATCTTAAACTTTAAAATTACACAATGAAATTCTGATTTTATTACTTACAGCCTTTTTAATTTGAAATGTCGTACACCTCAAACTACAGTTTTGTAAATTGCTAGCGAATTTTTAGAAAATAAGACATTCTGCTGTACATTTATATTTATATTATTAAGTATTATACGAAATAAGAACAATATATTTGTTTATTACAAAAGTGTTTGTGTTTTTTATTTCTACTCTGCTTTTGTTTTTCACGAATCTGCAATAATTACAAAATCTAAAGCTAAAATATTAGTATTTGAAGTTATTTTACAGTTACAAAGTGTAAAATTTCAAAAAATCAATCTACGATTTCATAATGGCGTGATATAATTTAAAAAATTGTGATTTTTTTTAATTTTGTGCGATACATTTTATAAAAAAAGTGTAAAATATTTGCAAATTTTTCAACGAAATTGCTATTTCTTTTAATTTTGAGCGATGCATTTTATAAAAAGTGTAAAACATTTGCATAATTATGCATAGTTTATGTTACATGATGTCGATTTTTGTGAAAATTTATGTGGGATGGCTTGTAATTGCGTGATTTTTGTTCAATTTTCATCGTGTGTTGAATAAAATATCGTTTTTTGTATAATTTCAAGTGATATGATGTCAGTTTTTGTATAATTTATGTGACATGATGTCGATTTTTGTGTAAATTTATGTGATATGATGTGTGATTGCGTGATTTTTGTTCAATTTTTATCGTGTGTTGAATAAAAATATCGTATTTTGTATAATTTCAAGTGACGTGATGACAGTTTTTGTATAATTTATGTGACATGATGTCGATATTTGCGAAAATTTATGTGAGATGCTGTATGATTGCGTGATTTTATTCAAATTTTTGTTACTTTGGGGGTCAACACATACGTCTTTTCGTAATTTTTGCGTGTTTCTATTCAAATTTATTTTCATTTGTCGTCAACACAGACGTATTTTCGTAAAATTTTACTATTTTTCAATGAAAGTTGTATAAAAATATTGTTTTTTGTCGTTTTTGCAGAATTTAATGTGACAAGATGCCGATTTTTATAAATTTTCATGGGAGATGCTGTCGATTTTCTAAAATTTTAAACGAAATGCTTTGGAAATTGCATGTTTTTATTCAAATATTAGTAATTGAAGCTATTTTTCACATACAAAGTATCGAAAATTCATATAAATTGAACTACGATTTCATAATTGTGTGATGTACTTTAAAAAATTACGGTTTATTTGTTAAACGTTTGCAAAATTATGCTTAGAAATAACTCTTAAAACTTTTTTACATCATTTTTTCGGTACTATAAAGTCGCTTTGTAAAGATTTTCAACGAAATTGTGCGTTTTTATTCAAATTTTTGTTACTTTGGGGATCAACACATACGTCTTTTCGTAATTTTTGCGTATTTTTATTCAAATTTATTTTCATTGGTCGTCAACACAGACGTATTTTCGTAAAATTTTACTATTTTTTTCAATGAAAGTTGTATAAAAATATTGTTATTTGTCGTTTTTGCAGAATTTAATGTGACAAGATGCCGATTTTTATAAATTTTCTACGTATTTTCGTAATTTTGCGTGCTTTTATTCAAATTTATTTTAATTTGTCGCCAACACATACGTCTTTTCGTAAATTTTTTACAAGAAAAAATGGTTTGACTTCTATTTTTACAAGTATCCCTTGTCTTATTTGCAAACGATATTGAAAAGCTATTTTTTTTTCAACGAAATTTTCTGTTTTTATTCAAATTTATGGGGGACAAGCATTCTTATACAATAAGACTCGGATATCTTCGGAACACGCTAGCTAAAAGCAACGCACCACCCTTTCTTACCTATATGAGTAAGAAAAAGATAGCCATACAAAAAATTATATTAGTAGGCATGTTTAGTTGACAAATGTCATAATTAAAATTAGTCAAGCTTTCTCCAATACTTGCTAATATAAGCCGTTCACGATCTTTTTGGGTCAGGTGAGGCTATGACCATCTAGTAATTTTGTTGGCAGTACCTCTGCGGCAACTAAACTCCCTAATGCAAACTGACACTTTTTCTGTTAGGTTAGGTTGTTTTCAGTTTAAGGTTATATTTTCTGAATAGGTACATTGTTGCCGGATCTCTCTCTAGTCTCGACATCAACTCGTGTTTTTTTAGATCTGGTCTGTCCTTTTTAAACTGCAACTAGCATCGTTTAATGGAAATTTTTTGTTGTAACAAAATTATATTGGGCATTTTGATTTTTCCTTTGACGGAAATTAAAATTACTTTTACACACTTGATAAAGCATTTATTTTCTTACGAATATTAAAATAATAAGTTTGGCAATGTGGTGGCAAGAAAATGTCGAACAGACACTGACAGAAAAAAAGTTGCATCCGCTACATCACCAAATCAGTTAGTCCAACATGAAAAGAAAAAATAATAGCCAACTCTGTCCCAAAAAGGTCGTGAACGGATTATATGTTTATCTCTTTCTTACTCAAGCAATACGTATATCTTCTTGTTCATGTTATTGCTGATATATATAATTGTGACCGACAGGCAACGACCGGTTAGGCCATTTGAGGATGACGAAATAGAAAGTTCTGCAGAGTCGGTGATATCATAGCAAATTCCATTGTCTGTGCTGCAAAAACCATTGCGAATAATTACACATTTTATGTTGAAAATTGAAAATAACCGCCGCGTAATTATGATCTCGCTATATAAAATAAGTAATTAATTTTTGAGTATATTTTTAAACTATTTCAGGACTATATTCGCAGAATCCGAAGTGCAAACTTTCACTGGCTGTTTTGTAATACCGGGCCTAACGATAAAAATAAAATAATTTAATTATAACGAAATCACGCGCGAAATCAATTTTAAAAAATTGCATCTACCTTTAATCACATCACGCTGCACATTTCAGTTCTTAAAATTTAAATTTTCGAGAAAATAAGTTGTTTAAAATTCGAGCGGCGTGACTGCAGAGCTGTGAAATGACGTTTTGTTCAAACCCTTTAAATCCCGTAGCGCTCCGTGGTCTAGCGGCATCGATCGATGTGAGCCCAATGTGTATGCAAACGTAGAGAGTTCAAATCCAAGTCCGCCAGAGATTTTTTTAAAATTAAACATCCATCCTGTGACTGCAAGAGAGAGACAACCAGAGCAGAAGAGAGAGAGAGATAAATCTACCAAAACAGGGACTTAGAAAAAAATCTGAACAAATTTGAAATTCAAATATTCGCGCGAAATTAAAATGGAATCCGTGCACGAGAGAGACAACCAAGGGGGCAGAAGAGCGAGATAGATCTAGCAGTTTGAAATTCAAATATTTTCCGCGAAAATTCAAAATTAAAAACGACACCTGTGAGAAGTGCGCGCGCAGAAATCCAAGACGGCGGACACCCGGGAGATTTAAATTCAAAAACTGGGACTTAGAAAAAAATCTGAAAAAAAATTTAAATTCAAATATTCACGCCAGAAAACCAAGATGGCCGCCGCGTAATTCCGGAAGCAAATTAAAAATGGCCGCCGCGTAATTTAATCAGTAGCACATATGTAAATTACATATCAAACTTCATATGTGATTAATTAGATCAAACCGCGAAATTAATTAGATCAAACCGCGAAATTAATTGGGTCAATCCGCGAAAATTCCGCGAAATCCGCGAATAAATCCGCGAATTAAACCGCGAATCCGCGAATCAATTAAAAGTGGTGGGGGCAAACCGCCCCCTTTCTACTAATGAGTGTAATTCATGCATGTATATTATTCATAACTTGAGATAGAATATTTACGACTATTTTATTTATAAATGACATTTATAATATTTATGCAGGCGGTCTTGGTGTAATCGTCCGCTTGGTGGACAGAAGGTTTGAGTCGTTCTCCTTCTGGGAAGGCTAAACACCATTTAAAAGTAATCAAAACTACTTTTCTATAGAATGTAGTCACGTCGCCTTTTAAAGAATTCTCCTAATTTGTGTGCGTTGAATATAAGTAGTTGTATAAAATTACATCCTGTTTACTTTCATTGTAATGCGAAGTGTAGTACCGTTATCAGAAAGTACAAGACTTGTAAGTACTTGAAGGTTCATTCAGCTAATTTTTCTCATTTTCAGACGTATTTCTGAGAAGACTTTCCCTAGCTGGGGGTCAATTTTTGACAAAGTACGTGAATTTACGGATACGCAGATTTGCGTGTGAAAATTTACGTATACGTTTTCTTGTTCCGATTTTTGAACGGGGTACGCAAAGCAAGAACCGCCCATCGCAAACATGCGCATGGCCGACTAGGCAACGTCGCATCAAGTGGAACTTTCGAACTACTACTAGTAGCTATTTGTCACCTGTCACCCAGAGACCTGAAATCTAACCTCACTTTTTGGTGGCAATTCAGTGAAAACAAAGAAAACAATTGTTGATTTAGTAATGGCGGACTCGAAGAAACGCGGTGCAAACTCTACGAAGGTACAATTGCAACATGTGTGCAGTCTATACACCCAATTACGCCTGGGCAGCCATGTTCTTCATAAAATTTTTGGCGCAGCTGATCTAATTCTTCAAAGTTTTCATGAAATTTTACCCATTGATTGAATATAGCAGGTTGGACTAGTGCAACGACAACTTCTTTGACACAGTTGCTGACACTGGATTGTGAGATGTCTATATATTTATTAGATGCGACATCCTGCTAATAACTTCCACCACAGAAAAATTTCAATGCTGCTAAAAATCTGGGTGCGAATGTCTAGATCAAGTGCACGCAACCGTGGACGCATGTGGGGTTCTAAGCATTCTATTAAATATGAGCATGCTTCCTTAGATAATTTGAACATGTTTATAAACTGTCTCTCATTCAGTTCACGGAAAGGATTTCTGTGGTTGTGCCTCATATTTAACCGATACCGCTGCTCCGCCTGCTCTAAATTACGTATTGCCAGGACATTCATTAATTCGCCTATAATTTTCTGCATGTACGATTGATTATAGTGATAATAAGAAGAAATAATGAAAAGTATTAACCTCAAAATATACGACTCCTGCACACGTTACGTATACGCTTAGCGTTTGCTCCACTGTCAACACCGCTCGCAAAAATGCGAACAAAATTTTGCGCACACGCAAGGATGCGCGTGCTCGAAAATTAGGAAATGACTTGCTTCTCAAACTTACGTATACCGTTCGAACTTGCGAACGCTCAAAAATTGACCCCCTGGGGTTTGCCCGGTTCACCTTAGCTTCACATTTAAAAGTGATATAGAGCCTCAACTAATTTACAACTTTTCTGATGTATTCTATCGTCCCACTTTACATATATAGTTTTTGATTGCTTTATTTCTAGATCAAATGCCCGTGCTTATGTTTACCTTTTTAATAATAATTAAATCATTATTTCTGACCTCAAAACAATTACAAGTAACTGGTACCGGTACCGGTAAGGTTCGAATCAATACTTTCATGCCAACGATTTGCTTGTTAGTATGATCGTCTGTTAAAGGTAAGCACCGCTGCCTTCTATGATAAAATCGACCTGACTAAGTCCTCACTTTTTCTAGAATTTTTCAAATAGAAAATAATCAAATCAAATAGAAATAAAGCTTCAAGACACGATTTTACAGCTAGAAAAATGCTACCCAGTGCCAAAGATTAAAATATATAAACCCATTCGATCAAAGTAAGATTGCACTAACGTATGTCCCAAAAGTTTTCGGAAAAAAAGTGATGGTTAAAAATTTTGTATAATTTTTATTTATTTTGCATGTCAACAACATAACCTTATAACTGTGTTTATTACAAAACTGACATGTTATATTAAACGTCAATCAATTTAATACAATTTGTTTCTAACGGCAACTGTATGGGACGTTATTTACTGTAGGTCTGTTTTGAAAATTTTCCGAAAACTTTGGGACATACGTTATGACACGTGCATATATCAAACCACGTGAATCATAATTTTTGTCACTCTCAGAAATTCCCCACAGTTCAAAATAAGCACTTTTAATCTAATTCGCGAAAAATTCTGAATTGAATCGCTGATTCCCCAACAAAAGACCTTGCACATCAGTGTTAACTCTATAAACTAAAACACTAAATTACCACATATGCACATACTGCAAATAGAAAACAACTAGATGGTACATGGACAACACGTAACGTCTGAAAATGTTTGGTCTTTTAGTTGAAAAAAGATTGAGAAGTGGGTTGTATTTGGATTTCAAACATTTCTACTTGTGCTTGTGGAGTTAAAGTATTATATGTTCGCGATACAAATTTATATTTGGAAGTATGACAACAGAGATTCGCAAAAACTAGTGGAAACCACAGGTTTGTCTGGTTGTTTCTAGATATCCAAAATTTCAACCATACCATTCTAAGAGATAATTTAGAACTCATAAGCACTTCTAAAATCTCCAATTTGAAAAATAACTGTGCTTGTAGTTTGAAAATTGAGAGTGTTATGAATGAAGAATATTTTTATATCTTGACGTGGATCCCTGTAATATTTAAAGAACTGTTTCTTCTTTACTCTAGTTAGGGTTACTAATTTGATTCTTTTCTGAAATATAGCGTTTTTTTAGATACACTTTGACCTTCTATATTTTTGACATCTTCCATGCAAGCAATTCATTTAACAAATCCTTTGTCTACATCTGTATATTTTACAGAGTAATTAAATATTACAAAAATCTCTATCATCACGCTAAATAAATATTCATTACCCAAATAGTTCGAATTACTGAGAAGCAATTAATTAAGAACGACGAATCTACTTGTCATGGCAAAGAATAACTCGTTCAATAGTTTACGAAACATGTTATTTAGGAGTGGCGTAAATAAAGTGTTTAGTGTTTTAATTATCCTAGAAGCAGAACAAACAATTGTTATGTATCTAGAGACAATTTTCCTTAATCCTAATATAAAAAAACTAGCAGGAACGAGATAGTTAGAGTAAAGTTCAGATTTTGTGGCAAAAACAGAAGCTATATAATTTCTTAAAATAAGTTGTCGGTATTAATTACCAGTCAATTTTTTTGTAGACGTTTGTGAATATGTTGTATGTTGGCAATAAAAGAGTTTTACCCTCTCAAGTACGTGAAATTGTGTACAATAAATGATTTTATGCAACCAACATTTTCGCCAAGATATCTGAATTTTGCTTTATGTATTTCCTAATTAGTTATTAGTTTAAAAAGCTTCTAAATAATTAAATGTATTTTTATAATCGTAGTTTAGACCAAATAAGAAATACATAGTATATTGTTTTATTAGGATTAAAAGTGGCATTTTTTTAATAAGCAATTATGTTTGCATTTGCGAGGCGAAGTGCAGCGTAGCAGAGCAAACGCAAAATATGCAAGTAAAACAGCAAAAAATGCATACTATTTTTTCTGCAACCAAAAAATGGTCAGGAATATGGCATCTCAAAACACTCTTCTAAAATTAAGATGAAATGTGCACTCAAAGATGTAGTTTTTAAAAATGTTTACACTATTTGGAATAAATGTATAACCCTCTTAACTGGAATTTTTCAAAGTTCATGTTTTAAAGGATGTAGGCAGCTAAACTTATTCCATCTTGAATTTTAAAACAAGACTTTCACTTACTTATATATTTTTGAGTTCTAGAAAACAGAAATTATTTTAACAAAGCGTACCGTGAAAGCAGGATATACATTCGGACATCGAGGTATTTGAAAAGTATTGCACATAAATGGTAAAAGAATTATCGGCATTAATTTATTGTTGTAAAAAAACGATATTTTCGCTGCGTGTTTTGATTGATTCGCGTGTCGCGCCTCGCCGGTCACTGGTTTGCACCACGTAAGCCCAGGAAATAAAGGGATGACGTCGGGAATAGTTAGGGAATAACTGAATTTTGACCAGTTGTTAGACCACTGCGAGAGATAGATTTTCTTAAAACGCCCAGCCCCTTTCCCTGTGGTTCCCACTCAATGCCCTTCCGAACTTCACATTCGCAGACTCTAGAAAACTGCGACGTTTATATTAAAGTTGCGACAATTACAAATTATAAACTAATATTACATATTTTTCCTAAAATTAACCTAGATTATGTATAGTTTAACGCAGTTTGACAAGTTCTGTTGCGTAAATAATTATTGAGCAGACCTAGGGGAACCCCTCGAACCCGATAAATTAATTTTTTGTAGTATTGCAAGTATGTTATGGCTTCCGGGGTAGAATACCTACGCGAAATAAAGAAATATAGCAGCATAGGTTTTCAGTTATGTAGTAAATCATATACAGGGTGTTATGGAAATGAGTGCAAATATTTTAACCTGTAATAGAACTCGCTAAGCTGAACAACTTCTCCATTTATCATTTTTCGAAAACGCCCTCAAAACTGAGTTAAAATTCAAACAATTTTATTCTAAAAATGCATACCCGCCTATGGAATAATATTTTAATTTAATTGCAGAAAACACAAAAACATTTCTTTGATATGCAAACCAACAGAGACTGCATAGATACTGATAAAACCTTCTGTTCACATCTGGTCACCAACGTACTTTATCAATTGAAGTAGGTAAGTTATTGACCGCATGTTTCTTGTGCAAGATGTTACGGTATTAAAACAACTTTACGACACCCCACCCAAGGTGAGCATCGCACCACGGAATCAGTCCTGGAAAACTGGCACACTTGCCCTGAGATTTGCTAGAAACAGGCTAAAGGGCCACGGCTGGAACGCTCAGGGAGTCGGGCGTGAGTCACACGATACGTTCTGGGCAAGCGTGTTGAGGCATATATATTGTTATGATACATGATATGGACAGAGATTATAATAAAGGAATGTTGAAAATTGAACGAGTAAATTTGAACAGTTACAGAAATTGAGTCTAAATAGATAAAATAAAAAATTTAACATTAATTGATGAAGATCAACTTTGATTGCATGATTCATTGGGATTCATAAAATACTGGTAGGCTGATTTGAATGCATTGAAATAAATAATTAACGAAATAAAAAAATTCAAACTAAGGTTACATCGACAATTGTGTTTGTTAAGAAAATTATGTATTGTTAGTATTATTTAAAATTAATTAAATAATGTGCATAAATAATCGTTACTAGTATATAAAAAAGTTGTTTATAAAACAGTTACAAAATAAGTACTCATAAAGGCAGTTGTAAGAAAATTTATGGAAAATTAAATATTAAAAATTAATGGGAATAACTGCAATAATTATTTATTTAATATGGTATTATGAATAGTAAGATTAATAGCAAAGAAAAACAGTTATTGAAATATTGGTAAACAAAAATAATCATCATCGATTGAAAGTGGATTTATTGCATCGAACTACAAGTGATTGGAAGTAATTTCATATTGATTATGTGAAGAATTGGATCGATACTTGGAACATCAAGTTGAGCTGTCAGCTTACCTGAAATAATTGGACAAAGTTAATAGTTGAAAATAACAGAAGGAGAGAAACTTACCTGGACAAATAGATCGTGTGATAGCAGGATTGTGGACTGCAGCAGTAACTAGGACGAGGTTTTGGAGGCAGTTGAGTTGGTTGGATGTGAGCGAGCGAGCAGGATAGTGACGGAAATTGGATTGATGGTACAGGCATACAACAGGAACTGGTGGCTGTGGTGATTGGACTAGAGGAAGCGGTAGCTGCTGAAAAAAAAGTGTTCTTTTCAGTAACTTACAGGGCAAAAGGTAGGAGCTAGTTGTGACGTCTGACATTGGCAGCTGTAGGAGGTTAAAGCTTGCATCAGTTCATCGGACCAAGGAAGGATTAGCTGTTGGAGGTTTTGAAGGTGTTACCTGTTCGAGAAGGCTGTTGGTGGTGAGTGTTGTGCGTAGTGAGGACGTAAGTAACAGAAACAGGTTTGTTAAATTAAGTTTAGATTGAAGTTTTGAATACTGTCAAATGTTGAAAGTAATTAACGGAAACTGAAGCAAAATTATCTAGAAAAGTCAACAAATTTTAAACGTCAAATGTAAAAGCATAGTTGTCAGTACACCTTAGTGTGAAGAGTTTGAAAAGTAAATTTTGACATTCAAATATAAAGCTAATTTGAGGTTATAATATTTCATTGTAATATTAGATAGCATGCTAGATTCGATGAACCCAGCCCAATGAGATAAGAGGTCTTGATTATATTAAAAGTCATTAAAAATATAACAGAATTATTTTGAAGGCATAGTTTCCTTAAATAGGGGCTATAGCAATATATGGTACGTCAAAATTATGAGGGCGCCACCAAGCCTGTCTTAACTTGAATAACCGGGCCTGGGCGGTTAAACGGGAGCGAAGCATTCGAGACACTCCGTCGATAAGAATTCTCATGAGCTGCAAGCTCAAATAACAATTTCGTACTGGAAGGGTAATATTAGGACTCTTTGGCCGAGACTGCGCAATCACTGGACCTACCTGCACGCTCTGATCTCTCACGTCTCCCCGTACACCAATCTTTACACTGTAAAAGGAGCTATCTGAAACAAAGCATGCACAGGTCGAATAGGAATAATACGTCCCTTAACTAAATATGCGTCTATTGATCGCTAATTACATCTGGGCAGCAAATCGTGCCGCCAAGCTTATGTTACTGCTTACGTTAAGAACCAGTTGATGGACGCGCTATGCTAATGAACAACACGCTATGGGTGGCCGGCCGCAGTGGGCTCGACCCTTTACATATTAGAGTACAGTTTAGAAATACGCGCTCCGGCAAAAGGGGCGCGCTAGTGCCCTCGCAAACATGAACAAAAAACTCGAACAGATTAGGGCGCGCCAGGCTCAGCACGGCGAGGCGTTAATTCTATTTAGGTATTAATCGGTACAATATAGCGAAGCTCGCGCTCCTAACGTTACTGAATTAAAAATTAGCACAAACGTAACACCAAATCATAGGCGCAGAGTTCTTTAGCTATTTAGGCGATGAAACGCGAAACTCGCGCACATGAACTTACTAGCAGGCTACCAAAGTAGCGTCTTGCAGCATGGTGGCCTCAAACCGGCATTAAAAGCCGCGAGAAGCAAGCAAGGGGCATGCATCCGCCCACATAAAGTTGAGCACAAAGCACCAACGCTCGCACAAGTGACAGTTACTATGTTTAAATGGTTGCAATTACAAATACCTTAGTCCGCAGACGGTCCATGAGAGTGGCGTGCAGTCAGTTGGTAGAAGGCGGCAGTCTGTGGCAGCTCAATCACCAAAACACGGCATTAGGGGTAAACGGGCTGGAATCCGCCAAGATGGCGGCGATAGGAAGCTCTCCTGAGAGCACACTACAGCGGCAAAGAGGCCTACTTTGTCCTGCCTAGAAAGATCCTCGAAACAGCGAGTTGCAAAGGGAAAGCCCCCTTTCTCACCAACGCAGAACTGGCCCCAAGAAGCCCTTCACACACCTACGCCTTAGCGTGAAAACGTGCCACTCACACAACCACACGCGACCTCCTAAAGGATGGCATATTCGACAACATTCGCTGAAACAGCACGAGACGGGAAAAACAGGCTGGCGTCCCCGCAAATAGCGGGAACGCCTCGAAACGGCACACTCTGCGACTTCTTCGATCAACGGCCTGACTTGAACTCTCCCAAGCAAAAAGCGTTAGGACGCTTAAAGTGGCGTGAGCCAAACGGCGTTGCCACGTGACTCTCGACAGCCAATGGCGATGCGCTCCATAAAACAAATTAATTCCGGTATCAAAGACAGCCAATGGCGAAGCGCCTCAACGGAGTGATTTCTAGAAGTTTCGGAATTCTTGCGAGCGATAACACCCGGCTGCCAAAGTAGCAGCAAAGGGGTGCTCCAACTGACGAGAAATACTGCGTTTGAGGCCAAATATGTGCAAAATCATTATTGTAGAATTAGGCGATGGAGCCAAATAAGTAACTAAAAGGGTTTAGCATACGGGCACGCTGCCCTAAAGCCTAGGTGGCTACTTAAAATACCAAAATGACCTGAATCAAATGTGCGGAAGATGAGATTGTGCTAGTGCGCAAAAATTGAAAATGGTTTTAAAATAGCAACAAGTTGCCCTAAAGGCGTGAAATGCAATTAAGCATCTACAACAGCAAAATGACTTAACAAAGAACTTTGCAGTTTTAATATACTTGTGTCATTTACTGTTAACTTAGAATTGCTTACCAAGCGGTTCATCAAGTTTAGGGGAAATAAATGATTGAGAAAATCTACGATTAAATGAAAAACGAAATGATAAATAGAAAAGTTGTTCATTTTGGTGAGTTCTATCACTGGTTAAAATATTTACACTCATTTCCATAACACCCTGTATACTGCCAGAAAATTGTGTTACTCCATCCTTGTATGAATTCATATGGATTTGGTGATATAATTTACTTTAATAAGAAGTTCTTATTTCTACGTTTTATTAATTTATTAATAATTTTCCTATGTTTATTATTGAGGAAACGGGCCTATAATTAACAGAGCATCTACAGTTATTTCTATTGTTCTCGTCTAAAAGACGAAAGAAGTATTGTAATTGCGAAAAAATCACTATCCGAGATTTCTTTAGTTCTTCACGTTTCAGAGTCCCTATACGTATTACGAAAAACACGTTTTCTCAATTCCGTCTGTCTGTTTGTTTGTGTGTCTGTCTGTCTGTATGTCTGTCTATCTGCGTGTCTGTCTGTTTGTTTGTCTGTGTGTCTGTCTGTCTGTATGCCTGTCTGCCTTTTTGTCTGTTGCCATGTCTGTCTCTCTATATGTTTGTCTGTCTGTAATAGATGCTAACTTGAAGACGTTAGCACTAAGAATGAATTTTAATACAAAAATAACTAGAAAAAAAATATAGACTCAATGACACTGAAATTACCAGAAAGAGTAAAAAATAATAAAAACAAAATGAAAACCAAATAAGGCATGAAATCAGCAAGAAAAAAAGACAACAGCTATTTAGTATTCAGGAAAATGTAATTGCTATAAGAATCTGTGACTATTGAGTCTGAATTCATTATTATTGGACATAATTTCAAAAATTTCGAATAAATTCAACAGCATATCTTTGTTAGCTATATGCAAAATTTTGTAACCTTTATTAGGATCAAAGTTGTGGTTGTATTCCAAAATGTGATTAGTAAAAGCTGATTTATTGGGTTGGTCAATATTAAAATTATTTTTAATTCTAATGCAACCTGAATGGTATTTGGTTCTTTTTTTGAAAGTACGTCCAGTTTGCCCAATGTAAAGACAGTTGCAAGACGAGCAGTCTAGAGGGTAGATACCAGATGTTTCTAGCAAAGGGATGGGATCTTTATTGAAGACTACCCGATATTCTTATAAGAGCTGTGGTTTTCTTTTCCAACACCCCAGTATTGGCCATTACATCTTGGCTCAGCAAATTAATTCGTAACGTTACTAATTTCAAACCCAAATTTGCCATAAGAGTCTCCATAGAACTTACAAAAACTTTGTCCGAAGTAAACTTAGCTAAAATGTCACTCTTTGTTCTTTTGATGTAATCAACCTTTTTCCTAGCATTCCTTCTAATGAATGTGTTGATTTATTAAAAGAAATGCTTATTGATTCACACCTTAACAATAACCAAGTTGAAACTCTGCTCGTTTGATTAAACTTAGCCTTGTCAAAAAACTTTTTCAAATTTGCCTCTTCATTTTTTAAACAAAAGTCTGGTTTAGATATGGGATCTAACCTACCACCTCTGTTAGTAGAATTTCCATCAATAACCTAGAAAACGAAATGTTCATTGAGCCCCCATTATTCACAATATTATTTACTGGGGCAGGTATGTCGACGATATCCTGGTCATTTTCAATTCTAATAACCCTAACATTAATGATTATGTCACTTGGCTAAACTCAGTACATCACAATATTAAATTTACTTTTCTTTAATTTTGACCTACAGCTGTTTGTGGGATTGTGGAATTATAAAGCAGATGCTTACTGGATCGGAATTAAGACTACCCAAAAGGGTTCCACTTTCCTCACAAGAAACTTCTACTTTACAGATTGCGAGATAAAATCAGCTAATTTAAATTTTTAACAACGTGAGTAATAAATCAGTTTTTGTCATTATATATAACTAAAATAATCTTTATTAAAAATATCTTTAACGTTTCGCTAATTCATTGTTTGGTTCATCAGAAACATTGATTTAAAAATAGGACAAAGGGACATTTACTATCACATTCTGTCTTTTGTTTTCAAAGTGGTTTAAGTAGTTGGATATGGTGACATCTTTTATTGTTAATACGATCTCGTCAGATAAAACTTATTTAGCTTCCATAGTTTGTAGAATAGTAATTTTGCTGGATTTATGTGAAATTGTTGACATTTTAGAAAATCAAGATGTGATTTAATTGATTTAAAACGTTCTTAGTAATTTATTTTGTTGCTATTAAAAACGGTTATCCTCTTCAACTTATTTTACCTATTTATCATAAACTAAGTATAAAACTCTCAACGAAGTTAACCTCTATCAATAATTCTGAAAACAAGACTTTTTATTCAATCCCTTATTATGGTACAATATCCAAGTCCATAAAAAACATTCTAAGCAAATACAATTTTCAAATTTCCTTTTCTACTACCAATTCGCTTCAGAAATTGGTAGTCTTCAATAAAGATCCCACCCCTTTACTAGAAAGATCAATTACAGAACATTCAGCTTGCATTAAACACAAAAAATGTAATATCGACCAACCTAATAAATAAGCTTCTGCTAATCACATTTTGGTATACAACCATAACTTTGATCCTAATAAAGACTACACAATTTTACATATAGCTAATAAAGGTACCTATGTTGTTGAATTTACTCTCAATTTTTGAAATTATGTCCAATAATAACGAATTCAGACTCAATGAAGTCACCGATTTTCATACCAATTACATTTTCCTGAATACTAAATAGCTGTTTTGTCTTTTTCTTACTGATTTTATGCCTTATTTGGTTTTTATTTTGTTCTTATACTTTTTGACCCTCTCTGGTAATTGCAGTGTCATTGAATCTAGGGATTTTTGACCTGTTATGTAGTTACCTTTGTATTAAAATTCATTATTAGTGCTAACATCTACAACATTAGCGTCTATTTAAGTTCCTCTAATTTAAATTTTTAGTTTGTAATGTAATAGCCAGTATAACGATCTTTATAACGTAGTTTGCTGGTTTATTAATTTTTCCTCTCCAATGTGGTGTTATTTAATTTTATTGCTACATCGTCTTCAACGTTTTAACCTCACCTCATTTTAACCTACACATTTAACACTTGCTTCTACTACCAGTAAGTGTTTTTTTTTTATTATTATGTACATTATTGTTAACCATATGCCTCTGTAGATGAACAGTATGGGCCAACGATGAAACCAGTTTGGTTTTGAAACATGCCGCCAATTTAAATAAATGTACGTGTAGAAGACTATTGAGTTTTATTACTTCGTATCAAGACACCTCCACTATTAGAGTCATGGATCACCTTCCTATTAAAAATGCCTAATTTTAAAATGTACAAAGATTAATTTAAGTAGTAAAAGAACAACGTAATTATTCGAAAATTATTTAATAAATGACACACTAAAGTCAAATCCAGTAATACAGTTAAGATTTTAACAGAAACGTATTAACATATGGATTAAATAATGTAGGATTTAATGAGGTTAGTTGTTTGATAATATCAGAGTTCAAGTCATAATTGAAATAAGATAACAATCAGAATAAAATGTAAGGTAATTTGAAAAGGTGAAAAGCAGGTCGAATAATTATTTGAAAAAGTAATTTAAAATGTCAAATATAGATAAATTGTACTAATGGTTCATGACTGCACTCAAAGGGGATGCGGTAGCGGCTTTGTTAACCCTCCAGTACCCGTTAAAAATTGTAAGACATCAGTACCCGCACCGGTCTCGCAGTCCGACACCCTCTGCCACCTCCATAAAAATAATGAGATATCTTATGGCATTAGTTTCTTGTTCACTAACGTCTTCATAATCAGATATTTCATCTTCAATGTCGCTGTTCATTTCCTTAGTTTCCAATAAATTATCTTCGTCAGACGGTGGCAGATCATCATAAAACGCTTTGTCAACATCCTCCTCCGTTATTATATCTCGCATCGTCTGTTCTAGTCGCGCCTGTTCTTTCTCGTAAAATCTGCCATGACTATAATAATGTTTTAGTATAACAGTGTTACTAAAAATGCAGAAAATACTTCCTTCTTTTCACATTAGTCGAATATCAAAGGTAAAAATAAAAACAACTCGGGTACCCGCTTCGGTCTCTGAAACCGAAATTATAAATAACGTTTAAACCACTGCACGCACGAACTCAAAACTGCATACGGATCTTCAATGGCAATATATAGGAAGGTAGTGAAATGGGTGGTAAACTAACGCTAGAACATTAAGTAATGTACTGCATCATGTGTTTGCTCGGTCTCACAGACCGTAAACGGGTACTGAAGGGTTAAGACAGCATATTAGAAAAATACAAATTTATTTTGATAATCTGCTGAATTGTGCAAAATATGAATTAAAATTTAAATAGTACAATATTAGTTAAAATTTTAAAATTGATGGGATGTAAAAGTAAACTGAAAAATAACAGTATCTACCTTCTTTTACTATTTAATATCACTAGAATGATAAACGATATATATTAAATTATAATTTAAATATATCTAACTGTGCTATAGTATTATGTAAGCTTTTATTGTATAATGGCGTTAAAAAAATTTCTATTAATTCACAATTTGTACTAATTTTACGAATTCTTACTGTTATAGTGTTATCGTTTTATATTCAAATTGTATCACTTATACTCTACAAATCTACAATGTTAATATTATGTTATTAGTTGGTTAACATTTAGTATGATTCTTACTTTATTTTTTATAAAATATAATAAAAATGTTGCATCTATTTTTTTGAATAAATCTATAAGTATTACCTATATAATCACAGTGTGGTCATAGAATTGTTGGCCACCATGTTTCTTCTAACTTCAGAATACGTTTGCATGAGAAACTACAGTAACTATGAGAAGTCATCGTGAGGAGACTAAAAAAATGGCTTAAAATGTATTTTTTGATAACGTTCTGTTACCCGGTAACGTTTCGAGGGCGTAGGGTTCTTCCTGTCTTTTCAGAAATAACATAAACACCAGTTTCCAATAATAGTACATAAAGTTGGCTTATTTAACAAGAATAAATTGTCTTCAGTTATAAATGCGTTAAGCACAAACTATTTCCAATGAACAAGTACACAGATTATAATTAAATGAAAGAAACTAATTTCAATTATCACTAAACTACTTGCTATACATGTTCATCCTGGAATTGCAATTGCACACCGACATAATCTATTGAGCAGTTACTTACGAATATTTAAGCAATATGGTTTTAAGCCCTACCAATCAACTCTGTTAGCATTGCCAAATTAATGGACATTTCATGAAAGTTCAGAGTGAGATGTTTTATATAACTGCAAAACTAAAACTTGAATTTGCCAGATTGAATACATTTGTAATGAGATGCCAGTAATTGCAGAATAATTAATTAATGAACGCAGTAAGCAAAGCTCAATTTGAACAGGGATCTAAGTTGAATGTAAGTTCAGTTAATTTATTAGGTTTGTGCTAAAGTAAATGCCAAGCCGAATGAAATTTAATAATTACAAGATGGATCGCAAACGCAAGGGAATGAAGCGTAGAATTCAGGTACAGTTTGATAGTAAAATCCAGTCAGGGTTTTATAAGAAAGGTAATTGAAAGATAGATAAGCTTATGAACATGCAACGAGCAGATGAGAATGAAGGCATTAAAGCAGTTGAAGGAAACCGTAAGAATCAAAAGGCAAGGGTTATAGAAAAGGAGACAGCATATGAACTTAAAAATGAGTGGAAAATAAAACAGTGAATTCAAAGGAAGCCAGTGCAGGAAATGCGCGAATTAAATACTCTAATCAGTGCAGTGACATGTGAATATTTAAACGCAAATTAAAAAGACGTACAGTGACAAATAGACCAAATTAGTATAAATGTAAACAATTATTTTAGATGTAATATTAGTGTACAAAATCCTAGCTTTAAGTAAAATTTATTGTTAAAAATGAGTATTTTGAACCATGTTAACATCCGTAATTAATTTGAAACTAACTAGCTTTTGCTTATAACAAAGAGAGAGAAGACAAATTAATGGCTTGACGTGTGCAATTGTGCTCTGTAGATAAATTAAAATTTCTAATATTAAAAATAAAAATACATGTCTGAAACTTTACCAGTGTGTTGAACAAATGTTTGTGCCCATGTGGTATTATTTTCATTAAAATCCGCCACCAAAAATTGTTGAGGTGTCCGATCCTGTTTGATATAACCTATATCCGAAGCAGCCTAAGTTCCGACAGCTACGAGGAGGTCTACCAGTCCAGCCAGCCCATTGGGGGAAGACACCAGTGCCATTCAGCAGCCGGTGGGATACGTGCCCGTGCTTAAACAACACGATCCGGACCATAGCAGCACCATAACGAGGCCAGCGTAGCCTACGAACACCCCGATTCTATAAGATCGGCCAGTCCAGGTACTGTTAATCCTAAAAATAATTAAGTGAGCAACGGAAAATTCATGCATGCGTAGGAAGAGCAATACTAAAGGCAATCCAGGCCAGTTCCATCGCAATACGAGTGAATCTGGTCTGCCAGGAAGCACAAAATCTATTATTTGAGGTTATCCGTTAGTGAGACCCAGACCGACGCCAAAATAAACAATTGGGAGATAACGCGGGCCCCATAAACAAATGCTAGATACCAATGAGGATTAATGCCGCGAAAACCAACTAATTTAAATAGTTACCAATAGAACTGTGATCGATTTCGCTTGTTTTGTTTATTCAATTTGACGCGATCTTGCAAATGGCGTCCATCTTGGCTTATATTTAACCCAATTTCAGTTTTTGATTGTGCGCGGTTGAGCTTATGCGGATACAGATCCGTATTTAATAAAGTTTGCATTCAGCGGTGGACCCAACCGAGACGAGTCTTTGCTTTATCGATTTGAGCTAGCGTATTATTAGATTAATTGCAGATAAATAAAATATTATCAAGGGCATACAACTATTTATTTTTATCTATCAAAAAAATATTTGCGTGGTACCCTTATATAAAAAAAATAAATTAATAAATATTACAACACTAATTAGACATACCATTGCAATATAACTTACAGGAAAATATTTATTTCTCTGTTAAATGTTCTGGTTTGTTTGATGTTAATACTGTTCTGAATATCGTAAATAACTAATTGGCGAAAAATGTCAAAATATGCTTCTTGTTCGTAGAACCAAACTATAAATTGAAAAACTGACGTCCGTGGGAAAACTAATGGCTGATTTCATCACGTGATACGTCCACTTACACTTCTGGCAAGTTATAAAATGTCAATGTCAATGTTTTGACATTAGTAACTTTTTGTAACTAAACATCCTGTTCACTGTTAAACGTACGATAACTTGGAAAACTTTTGCCTTCAACCAATAGAAAACATGACCACCGTATGGCCACACTCTGATTATGGTACAGTGACTATATAATCACAGTGTGGCCCTACGGTGGTCATGTTTTCTATTGGTTGGCTGTTGGCTGGTACTTTTTTATCCAATGTCAAAATAAGCTTTTGCGGAAAACCGTGGTAATGTAATAAAAATAATGTAACTTTTTTTATTTTATCCTATTATGTTATTATGACAATATCTCCTTCGCAACGAGTTGCGTTAAGATGCATTTAACAACACTAGTGTTGTTAAGAAAAATAACATAACGATACTTTATTAGCATTAATCACATGTTGACAGCACTGAAATGTATTGTCAGTCTATGTCAAATTCGATGTTAGTAGGTTAGGTTTTGTTTGTTATTTGACACAAACTGACGCAAAAGTTAACCTGAAAATCTCAAATTTAACATAACCTGACAGTGCTACCACCAATACAGTATTGAGTTTTTATTTTACTAGTGATACCACCACTCGCTGTTGTGTCATTAATAGCCATTTTTCCTATTTTTTCAAGATTAGTATTTTAGGATAAAATAAACCGTGTTACGATATACGTAACGTTATTCACTTTCTACATTACTCGAGAATTTTAAAGAACTCGCTCCTAACGTCGCTCGTTCATTCAAACTATTCTCTTGTAATGTAAAAACCTTGATAACGTTACTTGTATCGTAAATTACTATAACAGAGTATCCGACATTTGGTAACAAAAAATTACTAAAGTCAAAATAAAATTTGACAATTTTCTGAAGTGAAAGATTGTTATTCAAAATGACTGATCTCTCAAATACAATAAAATACCACAAAGGGGTTTAAAGGTTGAAGAAATATGATCGTACGGTGTCATTAATTTATTACAATTAATGGAAATTGGAAAGTTCAAATCCAAAACACAAATGATATAGCATAATTTTTAGAAATCTCGGTAATTTAATAGGCTTTACTTACATCTAAATTATATTACATACATGTCCTAAACCCCAATATAGCCCACTGGGGCTTAGGCGCATGCCCGTGATAATGTGATTCTCAGATTGTCGGAAGTTCTACAAATGTTCAGACAATGGAGGCAAAACATGGGAGTCTCATGCCACACCCAATCTTGGCTGCCGTCAAGGTGCGAATTTAGGTTAGCTGCAGTTTAATATTTGTGTGTACTTAGTACAAATATGCCTGTGTATCACCGTAAAAAAGCAGTTAGTCCGATCGTCGCATATATAATAGAGAATTTGAATTTTTCAATGAGTATTTCTCTTATGCATAGCTTAAAATCGATTTCCACCAGTGGCATAACAGTTCCTTTATGCGCATATTCTGTAAATGTCAAAATGTATCAGTGTGCTATAATGGAGTTTTTCCGATATATGTTTTATAGGTGTCATTTGGCAAAGTATTGAATATTTTGAAGCACGATGAAAAACAAAAAGAGATATAATTTAAAATAAGACAATTTCGGACATGATTTTGAACTCAATAATCTATTAAGCAGTTACTAATAAATATTTAAGCAATTTAATTCTTAGAGGAAACTATTTATTTCTCTGTTAAATTTTCTGGTTTGTGCGATATTAATACTGAATATCGTTAATAACTAATTGTCAAACTATAGTTTGGAAAACTCACATCCTCGGAAAAACTAATGGCATATTGTATCATTGATACGTTTACTCAAACTTTTGACAAGTTATAAAATACTGATGTGTTAATTTGAGATTAGTAACTTTTTGTAACTAAACATTCTGAACACTGCTAAAAATGACAATAACTTGGAATACTTTGTCTTCAACCAATAGAAAACATGACCACCGTATGGCCACACTGTGATTATATAGTCACTGTACTGGTGTTGGGCCTCATCGAGCTTCTTGTTGGAAGTGAGAAGTATCCTGTCGTATTTGAATAAAAGGGCATTGCCGTCACTGGTAGTTAATTACATAATTACATCTACACTGGATTTGGACTTGGAGGCAGTTGATATCCAGTATAAAGTAAAGCGATTCTTGCAGAGCGTTATATTGCGGTGTTGGTGTTCACTTCCTGGGACGCAGTTTGTCTGTCTGGGACGCTGTTTCAGCAGCCAAACCGTAAGAGATAGAGAAAAAAGTGTTTGGAATGGTCATGTCAGGTCAGGAACCGAATTTCAGTCACGTGACACTTCCGGTTTTCGAGAAATCACAAAAAGGCCGTTTTTCAAATAGAACGCGTATTAAATAAAAACTGTTTCAGCAGCCAAACGGAGCTGCGACCCTCTGCGCCTTAAAACGTCTATTGGTTAGGCAACCACTTTGACACCTTCCAGGTCTGGGTACAGTTTTTATTTAATACGCGTTCTATTTGAAAAACGGTCTTTTTTGTTTTTTTAAATGAGACATTTGTCTCACTGGACTGCTAGTTGAAGCTATATAAGGAGCAATTGGAAACGACGGGTGTTGCAATTAGTTAAGGGCTGTACTTGCACGGGCATTCCGGAGCATCTGTGAGCGGACGGTGTACGCTTAGTTCGAAGAGGAGGCTGATTAGAGTGCTTGGTAAGGTGGTACCGGTGTATGTTGAAAGATCTAAAATTAATAAGCTTTAATAGTGTGTGAAGAAGGTATTGAAAAGAACTACTTACATTTTTATGTTTTTGGGGTGATGGGGATTGTGACAAGTGTGATTTCGACTGACTTTTCACGTTCGTGATTATTGATGTTGACAGTTGTAGAACTTTCATATTTTTTTAAGTAACTTTCATTGGACTGATCAACTTTCAAGTGATGATTTTGATAATGGATGAACCTAACCTGATTTGAGAGTGGTTTTTCTACTGGAGCTAGCAAAAATGAATAAACTCGAGAGTCAACAATTTATACAAATGGGCATATACTTTACATAAATTTATCTAAACAGAAATTTGTTTCAATCTAAAAGTAATACCATACAAGCCTATATAGTCTTTGTTTTGCCCGAGCTAGTGAAATTAAATAAACTTAAGAGCATTAGTAAAGAAAGGTAGGGCATAGCAATATATTGTAGTCTGCTGTATAACAGTTAATTTTTTTAGTAATTCTTTTTTGTTGGAACAATTTTTTGTAATTTTCAAAAATAGCCTTATTGATGAAAATATGTACAATCCTGCTGTTATACACAGTAGAATCGAAAACATTAATTGTTTCCAAAGTTAGATAAGCCAATGGAACAATTAGTCGTTTTAACTATTCTGACAGCTATTGACGCGTTACATTTTTTCTAAAAAAATATTTTTAATTAAATGCATGCCGTATACTGATTCGTTTTGATGCTTGTTACCACATAGTTTGGAATCTTTGTCTCACATTTAATGTGTTCGATGTGCTTTTTAGCAAATAGTTTTTGGCCTCAGCCAGAATTAATGCCTTCTAAATATTTTTTCTAATGCCGTATTTCACTTAGAGAGAAATAAAGTAAAGTAAAAACATTACCTAATACCCATAGATCCGAGATTTTTACTTTCTTTTACAATAAAGAAAGTACTGGATTCACCCCACAAATTCGAAATTGAGTTTTCACCTGATGCTCATGTTTTAGAGTCTCCTGAATCCAAAAAACATGTTTTTGTTTATTGGTCTGTCTGTCAGTCTGTGTGTGTCTGTATGTCTGTCTGTCTGTGTGTGAACAGAATATTTCAAAAACTGTAGAAGATATGGCGTTGAAACTTCATATATAAGTTTTGTGTACTGTCTAAATGCGACAGCACGCTTTTGAAGAACATCATATAACCGGTATGCTCTAACGATTTGGTTCACACTTTACATTTTTATTACATTTTTAATGTGTATTGATGTGATATAGGTGATCTTAAAGTTGAATACCTCTAAAATGGGTTTCTTTTGTTTTCTTTTTTACTGTTTTTTATTAACTGCTATTTTAAATAGAACACCCCGTATATTATTACACTTTTGAATTCAGCTTAAAATTTTAGAGAAACTTATGTTTCTTCAACTAGCGCTCTATTTTGTACGGTTTCTGTAGAATTTGTAATTTTCTAAATTTTTTTACAAATGCTTAAAAATTAAAAATCAAATTCTAGGTTAATTATAAGATCACTGTAAAAGGAAGTTGTGTGCGTGTATCACACAAGATTTTTTACTTACGCATCAAACCAGTTAGTCAAATTTTCTAATTGGGTCTCCTTCCAAAACTCCGGCTAAATTGTCATAAGCTCGAGCTATTACTTTATAGTTCGTTGAGCGTATGACATAATCTGGTCTTAGAAAATGTCGCAGTTGCTTATCTAATGAAAAATTGCTTTGGTGTAGCACGTGATGCGCTACTGCTGAAGAAAAATAATTATTGGTGTGAATAATAACCCGTATTAAGAATTAGTTAAGAAGATATCTTAGAGGTAAGTAGTACTTTCTCTAAATAAAAATGTTATAAATTGAAATTTAGATAAAAAACATATAAAATATCATAAATTCCTATCAAAAAGGTGAAAAATGTTTCGATGTAACCATTATTAAACATTTGTCCTTGTTGATAAATTTTTAAAATTCTTGAAAAACCGACATAATATTACGAAGTAAATGTAGGTACGAATTAATTACTAGCCGACTTGCTTAATTTGCACAAAAATTACAGACTACTAACCGGATTTTCAAGTCTTATTGAATATATTAAGATAGAGCAATGTAAATTTTATGCATATCACTTGTGCTTAGATTCGATTACGAGATGAAGCCTTCAGGAGCGGCTTTCATAAAGGGTATGTGACCCCGAACACGAACAATTTTTATTCCACCATAAGGAGCACCTCGAACACTAAATCACTCCTTGACAAGAGTTTCTGTATACATTTTCTCACACGCTGGAGAAGAAATACCTTTTGTTGGTTGACTATTTTTAGTTTCATTCTCATCATCTAATTCTGCTAACACTCTTTTCCCCTTCCTTATTAACACTCTTGATTCACCTTTTCTTTGCTTTTCTATTTTAGTTTATTGTTCAATGTCCAACTCTTCTTTGTTAGGAGTTTATGTGATAATTATAGATTTTTTACCTTTTTTCGTGGGTTTACGTTCTTGTGAAATTTTCGGATAGGGAAAAAGTTCCTCCGGAAATCTGTTGTCCGCGTTGCTTCTTGAATTTATGCAAGCTTTCGATGTGTGTAGTTCCGTGGATTATTTCTTGTACTGGTTCAGAACGCACTTCCGAGCATAAATTGTATAGTTATAGGACAAGGCTATTTTACTGAAGCCGTTACACTTGGTGAAGGGATGAAGAGTTGTAGGATAAGATGTGAATAGAGTAGCTAAGCCTAACTACCCCTGGACATTTTTAGCCTTTGTCTGTTCACAAATAAATACACTTCAGAGTTCACTTATATTAACAAATCAAATAAAGTACAAAGCTGTATAAAAAATTAAATTGTGTCGTGGTTTGCTATACGGTCTAATAACGTACTATTTGCATAAGTGCACAACACAACGCCTGCAAGAACTCCTTGCTTTTAAACAATGTGTATTGAAATTTGACCTAATGATACCGTATTAATGCTGAAAGTGGCACAAGTCTCGCCTAATTGTTACTCATCATGAACTACTTTTGCAGTCTAATTGGTTTCCGCAAAATTTCACCCAATTGTTTATTTCATGTGCAAGTTTGAACACCTGCGGAAAGATTTTGAGGGAACTGGTTGGAAGCTTTAACCTATTGTTTTAGATCATTGCTCGAAAGATTGAGGATTTTTATACTTGCCCCTAGATGTTGAGGTAGAAGGTTGTAGGTTTTCTGGTTTTTTGTAGAACTATTGGGACAGGAGTTTGGGGCAGACGAAATCGAACTTTGAGACACATCACAATTTGGAGCAGACAGACATCGCTTTTTGGACCTCACCAACAGTTCTAAAGGGACATCATCATCACTTGAAGAAGCGTCTTGGACTTCCAATTGCTGGTTGCTTCTTGTTTCTTGAGAAACATTCTGATCTGTTACGGATGCCGCTAGGCAATCTTTCTCGGTAAATAGAAACTTCCAATTCCACACAATCTAATTGCATTAACAGCCTTCTCAATGGAGCATACTTTATTATAAGCATATACAAATATTTGGGCTACATTGTCTTGGGTCACTGTACGACCAGGGTTTTCTCTGCAAAATATGACAGCATCAAGGCTACAGTGCTTAATAATGCCGGGCTCTTCCATAATAGCGTTTACGAGTTTCTGAAAATGCCTCAAATATTCAATAAAAATCTGTCCTTAGCGATAAGTTAGGTTTAAAACTAAGCTTGTGTCCAATCTTTTCCGGCTAATTTCGTTTGACTATTAAATTTATGGTCAATCTATTTGTATATGTGTTGAGCCAATGCTTCTGTTAGCAGCTTGTTCTCGCGCTCTAGCTTTGGTTTCCGTTCTCCTAGCTCAGTCCTCTTGAGACGAAGCCGGATTTCAGCCAGCAGAAGACAATGGTCTGAAGGGATGTCTGCGCGTATGTACATCTTCAATAACTTGATACAGTTTTTGAATATTTATTTTATTTATTTGATTATTTAATTCGCACTCAGCCAACAGCCGTTAGGCCAATTAGAGGCGTCGCTGTGCAGTTATGAGGACTTCCAACCCCACTAACGACTGTCATGATGTTGTATGACCGCCGGGACCAACTTTTTTCCGTGGCAGCCGTACCACGAGGCGCCGAGAGATGCAGCCGTGGAACTCCCATTCAAGCTTTGACCAGAGACAGCGTTGCTTAACTCTGCTGATCGAACGTGGACGCGTGTTCAAGCTACACCACTCGGGACCCAATATGTGAGGGAATTGTCTGTCGGAGATTTCCAAGTATAAAGCGTCGCTTGGACAACTTGAAATTCGTATTCATAATGTTCAGAACATCCCCAAATTTGCCGACCGTATGCCTTATTCTACCTCATCGGAGTTTGGCGTTCATACCTGCTACTACGATGCTTGCATAGGACATTTCTTGAAATCGCCGTAAAATCGGTTTAATTTTTTATCCGCCGCTGTTGACTTTGGAACATACAATTGCACGATGATGACGTTGAGGAGAGCAGCCTGAACTTGCAGAAGAGCGACCCTGTCGGATACAGAGATGTAGCCTATCACAGCTGTCTGTTATTCCTTCGAGACGAGCCGGAGCCGGAGCCATAACACTGATGTCTAGAACTTAAATGTCGAGGCTTTCCATCTCCTTCATTATGTTCTCCAACTCGCCTTATGCATGCTTTGAATATACCAAAATTACTATATTGAATGCTCCTAATTTCGCTGAACCAATAGATGGCTGACCAGGAGACCCTGTTCCAATAAAGGGGCGCCCGTACTCGGGATGTAATTAGTTGGAATTTGAAGCTATATAACTTTTTTGGAAAAGGGTATAGTGTGGTGAACTCTGCTGCGTCGTTTCATGTTCAGTTAAAACTACTAGCTGGTATCGGGCAGGGCAGCTAGCTACCGCCACCCAAGGTGTGTCTTAGTTGGATTTAGCTGAGTGAAAGCCATCACTCTTTTAAATAGGGTTTCTCCGACCAAAGCCGTTGACCCCTTATGGGATAACATGTTATTTCCGACCGCTGTAAAGACAATTTTAGTTTTAAAGTAACTTGAGTACGTTTCGTAATTTTCGCCTTTCATACTTTTGAATTCCTGCGTTTGCCGCTTCGTTTTGGTAGCTTTTAAGAAATTGTAGGTAAATTAAGGCATTTAGCGACATCTTTTCCTTATGAACTTGGCGGATCCACAAAGTCGCAGGGCTAAAACAACAGCTAACACCGACTTCTTTCGCAGCTGCAGTTGGCACGAAAGTATTGCACACAAGATAGATGGAGCGCGCTAGTGTGCGCTGGGGCGTTTCCCCCTTTTCAATTTAAAACTGGCGTGACTGCTTTTCTGATTTTTGCTTCGGCTTTCAAGAGAGCAACAAGTGGTTTTGATTGTTTCCCCTCGCGGGAGCATCGTTTCCCCGGAGCGTCGTTGAAATTGGGTATAAACTGCGTATGTGCCGTGCCTAATCCCCTTTGAGACTGAAATTGATTGTGGACCCGTTGATGTAGCTTAACTTTGTGTTTGACGAACCCGTCACCTGTTGTGTCCGCTATGATTCTCGGTTCGTCGCTTGACCGCGAGGTAGCAAGCGCTAAGTAGTGTAAAGGCCCGTCCAGACTACGGGAATGTGATCCAGTGTGTTTTGGGGGTGGCAGCATAAATCGTACCACCTGGGACTCCTTATCGTATCGTTGCATGTGAAATGCGTTATCGTTATTACGGACCCCTGGAGGAGACCGCTGACTAATATACATTTTCCACACATTCCGAGGCTGGGTAAAAGAAGTATCGTTGTATCCACCTGTTCTATTTGCCCTAGAGCAAGGATCAGCTGCTGCATCCACCGTTGCCGCGGGATCTTTTCCAGTCGTTTTCGCAATGTTGGTACCTCGTCTGCTTCAGCTGTCGTCGACAACCGACGATGTTCATTCTACTTGTTCGCTTCCGGCACCCCTTTGCGAGGCGATTCCCAACTGTCCTAAGTAAACAAGCTCCGCCGACGCACCAACAGCCAGTTACTGTGAATTAGTTTTAAGTTTGAGGATCGATAAATTATACAACGCCACGCTCTTGTGACATTATGCGACATGGCGCATTTACCGTAAGAAGTTAACTCAGCCCAGGCCCTAACCTAAAACTGCATTATTGTGTATGCAATTAGATCGGAGTAATGCGTCATCAAAGTTTGCGTTGCTAAGCGTTTAATTTCCAGTCCTTAATAAGGGCAACACCTTCAGTTGTGTCAGATTTGGTTATTTAGCCAAGCTGATCTTAAATATACCAACCCTTTTAATTTATCACTACTCGAGTTATATTTGTCTACTTATTTTGTTCTTAATAGATGCATTTCAATGCTTAACTGGTTCCATCATGATCTTTGTATGTGTTCTTCGACGATTTTATGTGTTGTGGTAATTTGTTATGATGTATGTACGGTGATCCGGCGAGAGCAAGGTTAATCAACCAAAGTAGGCCCCGCAACAACTGGAGCCGCATTGCAGGAACGCCGAAGTATCCTCCAACTCTACTGGAATTCGGAATCGTTTCACCACAATTATAACCACCCCCCAGTGTGAACATACTTTGCCCTAAGTAACGTCGTGTTAAGATCGAACCACTCCCATCTCCCTGAGCGAATAGTCGGTCAATTGTCTGTTACATAACAGTTGAGGGGTGATTAAGGCGAGCTGTGCATTTTTGAATATTGACATGTTCTAGTAAGCATGTGTAGTGTAACACCGCTTGGCGTTCGGTGTTGAGTCGGTATCAGTATGGTGTAATTTCTTACCATAGAAAAATAATCTGACCAGACTACCTATAATGTGATCTAAAACAATATTAATCTTATGCCCTTTAACATGGCAACTTATTATGTATTATTGTACTAAAAACAACTCCCTAAGCTGCGAAGGCTTAATACATCTACAATTTTTGATAGGTGGAAGATATTGCTATTGATTTTACAATATGGTTGAACAAAAATAAACCCTGGTATTGATTCATCACTGTAAATCTAGTTCAGTTTTCTTCCACTGATTTAATTTATCATTATCATTATTGGTTATTGCATAGCGTTTAGTAAAAAAAATCAATCGTTCTACTTTTTAATTTAACAGTTTTTACTTTCGTTTTAGCCATTTATTAATATTAGACTGCTGCAGTTATAACTAACTTTTTTTTCATATAATTGGATAAAGGATGCTGACAAAATAAATAAAAAATTATTGTAAATAATCATCCATTCTGTAAAGCATCGCGTTTAAACATTAAAATCGGCGATAACATCTTTTATTTCTTTTTTTATCGATTCACTTACTTTTTGCATCAGTTTAATATTGCAGTAACTAATAGGAAGCCTTTTCTTCATTCACTTAACCCCATTTACGTAATATTGCAACATGTTCGTATTCCACTAATATGTGATTCGTGTTCTCTGCTGTTATACTTGTATTTGGCATCCTCAGAATTTTTTAATAAGGATTATTGTTAGGATTTAGCATACCAAGGTTATATTTTCTGATTTTATAACTGCAGTGTTGTAATATGCTCTAGTGCAGCTTTTATTGATTTGGCTTATCATTTAGTACACTTGAGGAGTGATTATACGAGATTCCTATATTTTGGTTACACATGTACATTCTCTCCCTACGGGCTAAGTATTTACAGAAGCGGGTATTATACGCATTTACTGGCGCTGTTTGCAGTCATTGGCTAAAGAGATTCGAAACGGTTCCTTTCTCAGCGTAGTACGTCAAAACGGGCCAGCCGGGCCACACTGGGATGGCCATCTCAATGCGCGGCCGCAGCTGATCGGGTTGGCACGAAACTTCCCAACACTCTTGCGGTACGGTCTCCTCCTATCTCAAGAGATAGAGTTTTGGTTCCAGATATCCACAGATTGGTTGAGCGGGCTTGTGAGTGTCTGGGCTGGTGACGTAGGTGTAGATGGCTTCGTGAACCCTTACGGAATTAACAGCAACAGGGAAAAGATCGTGGTTTGACCTCCTGGTGAAAGAAATCGCACTGGACGAGAGAATAGTTCGGCCTGGAAGGAAATATTATAGCTCGGGACGAACAATGGAATTTGACCACCAAAGATTGGAAGAAGTACAAAAGGGGTTCGGCCATTAAGACGTTTTGAAGTAATTTGTCACTGTTCGAAAGATTCATTGTCTGCGGCTGCGGAGCTACTTATAAGCCCTTTTTCTGAAGCGACCGCTATGAATTGGTCGGTTTGGACGGGTTGGGGTTAATCAGCTTTCTCTTATTATTAATTATTCATATAATTCTATAATTACTTTAAGAACATAAAACATAACATTGTTATTGTGATTGATGCCGTTTTGATTTTGTTTCTTGAGATACATCGTGAAATATAGGCCATACAAGGTTATTCGCGTAAGATGACGAGCCTGACCAGGTAAAAATGCAACCCAAAATACGTTTTACTAAGCACAGGTCTATGAGGCTGACATTAAAAGCTATCTATGTTTTATGTGCATTATGCTAATGCAATAGAGACCCAGTTAGCTTATAAATCGTATTTTGGGTTTCATTTTTACCTGCTCAGGCTCGTCATCTTACGTGAATAACCTTGTACGAGTATATTGAGGCCGTGAGAAAGGGAAAGACGAATGCGGCTACTCATCTCCCTTCACCCTCCTAACGATGGAAATCTCGTATGCGCAATATAATTGGTTGCTTAATTAATTGAATTGTGATTGATGGCAGGGATTGAGTACCACAAACACTGCAGCGTTAGGTTTATTGTGTTACTCATCGTATCATTTATTCAGTGAAAAGTTTTTCCGTCCTTATTAAGTTTAGTAACCTTTTCACTAGGTCTCCTCTAATTACAGCCTCTCTTGTATTGGGTCCTCTCAGGAATGTATGTCTCCATCGACCGAGAGATAATTTGGTGTCTGCTTAATCGCAGTATGATATCTATTAGTTTTTTATATTGTCTTTTTAGCATAGTCTTGCTGTGTCTTAGCCCTTCCACTTAGTTCCAGTGGTTATAGTGCGATCTTTTTACCCAACCAACCAACCAGCCAGAACAGAGGTTTTGATGATTCGAAATACTCATTTAAAATCATTAAATGCTATTTCGGTTTCTTATTTTGAGAGGGCATCAGACTTTTTATTGCCTTTTGCTCCAGCACGCACACGAGGCTTAGACTCTGTTAAATGTAAGAAGTACATGATGACTCAGCCAAATCTGACCAGAAAGCTCCAGTCAGCTGATGGGCAGTGGCGTAGGGTTTTCGTTGTAAAGTTGGGGTACTTGTATATTACAAATTATAGAACTTTTGAGTATCAAATTATTGTATTTAGCATATTCTGGAGATTTTGTAAAGACAATGTATTACCTTTAGCAAGGAAAGACAAGAAATCACGTTGCGAAACAAGAATTACACCTCCAGAACAGCTAACTGCAAATGCTAGGTTATAGAGTGCGCGTTCCGCGTGCTGCGCCACTGAGTTCCAACCTCCCCTTAAATTTGAATGTGAACTCGTCTAGACGAGAACTCGTTTCTGCGCATTATGTACTTCTTACATTTTACAGAGTCTACCCTATTGTGGTTTGCAAGAGTCATTAGGTTTTGTAGGCAGTCCTAGACCAATTTTAAGTTATTCCGATGGCTAGCTAGGGACTTTATAGCAGCCTGGGTGTCAGTTAGAACCAGCATACATTTGCCTTGATAGTTCCTATATATTCTAGGAAAACGTCTATGACCTGCGTTTTAGGGTAGAATACTGTTGCATACTTCCCCAAAGATGCGCAGGCTTCGAATTGGGGAAATTTTCCATATATCCCACCTCCAGTGCCGCTATCAGTTTTGGATCCGTCTGTGTACCAGACTAGTTTTTCTTACTGGTCACGTCTGAGTGCCAGCCCTTCGTTCTATTCTAGCTGGACATTAAAAGGTTTGTTTAGGTTATGCCTAACTGGCATTGAGCCACCGCTCAGTTCTAGTAATGGGTTTGTGATAATATTTGTTATTCTGGTATGACCAGAGATGAAACTGGTTTGCCAGTTTGTTACCGCACAAACACGACTTAATCGGGAAATCTACCTAGAGCACTCGGCTTTAACTCCGTTACTATGGCGGTAACAAAAGGTTTGCCGGCTAGAAAAACTCAGTCGAGAGGGCGGGTTCTTTACGACCTTTGGGCTAGAACTGTACTCCGGTAACAAGGTAAAAGATGTTGAATAAATGGTGCGCCACCACATTCGTACTAGATCGGTACAACAAAATCAACACCAGGCGAACGCACTCTGAATGTGGAAGCGAACGATTCACCTTTCTACTTCTACCTTGGCACAGCTTGAGGTAGCGATTGCAGAGCTGAATTAAACCTAAATTTCGTTACATTTACTGAACCCTATCTGGTTCCCTGTACATTAAACAAAACGCAAAAAGACATGCAAACACAAATGAATAACATATGTAATTAACAATGGACTAATAAAATAATAAAACTATGTATAACAATAAACATGAAAATGTTTACTGGTTACATTTAGACATAATAGACAAAATGGGTTAGTCAGGTTAAATTGCGAAGTTTAAACTTAACACAGCGGTACAATGACAATCAAATGACATAGCTACATTTCAAACAGTAACGTTTTTAAATACTTCTCAAAAGAACTACGTTACATGATTAACATTAGCAACAATTACTCAAATAGTAGTACAACAACGTTTACTTGAACTTGAAGCGCAAAGCAACATGTAGACAATAAAACTTGGTGGCATTGTTCAACATTTTACAATCTAAATCAACCAAATGGCGCAATTTGCCCAAACACTTCGGAAAGCACTTCACTGTAACTGTGTAGGCGGTACAACGTTAATAACTAAAATACCTGATAGTTCTTGATCTTCTGATCTTGTCCAGCTGCAGATCGCCTACCAAGCTATTGCCACGAAATGCGAACGACATGGAAGCCACAGGGTGTTTGCGGGATGCGGAAACAAGGCCTGTATGATGTTTGCCACAGCCAGGAGTTGGCAGGGAGACATCAACAGAACGGGTGAAAAGACGTACGAAACTTTCAATACAGGAACAACGGGACGAACCCTCAACGTGCGGGATACAACATGACGTATTAGTTAAGCTAGAGCTGGTACCTTTAAGAGTGTGGTAAATGATCCGCCGTAGCGATAATTAAGGGTTTTGCAACCTCGCGGTAATAGACTCTCGACCACACTAACTTGCTTGATTCACTTGAACCCCAACAGCTAATGTACACATCACGACGAACCTCCAAGGGTTGCCACGAAAACGAATCAGTTAAATTTCTTAGGAGGGCACCCAAAAATTGACGACAGCACACCGATGTTTAATACGAAGGTATGAAAAAGCCACATATTAAGCCAACCAAAACGAGAATGAATTCAGAAGCGCGGCCAAGTACAACGGCTATTGCCGCGTCCTACAATGCATCTCTCTTTCACAACGACACACTACATCTTGCTTCGTCTAATTCAAAGTATTGCAGCATATTTCGGGGAAGCACCGAGCTGTTGCTGTTTTCTGTCGCCGCGGAATCAATAAAGAAGGCGATAAACGGACTACGTCTATGCGACCGGTGCAGAAATCATATCTAGCTTTAGAACACGGATAAATACAATAAATTGAATCGATGCCTCTAAACAGCCTGCGAACGCTGGTATTTAAATTGGGCACAAATAAAGATCGTATGGAGGGAAGGTTTAAGGCTTTAACACTAAACTACGAATTTAGCTTAAGTTATGCGGAACATACAGGAACGTACCAATTTTGAAGAATTTTCCTTACAAGTTTCCATTATATTTCAGTCTATACACCGCCATTCTAGCCTCTGCTTTGCTTATGATATCTAGGGGAAAAACGCCTAGCCAGATTTCCTTGGTTCCATCGCCCCTGTTATACATAGACAAGTTAGTCTTTGCAGTTTGGAAAGCTCCGGCTTGGCTTCGCTCTCTTCTACTTTTGACCATAAAATTAGTGATCTGTAGGCAACCATAGTTCTTACCAGGGCAATGCACAGCCAATGTACCATTCTTGGTTTAAGTCCCCAGGTTTTACCCAGTGCTCGCTTTGTTGGCATAATGGTTGTTTTGCCTTTGTTTGTAGTTTTTTGTATGTATGAGCTCCAGGTTAGCTTAGCATCCAAGATTATGCCCAGATATTAATATTGCCCTTTTGACTCACTTGCATCCGTTATGATTAATATGGGAATGAATTCTAATTTCTGATTAGTTAGGTCGACCGGCCTAATTTCTGGTATATGGTTAGATATTCAGAAGTGTATACATACGAGTCATTAGATACACTTTTTTTGTCTTATATTTTATTTTCTAATTTATTTGTGTGTGACAAACTGGCTCATAATTTTTTGCGGATGGTGGACGGTTCGTGCTGGTACCAATTGTTTAATTCTTCTTATTTACAGTATCATATTCTATGAGAGAGAAAGACTTGTTTGCATTTTTTTAAGTTGACCAGAAGTAGCACAAACACGTTTTACATGATTTTGCGTGGATCTAAATAAATTTTGAAGCATCACAACAGCATCGCTATTTGAATTTGTTACGTTGTACATAATGCTGAGTAAATAAAATTGCACGCTACGAAACATTATTCTGTAAGTAGTAAAAAGCCTATCATATGTAATTGTATAGTTAAAGAGTTGAACAAAAATGTTATGCATTTTAAAAAATGCTTTTAAAGTGGGCACCGATATTATTTGAATTAATACTTACGTATGTTTGCAAGAAATAATTATATATACGTAATACAAAAAAAAATATTTTATTTAGTGACTATTTAAGTGTCAATTGTTACAGATGGATTGGAGTACAGGATGGATAATAGTAGTGATTATAATTGGGTTACCTCTGATTCTCAACCTTTACGAATTCAAAGTAAAGCTTAACACTGCCCCTTAAACGACTCCATTAAGATGACTATATTTTCAGAAACTTGCAGCAGCTAAAACTATCTCCTTTAGATTTGTAAAAAAGCCTATTGCTTACGTACTTATAGGCAACCTCCTATTCCTGACTTTTCCATTCTTAATACCATACCGTTTGGCAGTATATTTTATACTATGGATTAAGCATGGAAACAAGTTTGGAGGTTTAATGCAAGGCACAGATGTCCCTTTTTGTTTAAAGAAAGAATGTATAGGTCAGCTAGTGGTTATAGTTCAATACGATACTAAAAAGAATACCCAGCCGTTTTACGACTTTGCAAGAGCAAAAATTCGTGATGTATTGGTAACAAAGTTTAAAAAGGATCCCAGAAGCTTTTCAACCATAGAAAAACGTTTCGGATACTACTACATAATAAAGGATGCAGTGGAGTTTGATGAAGTTTGTGGAGAACTAAAAACCGTAAATACTCCTACAGGGGAAATAACAAAAGCTGATTTGATACGTTTAATGAATGAAAACATCAATAAATCAATGATTATGGACAATAAAGTTAGCTGGGATATGTTGATTGGCAGACAGGCTATCAAATGGATAGGAGAAAGTACGAATGACTCCAAAAAGAGCTATCCTATAGTGATCAAGGTACGCCACAGTACAGGAGATGGACTGCACTTGTACAAAGCTATCCTCGCTTACTTTGGGGATGATATCGTGGACGATACTTTAGATACAAAGTCTTCTCCTCTTACCGAACTAAAGAAAAGGAGCAAATTTAGCATATACTGTTACAAACTTTTTCTTAAGATGGTTTACTACGTTAAACTCCCATATATTATACTTGTCCAGCCTGCCACTATTCTGTTAAATATGATATTAGTGTCAAAAGAGCCAAATATTCTACATGGGCCTAAGTTGAGTAACGAGAAGATCGTTTACTTCGATGCCGAAGAAACTCCCCACTACATAGATGCTATAAAACGGATCAAACGAAGAATCGGGGACTGTTCATTTCAAGATGTCCTTTTTGCTGCACTCACTGCCAGCTTTGAAGATTATTTTAAAAAGGTAAGTTGTCAGCTTCTCCTTTTTTTAGTAAGCTGGTGTTGGTTCAAGCTTCTCCTTTTGAATTAACACAAACAGAAGTGTAGGAAATGTCTGAACTAATTAACTTATCAACTGCCCCGATAACTCAATCAAAAATGTATTCTTAGCATGCTTCCCCTGTTCCGGATTACTTGGCAATAGAAACGCCAGTAGTGCCGGAAATACTAGCGCTACAATCGGTATTGGACGTCGAGAGCAAGAAAGTTAACTGCTATAACGCCGTCTCGCTTCATATGCGAAAACTACCCCTTGGCATCGTTAAAAACGGCACTGTAGCGGATCTTCTTCAATCCATAAAGTTTATTAAAAGAGAGAGGCGCCTCCTTGCAAGGCGTGTGGAAAGGGAGGTAAGATATTTGTAGCTGATATTATTATTTATATATCACGGATCTTTGAAAGGTGTTTACTTGGTTCATTGATGTGGTAATGCCAATTTTACCCGTACCACTCATTCAATATTTATTCGATAACGCACCTGGTGCTGAAGCTACCATTAGCAACATGCCTGGTCCTGCCCCGTTCACTGCTGTTGGAGGATATCCAATACAAGATCTCGTGCCCTTTGGAGGTCATAGAGCAAGTGCAGGTATATCATTGCTAATGCTTATTTTATAACGATAGAGATATCGCTATAAAGGTGGATTTAGACGTATTGTCAGTGTACCTACATAAATCAACAGGTAAAGATACCCACTGTGGGTTTATTGACGTCAGAAGTGACGTAGAATTAAAAATTCGGTTTTTAATGTGTTCGCTAAACTGTAAGCAAAGTGAACAAATTTAAATTTTTTGCTGCTTCTTATTGCCCAAGGAACGGCCACTTCAAGTGCTCAAATATATCGTGTGATACTGAAGTTCGAACCATTGCAGATCTAAATTTCTGAAGAAGCACGTACAGACATAGACATGCAAATATAAAGGGCTTCAAATCATTTAGCGACGAAACGGTCATTTCTTTACTACCGATTTCTACTGTTCAGCTAAAACATATACCATCCTTCTAGTGATGTCTATCATACGCTAAACAATGTTTAATATATTTAAGAAGTAGTTAGGTTGTGCGGGTTCTAATACACTTTGCATAAATTAGCATATTCGGCACCCCCCCCGCCCCTCCGCCCTGCCACCGTTCGGCCATTTTGTGAGTGGAAGTGCCACAGCTGCTAGAAGACAATGGGTTTTCGCTGCTCTAACATGTGTTTAACGAGTTGTTCATCTAATAGCTCTTGCATGTATTGCTTCCACAGCAGTGGCTGGTTTGATAATATTATTCGTATTAAAACACTATGTAATTTTATGAAACTTTGTTTTAAGTTCAAAATTAAATTCTGATTACTTTACGTTATTTATTACTTCGCGCGGGTAGCTCTGGTCCAAGGTTGTCAACAGCTGGAGTAAAAGAATCGGGTTAATTACTTTGGTATTTATTTTATTTAACTACAAAATCAAATATGGTTTTTAAATATGTACAATGAAATAAACTAAAATAAATCTCTTCCTGTGGGCCTCTGTGGTGCAGTCAATCTAGATGGTGAAGGGCGGCGGTCTCTGCGGTGCGGTGACGATGGTCCACTTTCGCCTGCAGCTCGAATGACTATAAAAAGACTCAAAATTAAATAATCTAACTTCAGCTAGTCGGTCCCGGGTATCTCCAGATTTTATAATTGATAGGACAGAAGCCGGGATAATTTTGGGGTAGTTAACAACCACCTCAAGCCAAGCAAACGAAAACGCTTGTCAACTTAGCTAAATGAATTTGAAAATTCTCAAGTACAGCCGCGATCTTGTTGGACTAACGCTCATTCAACGAACGGAAAATTTTCAGTTCTGCGGTAGCCGCTGGATGTGCAATTCGAACATTAAACGAGCTCGCTGCTCGCGGACCTAAATTGCATTTAGGCGTTTGTGATTCCCGGTGGACCTAGAACTGCGGGCGTTTATGGCGAGATGTCGAGAGAAATTATTCATTAGCAGGCCGATTTCACAGGCTACTGGACAGGTGTCTAGGTTAATCTAAGCAGCAAGATCTTCCATTGCGCTCAAAAATTAACAGAGCAGGGTAGGTCAATTTTAATCAGCAAGATCTGCCATCATTATGCTCAAGGATTACCAGAACAGGGTGTGCTATGAACAGGATTGCTTCGGCAATTTTAATAACCTAGGCAATGGAGATTTAGGGTCAGGTTGTTTCGGCAGTTCTACTTACCTAAGCAAGGGAGGTTTCTGGTCAGGTAAGAGTGGCTCAGACAGTTCAACTTCTCAGTGAGGAGCTGGAAATCGAACTTGTCTTCGGACCCCGGGGATCTTATTTTCATATTACTCCAAGCGGCTCGACCTGATGGATCTAAAATGAAGCTAAGACATGATAGTTCGAGGAGAGCCTCAGAGTAAATTGTTGATTTATACCTGACCGTTATCGGGCTATCAGCCCGATCTCCTGACGGTGTTCTTGGAGTTCTTCTTACCTTCCGCGTTACCCCAAATGTTCGCACGTTACGAATTCTTGTGGCCAGATAGCCTTTACCAAACTGACAATGGTATTTAAACGTATTAATACAATTTGCAAAGAAGCTATCGTTACAGTATGTTTGAAACGTCCTTCCCCCTATGCATTCCTGCAATCTGCTGTACCTTCTTGCGGAGGTGGAAAGGATTGGGCTGTTCCTTATATGATTTCCTTTCTGCAGATTGCTGCGCATACCAGCTTGCTCTCGCGCGGTTGATTGTCTGCTTTGGTTCACGATTCCCCTTATTGTATATATGGGCATATTTCTTCTCATACTTGCCTCTTTGCTACAAAAGGCCAGTAGGTGTTTCTGTTTGGATCAATTTTAGAGAAATGTAAAAATTTGCAGTAATAATTTGCCGGGCGTCACTTGTTATTATTAATTTTCGCCCAGAGAAAAACATTCGGCGGCAGCTGAAACTGCCCGTTATTCAATTTCTTACTATCTAAGGAAATGGTTTCTACGGTAAAGTCACTATACATGGACAATATTTAATGCCATCCATGACGGGCAAAAGCTTCAAACTGGTGTCCGTAAAGCGACTGCTAGCATAACACGGATGTACCTAATAATAGCATGCGATTTACTTCTACTCATATCACTACGATCAGTCAAGTGATACAACCACCGACCACCCACGAGGCCGAAAAAACCTAGCCGGCTGGCCCTTCAGTTTTAAAGTTTCGACAGGCTTCTATATGATAGCTTAAAGGCCAACAACAACCGACCATCCACGACGAAAAAAAAAATCTAGACCGCGGCGCCATTAATCACCTACACATGATCGCCCGCCCACCCACTAATGCTAATTAACGCAGCAGTCAATCACATGACATCAGCGCCCACCGCGGCCATTACCATTTACACCAACCAATCAAATAACATTATCTAATCACATGGCATCACAGATACGTCCCACAAACTGGCAGATACGGGGGCGTGGCCGAATATGCTAATATATGCAAAGAGTATTAGAACCCGAACAGCATAACTACTATAGGTATTTCAAACAGGTGTCACACTTACAATATCTTCCTACCACGATCGTCTGAAGTGCGGAATCTTAGTTGACAAAGTGCTAATTAAGAAAGAAGAAGATGTTCACCATATTGTAAATGGATTTTATAAGTACATCGATTTGTTAGACAGCGAAACCCAAGCGCCCGATATAGTGACCCACTTATAGTCGACGCCTTCTTAGTAAGTTATGAAAAATTTATTTAAGAAACGAATTGTAAATTTTTACCTACGTCTTAAAGCGTTTTACTGTAAATAAAATTTGAAAACAAAATTGCAGTATATTTTAATAATTCTTTGAGTTTTTATCAAAAAAATGGATGATCTAATTACTTGAAAAACAAAAGATAATTTAACGTGCCCGTTATATCAAGGTGTGTTTATAAAACTAAAATGTGTGTTTTTGACTTTTCAATAAATGGTTGATTAATAATTTAGTAAATTTAGTAGTTTTTAGTGCCTGTTACACTTTGAAATGCATTTACCAGAGATAACAAAGCTAAAAATGCACACGGTTAGATGCAGTGGTGTTTACTCTAAGATCGTAGGTGTGAGTAGAAGGTATTTATTAAAAGTTTGTCAGGCGCCACTAAGCCGACTGCTTCAATCTAAAGAGGAGTGCGTAATTACTGCAAGAGCTTACTTTGGTTCTACCTGTTTGATGTTTAATTATAAATTCAGCTGCATATTTTTGTGCAAAACCCAATGTAGCAATGGAAACGTTATATTGGGCATACAAATAATACATTCGGGCGGCCAAAGCTGATCCGATGTTGCATGATATGCTTAATCAATTCTATTGGACCGATCACAAACAATCCGTGGTGTTAGAAAGTAGTTAGCTTTCTATTATGGGGAGAAGCTTAAAATCGGTGCCTATTACTTGAACACTATTGTAAATACATACATAAAAACAGGCTCAGTCTCAATTGTTCAAGTCCAAAAGGCATAGATAACGGGTGTCCTAAAACTTTCGATATCGAGCTGGCACGGAAAGTCAAAACGTTTAGTTTGGTCCTGAATGCAACTATAAGTTAGCTAAGTTAAAGTCAAATCTCAGTTTGTTGCAATCATAAATTGGGAAACTATACATTGTTAGTTTCAGTGCCTTCTAGATAACGACAGCTTTGGGACACCCGTTATTATATTTACGAGAGGGAGAGTTAATTAACATGCAAAAGGTGCATATTAAATAAGTAATTCTTCTTTGTCTCCATTATTACACAGTGTTGTGTGTAACTCCGGTCCGCGCCGGTACGATTCGCAGGTGACTATGGAAAGAATTTACTTAAGTAATCCAGCGTTGGGTATCGTAATTATAATTTCGTGCCCGGTACCATGCAGAAGTATCTAGTGTTAAAAGTGGTAAAGATGTCGAGAAGACGTGGTTCTAGTTCTGATTCAAGTAGCACGGGGCAACGTCAGAAGAGAGCGATGTATAGAAAACTACTTACAGAATTAGCAAAAAGCAAGCGAATGCTGAGTCACAATTCATTCTGCTCCTCGACTCGACATGAAAATAAAGTCGAAGACCGTAAGTACAAAAAACCTAATATAATAATACGAGCCTTACCTACTTGTAGTGGTGCGAATTTATTCAACGCACGGTGTAAGCTAAGCCATATACCGAAATTGTATAGGGATTTCATTCGTGGCATCATGTGATGCCTTGGCAAACAGTGTACCGTCTTCTTATATATTCTAGGGGCGCGCATGCATTTACAGGTGCATACGAAGAAGCAGAAGGACAGCCTACACAATCTCAGATGCCGCAGCAAATGGGGGCCAACACTAACGCAAGCCTTGCATTTACAAATGGGGAAAGCGCCGAGGTCCTCCAATGACGGTGCAGCTAAGACATCTAGCCAAGCAAGCATACAAGAGGATGTGATATATGAATACGCTCCTCTTTTCACTGTTCATCGCTCTAGTCTCCCACGCTAAACGAGAAAATAGAGACTGCTCTAAGAGTTACGTAGGGAAAATTTGCAGTATTTGCTGGCGGCAGGGCTCACTGCCTTATTGGTATTTATAAACCAAGTTGTTGCCGAACCCAGCAATAGTATCTACCCAAAAACGAAGCATCTTCCTTAGCTGGCAGACGGAGCGAAGGTAATTGCTAGGATATACCAGACAATACCGTTCTTTAATGATAGCTGTCGTAAGACCGTTCGTGGGACCCAAATAGAACAAAACCTGTGGGACGCTAAGCTCCAAGGAATCTTAAAAAATAGCAGGCGGTAAAAAGAGCTGACCAAGAGCTGAGCACTTTATTGGCTAAGAAAAAGCTCATTTCAGCTTTCCACCAGTCCACCCATACAGATAACTCTCAACTTCAAAACTCCAACCGAATTGGAGCAAACCCCAATTCAGAATACTGCAAGCAAAAAAAGGAGGAGGACCACAGGCGGCGGAAACGTCGCTAACCATGGATCAGGTGAGCAAGAAATATGTTGGGAGCCTGAAGAAGCATATTCTAGTTTTAAGGTTTTACATTAAGAATCCAGTCTCACTCAACTGGGTCCCAGGATATAAAATACCCTTTACCTGTTAACCAATTCGAAATTTTGTACAAATGTCTAAATTAAAACCTTCCGAAATGAGCCAATACACCCAGGCCATGCATCAGCTGTAAAAAATTTGAGCTGTAGAAAATTTTAAATTAAATCTCGGAGAGTTGCTCTCACGTTACTTCTTATGAAAGAAACCGAATGGAAAATCAATATTAAAATTAAATTTATAACAGCTAACTGAATGCATAGCAGCTCTTTATTTCAAATTAGAGAACCGCCAAGATGCCAATATATTATCCTTAAACATTACTTTCTGGCAAAATAGACTTGAAAGAAGCTTACTTTCCTTACTCGTTGCAAAAAACTATAGAAAACATTCCCAAGTGTTAATGTAGAAGCACATTATGGAAGTGCACACGTATTCCATTCGGTTTTTTCATAGTACCTTATTTATTCACGAAGGTATTTAGACCTATTCACCAAAGATTAATATTAAAGGGCATTTAGACTATTGTATACCTAAATCTTTTGTTTATAATGGACAAAACTAATAACGAATGGCTGAAAAATATACAAAGATTGAAATAGGCCAACTGCATCCCTCGCCGGTAAATATCGTTTTCAAATTTAAAAGCAAACATCAACTTACATTTTTTATGGTTTATTATTGTAGTTAGATTTAAGACTGTATTTTATGCAAGCTGTTGTAAATTTTAATTAACGTGTGTGCTGCGATAAATGGGCAGTTAAGCCTGTCAGTGGGACAAAAGAAGATTTTAACTTCGAAACACCTTTTGTTAGCGTTCTTAAGTTCAGCTTTAGTCGCAGCCAACTCCAGTTGGGCCACACGTATCTGACACTCCAGAAGTACATTGAGCGAATTTTTCCAAAGGCAAATTAAATAGAAATGGCGTGAGACCTGCAGTAAATCGATTTTTGCGCACTGTTCTAAAGTGCGGCGAATAGCGTTTGTTTATTAATCAAACGCAAATTCACTGATGTTTACACCTCTCAAAAGACTTACCAACCCTCGAGGCAGAGGAATTCGAGGTAGTAGACTTGTCGCCCTCGAACGGGAACAAACATATCCATAATGCCCTTGGTATGTAAATAGTTATTGAGATTGTGTTAAGATAAATTACAGATTTTTTCTTCCAAATTTCATATTTATATTGTAAATCGGTTTATACACTTATAGGAAGTAACATCTAGTTATATTTACTTATACGTTTTCTAGTTATTACACTAAAAGCTCCCATAGGTTGTTATTATATACGTTTTGCTCATATGGAATTGCTTTGGCAAGGTTTAGCAAAGAGGATAAAAAGAAAACAGGTTTTCTCTCACTTTCAGCCCCTATTAAACTCTCGACATGCGGTTAGCTCGTCAATCTTTAGACGGCTGCATTATGTAATAAGGAGGATGACATGATGAAGAAAAACTCATAGATCAAACGACTGACCTGAAGGAAGTCTGATCTTAACTTTTCGAGCAACTTCGTCGAACCTTATCACCGGTCCGCTTTACTCTCATAGCTTTACCTAACCCTCCGAGCTAACCATGTCCATTTATCACAATTATAATGAAAATACTTAGCATTTGATTATTTTATTGTTCACCTGTAAATCGTGGTGGCCCAGAGCGGATTTGTACACTACATTATGTAATGAGGTTCAACAAAGTTGATCGAAAAATTAAGATTGAACTTCCTTCAGGTAAGTCGGTTGTTAAGTCATTTTGCTGTTGTAGATGCTTAATTGCATTGCACGCCTTTAGGGCAACTTGTTGCTATGTTAAAACCATTTTCAACTTTTCCGCACAAGTACAATCTCATCTTCCGCACATTTGATTCAGGTCATTTTGTATTTTAATTAGCCACCTAGGCTTTAGGGCAGCGTGCCCGTATGCTAAACCCTTTTAGTTACTTATTTGGCTCCATCGCCTAATTCCATAATAATGATTTTGCACATATTTGGCCCCAAACGCAGTATTTCTCGTCAGTTGGAGCACCCCTTTGCTGCTACTTTGGCAGCCGGGTGTTATCGCTCGCAAGAATTCCGAACCTTCTAGAAATCACGCCGTTGAGGCGCCTCGCCATTGGCTGTCTTTGTTACCGGAATTAATTTGTTTTATGGAGCGCATCGCCATTGGCTGCCGAGAGTCACGTGGCAATGCCGTTTGGCTCACGCCACTGCAGGGGCCATAACACGGCTTGCTTGAGGGGTTCAGCTCTGGCCGTTGATCGAAGGAGGTCGCGTGTGATTGTGCGAGTGGCACGTCTTTACGCCAAGGCGTAGGTGTGTGAAGGGCTTCTTGGGGCCACTTCTGCGTTTGTGAGAAAGGGGGCTTTCCCTTTGCAACTCGCTGTTTTCGAGGATATTTCTAGGCAGGACTAAGTAGGCCTCTTTGCCGCCGTATGTGCTCTCAGGAGAGCGTCCTAACGCCGCCATCTTGGCGGATTCCAGCCCGTTTACCCCTAATGCCGTGTTTTGGCGATTGAGCTGCCACAGACTGCCGCCTTCTACCAACTGACTGCACGCCACTCTCATAGACCGTCTGCGGACTAAAGTATTTGTAATTGCAACCATTTAAACATAGTAACTGTCACTTGTGCGAGCGGTGGTGCTTTTGCGCTCAACTTTGTGTGGGCGGATGCATGCCCCTTGCTTGCTTCTCGCGGCTTTTAATGCCGGTTTGAGGCCACCATGCTTCGAGACGCTACTTTGGTAGCCTACTAGTAAGTTCATGTGCGCGAGTTTCGCGTCTCATTGCCTAAATAGCTAAAGAACTCTGCGCCTATGTCTTGGTGTTACGTTTGTGCTAGCTTTTAATTCAGTAACGTTGGGTGCGCGAGCTTCGCTATATTGTACCGATTAATACCTAAATAGCATCAACGCCTCGCCGTGCTGAGCCTGGCGCGCCCTAATCTGTTCGAGCTCTTTGTTTATGTTTGCGAGGGCTTTGTGCTTTGCTTCCCAGGTGTTAACCGCAGCCAACGACTGCGTGGGCGACGTAGCAGGGGGTGGCAACTATTCCAAATGCGCATGCTTTAGTGAGGCTATGTTAGCCCCTCTTCCTGGTCAAATATTGCAGTCACGCTGCCCCGCTGCCTTTGCAGGTCGGCGTCTGTTATCGCGCACTAACGCGCCCTTTTCCGGAGTGCGTATTTCTAAACTGTACTCTAATATGTAAAGTGTCGAGCCCACTGCGGCCGGCCACCCATAGTGTGTTGTTTACTAGCATAGCGCGTCCATCAGCTGGTGCCTAACGTAAGCAGTAACATAAGCTCGGCAGCACGATTTGCTACCCAGATGTAGTTATCAACCAATAGACGCATATTTAATTAAGGGACGTATTATTTCTATTCGACCTGTGCATGCTTTGTTTCAGATAGCGCCTTTTACAGTGTAAAGATTGGTGTACGGCGAGACTTAAGAGATCAGAGCGTGCAGGTAGGTCCAGTGGTTGCGCAGTCTCGGCCCAAAGAGTCCCAATATTACCATTCCAGTATTTGCGATCACGAAATTGTTATTTGAGCTTGCAGCTCATGAGAATTCTTATCGACGGAGTATCTTGAATACTTCGCTCCCGTTTAACCGCCCAGGCCCGGTTATTCGAGTTAAGACAGGCTTGGTGGCGCCCTCATAACTTTGACGTACCCTATATATATGCCTCAACACGCTTGCCCAGAACGTATCGTGTGACTCACGCCCGACTCCCTGAGCGTTCCAGCCGTGGCCTTTAGCCTGTTTCTAGCAAATCTCAGGGCAAGTGTGCCAGTTTTCCAGGACTGATTCCGTGGTGCGATGCTCACCTTGGGTGGGTGTCGTAAAGTTGTTTTAATACCGTAACACGGTTCATCTATTAACTATAAGATAGTTTAACACTACCAACATAAAGTCGAAGCGTCTCCACAGCTTTAAACGGTGAGGTTTGAAAGACTGCCAGCTAACTTGGAGTAATGCACAAAAAAGGCAAGTCAGCATAAGTCGATAAAGGCCCCCACCCAAAGCTAACGTATTCGAAATCCATTGTTTGACTCCGGCAGCAACTCAATTACTGATAACGAAACCCCTCAGAAGTGTAAGCAATACAGAGTTGTAACCATAAGGTGACAGTCCGACAAGCCACCACTGTAAAGATATCACTTCTCATGCTATTGCATCGCATTAACCCTCAATTCGAAGTCAGGAGATGGCCACAAACACAGGTCTGGTCTATTTGCGTGTTTGTAGCTTTCCGTTCTTGCATTTCAGACGCGGTTGCATGCCTGTGCTTTATACGACTTTACCACTAGGGGGGGGGGGAGTTCAAGAACGCCGGGAATTGTACGCGGGAAAAAATAACATAACGTACCTTCTGTGAGTATTTGGATACTCTATAAGGATCCGGGAAGGCATTTTCCAGTCATGTTCCAGAAAGATTTGAAACTAATCTGCATAGCATTCGGGCCAGCCTAGCTCTGAACTACTTGCCTAAAATATATAGATTAGCCAAGGCAGCTTTTATACCAAACTACTATTAGTCTTATGACATTTGCACTTAGACAATGGAAAAACCGCTAAACGGACATATTAGGAATGGTTTTCTCGTAAAAATCCTGTACAACAAAACCATTTTGCTCACAAAGCAGATTTATAATGCGCTCTACCATTTTATCAGAATGGTCAAGGTGACACTGGAAATTAAAAAGGTTCTGCTAGGTTTCTTATACATAGATGGATCAATTGACAACACATCCTTTAGATCGATTACAGCAGCCCTACAATAGCGTGAGCTATAGGAGACCAATTGTAGGTAGCTAGACTGCACGCTGAATGGATGACACATCACTGCTCGGTGACCGTAGCCGTTAAGGTAGCAAGGAGCGTGTTTCAAGTGAGTTCTTTTTTCTCTGCTATATAATCCTGTCATGGTCAAACTTCTGCTAGAGCTCAGCAGCAAATAGTTTTCTCCCTGAAGATACAATGGCGATCTTGTCATAGTAGTTGAAGGCAGATTTGCGAACACAGTCATGAAGCGTAAGCAACAGGCCCACAATGTTGTATTTAGATGGAACATTTACGCGAAGAACAAATATAGAGTGCGTGAGGCCTTTAATTCTTTGCGGGAAGGAAACTGTTTTGTGGGGATTAAAAGACCAGGGTGTCATATTGTAGTCCAAACTAACCTCCAACTAACGTATTAGCAAAATTATCAGGAAATTAGAAACTGCGTTAACGATAGTTAAACGAAATTATGATAAATTGTCGGGTGTCAAACCAGAAATGGTATATTAGGCTATACACCAGATTGATTAGACCGGTTATTATGTATGCGGCCTTGGTCTGGTACTCAATGCTAAGCAGTATCCACCAAACCAAGATTATGCAAGCTGTATTAAACCCCTGAAATTAGCAGACGCATTGGGTTGACATAGACAGATACTGGAAGAATTGTAAATTTATTATTATTATATTATTATTATTATTAGGGAGTCAAAACATTTCAGGAAATCTAAAAAAGAGGTCATACGCAGGTCTACTACCTGTTATAACGTATATATTGAAAACCACGCCACTTACGGTTAAATCTGCTAATGAGCTCAGAACAAGTCAAAGAGCAATATAATGAATGGTCTTCATTTACAACTATTTAGGTATTTATTTGCCCCATCTTTTCTAGAAAATCGTTAAAAACCCCTAACCACATAAATATTGAACAATTGTGAAGGTCAGCAGCTGGTTTGGTGAAGAGCGTATCTTCGGCCAACTTTATCGTGTTTAGTTTCTCTCCAGTGCTATTGAAAATGGCAGCTTAGCTGTCGAAATACGTATTTAGCGTTTGCTAAATATTTGTCTGGTTAGGACTTTTAAATTATTTGTGGTTAGTTTGAAACCACAGGCTCCAGCGGTGTTTGACTGTCTTTGATGAATGAAATATTATTTACAATCTAATTAAACTAAAGTCAAATTTCATATTTCAATGAATTAGTGTTCATAAATAATTTTAAGCTATTTACTACTACATTTCAATCTCTAAGGCATGCTGGTTTCCTATGCTGAATTTATCAAGGTTTTCCAAATTTTTGGGCTGCAGCTTATCTTTTTCGGCCATTTGAGAATTTTTGCTGAATCAGGAAAGATAGCAAAGTGAACTACATTTGTGAAGTCAAATGTTCCATTTTTATTTTAAAATTTTTGCTACCACGCTTCACTTTGGTGTAGCGATGTCTTTCGTGGGGAATTCATGGAGTCCCTGAACGAAATATTTTTAGTGAATTCTCAAGATCAGACATAGTTTTGGATTTGTACCTAAACGAGCACATAATACAATTTTGGCAAAACGGTCAGAACATCTTAATGGTAAACCTATCTTTCTTGTTGTATTACTTGCTTAGATTTTATGCGCTTCCTTTTAGTTCATTCTAGTTATAAGGAAATACATTTTGTCGTGTAATTCAAGCCCCCCCCCCCCTCACCCCCATTTTCTTTGACTATGTGTATGTTGAGAAATCTGTTTCAGCAAGAGGTTCAACGTCATCGCCTAACCGTACATTATGAAGATTGCAGCTTGGGACAGCCAATCTAACCTATCGCAGACACTTGGCTTACGTAGTGGCTTATCGATAAGGTGGCCAGCTTCCAATGTGCCTGCTTTCGACCTGGTGATCAGCAACAGGGTTGCTTTGAATTAACCGATTCCGTGTGTTCTGGAATTGGGTCACGTGATTGCTGCGACCTTGACAACCTGTTATGGATTTTTTAATACGTTCTTGGTTTCGTGTTAGCTCCAATGTATTCGTCAAATACCAAACTGGCTCCTTGACTATGTAGTATAATGCAGAACTTACCTGCCCAAAGCAGTCAACTTTGCAATTATTTAGAAGGCTCTGTGTGACTGTTTCTTTGCGATGATATTCTCAATGTCAAATGTAAAATGTAATACAATTTTGAGATGTGTCTCATGTACCATTCCAGTTATTAATATTTAAAATTTTGGATTTTGTAAAGACATTTCGCATGTTGTATTTGAAGCTTAGGGTTTGGGAATTTCACTTTATGTTATTGACCGAACATCTGGGTTGAATTAAACTTAATTATTCCTCTATTGCAAGAAATTGCATTAATAATTCTTTTTGCCCGACAAAGTGAAATTGATGATCTGTTATTTACACTGGAATACACATTTTTGTCCCAGAGCAAGCAGAAGTTGTTTCTATATGTATTTTTCCCATGAATTCAAAAATATCAGAATTCTTCTATCACCCTTAGTTTTCAAGTTACATACTGTTCAGTGTTATATACGTTATGAAAACTATACAAGTATGCTATGGTATTACGAATTTATAATACGTAAATGAATAAAAAAAAAATTTCATGATGCGGAATATCATAGACTATTCAACTCACTGTCATCTATCAAAAACTGACCAATAAAAATACAAGATTTGACGTCTTTGAGATAATAAAAATGAACTATATTGACCACCAGTGAAAATTGTCGATTATTTTCACTAGTAGTATAGTGAATATTTTAAGCAAATTTGATTTTTATTAGAAAAAGTCAGTATTAGTGTTTTGTTACTATAGTAGTTTCGTGCTAGATTTACTGAATACTAATTTGAAAAAGTAGTTTGGTTCATTAAATAGTCCCTCGAATGCCATTCTTAGTCAAAGTTAAGTAGAATATTTTTGCGGTGGTATCACTACTCATGTCCATTGCGCTTAGAATTAGAACTCGTGCTAGCGCACTCGTCCTAATCGTACAAAAGCGCAATGGACATTCGTGATACCACAGTAAAAATATTCGACATAACTTTGACTACTTATGGTATTATAAATGAAATTCAAACACTAGTTTTTAGCTAAGATTAAATTACACTTAGAATGCATTTAAAATACATTATGTTGTAAAATTAAAATATTTGTTTCTAAAGATCCTTATGTGGTAGAATAATTCTGTAACCATATTTGAATTCAGCGGGAAAATGCTATTAGATTCACCCATTTTCCCTTCTGTGACAAAAAATAAATCAAATTTTGTATACTAGTGTTATTATTAAGATTTGAATGCTCTTGTATATGTGGGTTTAAGGTGAAATTCAATCCGAACACAAAATTTTTATTTTTTATAGGTACTACTTATTTATACTAAACCTGTATAATTTGATTATTGATTTTATTTGTGCCCTGGCCGTGTTCTCTTGTTCAGGGATTAGTTAGTAGCGTCTTTCGATGCGTACCTTTTATTTAATCTGCATAGTGCTTGGGTTGCTTGATACTGAGAGCCCATTTTTTTACAGCTTCAGATTAGAGTTTTTTGTTTAACCCACGACCAGCTCCAGCTAAGAAATCGGCTTCCTTTGCTTCTCTCCTATTTACGGTCAGAGTGACACAACAACATGCCTGAGCTACTACATTACAAACAAAAAATCAGACGAACACAAAGATGGAATGGAAATAATGAAACTGTTCAGGACACGTTGTCAGTCAAGAAAAATTCCCATGGATTTAACACCTACTAGAATGGAGGCCCTAACTACTCGAACGAAACGTTGTAAGACCACAAAGACGCTGGCTGGCTGATAAAAGATAAGAAGCCATTTGGCGCAAAACGAAGAACCATGGAACAAGTAAGGGAAAACCTACATTCAAGAATTGATTGTAAAAGGCCGTTAGAAGAAGAAATAGAAGTAGCTATTATGGTGGTAAACGCCTGCATCTTGTGCTTTTGTTATTTGTTTTTTTTTCCTCTGCATTGTAGGTGACTAGCCTGCTTGTACCCAACTATTTAGCTTCTAAGAGCCTGTTTTGAATTATGTAGTGTTGGAGACTACTCAATCCTATTAGGAAGAGTTTCCAAAAACAGTTAAGGGAAGCCTATATTTAAGAGTGGACTGTAAATGGCTGTTAGAAGAGGTGTAAGAAGTAGCCAAGTGCTACGAAATTTCTTAGAACGAAAATTGTATAATTGAGGAATCTCTAACACAGCGAGGACAACAATGGGGTGTGATGTCAAGACTATTGGCTTTGGGGTTACTTCAAGAACATGCAGCACCAAACCTGGTAAAGTAGACAAATTAAAACATAACAAGAAATAAGAGATGATTGAAAAAGCAGTAGAAAATAGGTTTGAGCAGTGCGCCAAAAGCAATGAGAGGAGCCGCCTGTATTTAATTTTAAAAATGCTACTTAAATGTAGCTTTTAATGTTAATAGCCATAAAATCTTCGTCCTAATTTATGCTAACACATGTTTGGAATTATTTTTTTTTCGATCACTTGTGCTCTTCTCCACAATTTACATTTTACTGATTTTATACCATCATCGATCCGACGAAATATTGGCCGATCTACATTGCGCTTTCCCGTTCTGGATCTCCAATCCGGTAATCTCCATAATCAGCTTTCATTACCACTTTTAACGCACCCTATCCAACTCCATTTCACCCTTACTGGCTTTTCTGCCACATCTGTCATGCGTGTTAGTTGTGTAAGTGAAATGTCATTATCATATAAATAAAGGAGAACGATCCAAATGTGTGTGTCCGTCACGACAATTGCAGACGCGATGTCCGCATGAATTTCGCCGTCGCCTCCATTTCGCGAACGGGGTGGAGCCCCGAGGTCACCCTTGGAGAGGGGCGAAGCCCCGAGGGCCCCCTTGGAGAGTGGCGGAGCCCGGAGGGCCACCTTGAAGAGGAGCGAAGCCCAGGGGCCCCCCTTGGAGAGGGGCGGAGCCCCGACGACCAACTTAAAGAGGGGCGAAGCCCCGGGGCCCCCTTGAAGTGGAGCGATGCCTCAAAGGCCTCCTTGGAGAGGGGCGGAGCCCCTCGGGCCCCTTGAAGAGGGGCCGAGCCCCGATAGCCCCTTGGAGAAGGGCGGAGGAGCCCCGTGAACCCCCTTGGAGAGGGGAAAAGCCCCGGGGCCCCCTTGGAGAGGGGCAGAGCCTCGAAAGTCCCCTAAAAGAGGGGCGGGGTCCCGTGAGCCCCCTTGGAGAGGGCGGAGCCCCAAGAGCCCCCCTGGAGACGGGCGGAGCCCCGGGCTCCCCTTGGAAAAGGGCAGAGCCCCGAAGGCCCCCTTGGAGAAGGGCAGAGCACCGAAGGCCCTTTTGGAGGGGGGAGGTGTCCAGAGGGCCCCCTTAGAGAAGGGCAGTGCTCCGAAGGCCCCCTTGGAGGGGGGAGGTGTCCCGAGGGCCCCCTTGGAGAGGGGCGGAGCCCCGAAGACCCCCTTGCAGAAGGGAGTTTCCCCGAGGATCCTCTTGGAGAGGGACGAAACCCCGAGGCCCCCCTTGGAGTGGTGGGGAGCCCCGAGGGCCCCCGTTGGAGAGGGGCGGAGCGTTATTTGAGCGGAGTTTTGATTAAATCGATGCGATTTTAGAAAAGGACTCTTAACAATTCGCGTTTCTTTTTGAAAATTATTAGCAAAGCTTTAAACTACTCAGTGGTGACACATAAAATGTAAGGTCACTAAATCACGTTAGCTAAGCGTAGCTAACGTGATTTAGTGACCTTAATAAAATGTGCTAAGCAGCGCATACGAAAATAAATACATCAGGATATACCGCGCAATAGCGCGCGCAGCCCCGTTTATATATAATAAAACAATATTCTTGTTAGGTACGTAGAATGTCAATTTGACACCTTTCAAGTTTATATTTTGATTAACCCAGTAGTAGTGCGTGATGATTCCAAGCTGAACTGTTCGAAACAGTTACATTTATTTTAAAACGCATTAGTATGGCTATTAATATGGATTGGTACCACGAAACTTACGAAGCTTGGATGGGTGCTGTGGTTTTAGTTAGTTTAATTGTTCTCTTCAACCTCTACGAGTACATAGTAAAGTCCTATATTCTTGTTAAATTTAGACTATAGTAAGATATCCTTTCAGAGACTTGCCTCAGCAAAAACTACATCTTTCAGGTGTTTGCGACAACCAATCCTTCATTTGACTACGGGGTGGATGCTTGTAGGAGTCCTTCCATTTTTATTTGCATATTACTTGATAGCAAAACTAATATTGTGGATCAGGTATGGAAGAAAATTTGGGGGCATGCTAACCGGGGCAGACGTCATTTTCTCTTTGCGTCAGGAGTGTATGTGTCACGTGATTTGCATAGTTCAATACGACACAAAAACTAATAGGCAAACCTTTTACGAAGTTACAAAGAGGGTTATGCAGGAAGTATTTCTAACGAAGTTCAAGGCTGAGCCCAAAAGCTTTGCAACTGTAGAAAAGGGGCTTGGGTACTATTTTCTATTAAAAGGAGAATTGATGTTCGAAAGTTGTTTCAGAAACTTGAATGTGGTAAATTCGCCAACAGGAGAAATAACCAAAGCAGACTTAATAATGTTAATAAACGAATACGTAGACAGCCCTTTACCGATGAACAACAAAGCCCATTGAGAAATGTTGGTTGGGACACAACCCATAAAATGGCCAGACGGGAGCAAAGCTGACTCTATAAAGTGCTACCCTGTGGTGATGAAGGGACAACACAGTATGGGAGATGCGATGCACTTTTTCAAAGTTCTCCTTGCCCTGTTTGCTGATAGCTCATCTGTCTTAAGTCCATCGGGACTTCCCGCCTGTTACAACATTAAGAAGCGTAACAAATTCGTTACGTATTGCTTAAAAATCTTTCTTACCATAATGCATTATATCTACCTACCATACATTATAAGCGTGTGGCCTTCCACTATGTTTTTAAATATGATTCTAATGACAAAAAAAGCAAACCTTATACATGGACCGCCCTTGATTAACCAGAAGATTATTTACTTCACTGCTGAAGAGTCCCCTCACTACATCGAAGCTATTAAGCGAATAAAACGCGGTCTTTCGGGGTGTTCATTCGAAGATGTCCTCATAGCCTCCTTTACTGCTAGCTTTAGCGAATATTTCACACAAGTGGGATGACTATTTTTATGCCTCTTACAACCCAGATTAAAACATTATTTTCTAGCACACTTCATTATATATTCCAGACTATCTAGTAGTAGAAACCCCAGTGGTAGCTGAAGCTGTCGGTCTGGCCTTTTTAACGACGCAGGAAGTCAAAAAACAAAAAATTAAATGTCGAAACGTGATGTCCGTTCAGTTTCGGAAAATGCCCATCAGTGTCGCACGTGGAGGCTCCAAAAGAGATCTTCTTGCCACTTTAAAATTTGTAAAAAGAGAAAGAAGCCGCTTGATGAGCCGTGCAGAACGAGAGGTAAAGTATATGGGAATCGCAGTTTTGCGTTTATGTTACCAGTAACTCCCGAACCTTTGGCTAACCTAAGATTACCTGGTCAATCCCCAGTTCGACTGGTTATATGTTATGGTCAAACTCGAAGCACTTCGCACTTTACCTAGGCAATTCTAGATTAGCCGAAGCTTCGGCTTTTGACGGTAACAAATATATTTTCATATACTTCTAGGTAAATTCGTGGTTTATGAACTTTGTAACTACAGCAGTGCCAGTTCCAATAGCTCAGATGTCCTTCGATAACTTGCCTAGTCCTGAAGTGACGATATCTAACATTCTTGGCCCTGCCAACTTTAGCATTGCAGGTGGAAATCTAATGAAGGACGTGGTTCTTTTCGCAGGTCATAGGACAAAAACTGGTGAGTAGGTACCCATTCCGGTAAAGATGGTTTATCGAAATAACCAGTAATCTTGCCAAACAGTTGCTTATGAAAAGTAAAACGTTTCCACAAGCCACCCGCTTGTACGTATTGTTTCATTTCACACTAAAACGTTGGTTGAGTATCACATACCCTTGTCCACATTATAGCATGTTTACTCGTTTACTTTTGCGAGTATACTGCATGGTAAATTCAACAAAAGCAAATTTTTTTACAATATTCACACACTATCTTTACGAAACTACTAGTTGGCTTTAATTATATTTTCTATCTCTAATGATTTTTGTTCTAAATAGGTGTTTCTATTGCCATATTTTCATACAATAATCGTATGAAGCTATCGATAGTTGTGGATAAAGCCCTGATCCAGGAAGAACGGGAAGCTCAAAGTATTTTAAACGGTTTTTTTAAGTACATCGATTTATTGGATAGTGAAGTCTGAACATGATCGCATTTGTGTGCCATAAGAAAATGTATTTAATGGAAATTTTTAACAGAAATAAAATGAAAATTATTAATCTGGAAGTTATGTTATTAGTACTATGTAAGAGTTTATGGAAATTGAGTAGACACGTATTATAAGGAAATAATAATAATTCAGAAAACTATGCTATCACTCTCAATCTTACACAAGGCTATAATCAATAAGACATAAATTTCTATTTAGTTAAAATCTGAGTAGGAATACAGGCGTTTCATTTCAGCTACTTAATTGGAAAAGTGAATTAGTTGCCTCTGATTTCATCATGTTTCTTGTTGTATCGTCGCAAAGCTTGTGATTCATCATGCACCAAGGAATAGTTCGAATTACTGTGAGATTAATGGGTAATATACTTTAACAAATAACATAATTATTGAGAAAGTAGTCAAGCAAAGAATAGTAGAAAAACAACGCCTAAGAAAACGATGACAAATCAGTATGTCCAAAACTGGTAAAACAGATTACATTGTTGTTGCCTGTCTTTCACAGTGTAAGGTTGTGCTCACCCGCAGCTGAAGCCAGGGGACAAGATCAGCAAGTGACCTCGCGGTCACGTGCCGTAAGAGTTCTTATTTTTTTTATACATAATATTTATCATCGTCTTATTGGTAACTTATAACCGAGACCGGCATGGCACATTACCAAAATCAAACCACACCGATGCCGACGGCCCAGCAATACATTCCAATGCAAACCGAACAAGTCCAACAAATGCATTTTGCCCCACAAAGTTATCAATACGCGCACATTATGCCAAACTTAAATCAAAAATTCACACATTTTCCTGCACAAGATATATCCCTAACTCCAAATGACGCATCTTATCATCCTCAGCTTGCCTACCATCAGCAACAATTTCCTGTAGTATCTCACAACTCAGAATGGCAAATAGTCAATAACAAAAAACGCACCCGACAAGAAAACATCAATAATAATAATAATCAAACAACTCAAAACAAACAGGCTAAAACTGCGAACTACTGGTTAAACCCGGAAAACCGCTTTAGTGTGCTTACAGATGAAAGCCCACAGGAGCAAGCGGCAACTACCTCACAAAAAAGTGATCCAAAACCCCCACCGATATTTGTCTCGGGTGTGAAATCCATCGAGCCCCTACTCAATTTTTTTTTAAGCACAGCCAAAAATGAATACACACTAAAGGCACTACCAAACGATAAAATCAAAATAATTCTGAAAACATTTGAAAAATACTCGTTAATTACCAAAGGCCTAGCAGAAAAAATACGGAATTCCACACCTACCAGGTCAAGCAGGAGCGTAAGTGTCGAGTCTTCCTAAGGAACTTACACCCGTCCACGAGCACTAGTGGAATCCAGAATGAACTAAAAACACTTGGACACACAGCAACCAACGTATGGAATGTTAAACAGATTACTACGAAAAAAGAACTACCCCTCTTTGTTGTTGACTTAAAACTATCTGACAACAACAAAGACATACAATATAACTACACTTATGCATTGTATTGTCAAATTTGAACCTCCACGAGCAAAGCGAACAATCCCGCAATGCTCCAGATGTCAGAAACACGGACATACGAAAATTTTTTGCAACAGAACTCCCCGATGCGTAAAATGCATAGGTGCGGATCCTACGACACAATGCGAACACAAAGAAAAATACAAAGAAGTGACGTGCGTCAACTGTAAGGGAAACCATCCAGCAAGCTATAAAGGATGCCCTATCTAAGGAACTCCAACAAAGAATATTCCCACCACTACGTCAAAAAATTCTCCCAAGTGCAAGACCCTACCAACCAGGACTATCATTCTCTCAAGCATTAATAAGCAACGCTCAACACTCCAACAATATCACGCCTCAACAACAGACTACAGGGCCAACACCCCAATCTAACGACATGGCTGAATTAAAACAGATGCTCAAACAACTCATGGAACAAATAAGCACAATGTTAAATCTTTTAACCACAGTCGTAGCTCGAACATATAATGGGCAAATACCTTAAAATTGCGGTATGGAACGCCAACGGGCTGTCCCACCATAGAGACAAACTCATTGCTTTTACTACAAACCACTGCATCGACATTGTTTTAATTTCAGAAGCGCACTTTACAGAACGTAGCTACTTCAAAATCCCAAAATATACAGTTTATGCAACGCTACATCCGGATGGGACGGCACATGCTGGCACGGCCATACTCGTCAAGGACTCAATTAAGCATTATGAACTTTCCAGTTACAGTTTCCCGCACCTACAAGCTACGTCAATATTAGTAAAAGACTGGCAGGGCCCTCTTACAATATCAGCTGCCTATTGCCCACCAAGGCATAATAACAAACAAGAAACATACGAGCATTATTTTAGTACTCTAGGTAATAGATTTATCTCGGGAGGCGACTTTAATGCTAAGCATACCCACTGGAAATCTAGACTAAGTACCACTAACGGCCGAGAAATGTTAAAAGCTGTAACCAACCTGGGACTACTACCCTTGTCCACTGGTGAACCCACATACTGGCCCACAGACCCGAGAGAACAGCCGGACCTGCTTGACCTGTGCTATGTAAAAGGGATAAGCACTAACTTCCTTAATGCCAGTTCCTGCCTTGACCTCTCTACGGATCACTCCCCGATTATAGTGACCCTGGGTACTACAGTAATCATCAAGAAGAAAGTGCATTCACTTACAAATAAATGTACAAACTGGGACCTTTTCCAGGAGCTGGTCTACGCATCCCTACAAATGGATATCCCGTTAAAAACAACTGCAAACTTGGACGAAGCGGTACAACACTTCAATCAAGTTATCCAAGAAGCGGCTTGCCAAACCACTCCGGAACACACTCAGTACATCAGCCCGGTAAACTGCCCCGTCATAGTCAAACAAAAAATTGCAGAAAAGCGCAGACTACGGAGAATATGGCAGACAACACGACATTCAAACGACAAAAGAGCCTTAAATCATGCAACTACTGAGCTTAAAGACTTACTTTCTAGCATTAGAAACCAAAATGTGCAAACCTACTTGAAGCACTTCTCTCCGCTGGAAGTAGATGACTACTCGCTTTGGAAATCCACAAGGTACCTAAAACAACCCCAGCAACACAAAGCTCCAATCCGCACTACCAATAACACCTGGGCCAAAAGCGATCGTGAAAAAGCTCTGACCTTTGCTGATCATCTAGTCAACGTATTCAAACCATTCCCAGCTAAAATAGACAATAGGGACGACATCAGTAATATACTTGATAGTCCACATCAAACCTGATCGAGGGTGAGAAGGTAGGCCAAGAGGGCCAACACCAAGCGCACACAGCAGCTGTGCAGAATTAGTTGTAGATTTAGTTTTAGTTTTAGTTAGTTTAGTTTTGTGTAGTGCCGCAAGGCGGAGCACAGGTTACCTGATATTTAGGTAACAATAAATGAAAAGTCCACATCAAATGAGCTTGCCAATTAAAAAATTCAAAGTTCATCAGGTAGAAGACACCATTCGCAGACAAGTAAATTCAAGCAAAGCCCCGGGCCAAGATCTCATTACCGGCTGTATCCTCAAAAATCTACCCCAGAATGGGTACCAGTTCATAACTCATCTCTTCAATTCAGCCTTACGACTTCGATACTTCCCCAAGCAATGGAAAACTGCTGTCATCATCCTAATCCCAAAGCCAGGCAAACCTATTGATCAACCAGCCTCTTATAGACCAATCAGCCTACTGCCGACTCTGTCCAAAGTGTTCGAAAAAATGCTCCTACAGAGGTTATACCCAATACTCTTAGAAAAACATAATAATAATAATAATAAAGGTCTTTATTTCTCAATATAAAACAATATAAGAAATCACAGGGCGCTATTCAGACAAAGTCTGCTCTACCATATAACCCGGAAGAAAGAATGCAAAATAAAAAAAGAAAAAACATGTTGCCTAATCCTAATTAATATTATAAACCTAAAACTAACCTAAAACTAATTCTGCGATGTCCTCTCATTTAATAATAATGGATGCAATCTCATTTAATAATAATAGTTTCCTGTAACTGTTATGCAACTGTTGATACATTAAAGTTTTGCTGTATTGCTTTTTAAAGCAAGACAGTGATAACGCTTGTGATTCAGGGGAGAAAGTATTGTATAATTTTGACACTTGATAACTGAAGCCTCGTTCGAAAAGCGCCGTTTTATGCAGTGGTGGCGTAATGATTCCTTTGAATCGAATATTTAAGTTATGAACATCTTCTCTAAATCTGATTTTACGAAATAAATAGGAAGGCTTCTTCTCAGTTATAATTTTATGAAAGAATGAAGCACTTAGCAATTTCCTCCTATTAGTCATCGTGAGCCAGCCCAGTTCAGTTAATTTATGTGAGACATGATCGAACTTTCTGATACCAAATATAAGTCTCAAACAAGAATTTTGCATTTTTTGAATTTTGTGTGCGGTATCATACGTAAGGGATGGACCATAAATTTGACAGCCAAATACAAAATGAGAAAGAACTAAAGTTTCACACAATAAAGTTTTAATATGAATAGTTAAATATTGTCTATGAGGATAGATGAGTCTCAGATTTAAATATGCCCTTTTTAAACAATTAGATACATGTGATTTGAATCTTAAGCTACTATCAAGGATTATTCCAAGGTTGCGGGCTTCCTTAGCAACTGGGATGGTATCACCATCAACAATCAAGTTTACATTGTTTTCTAGCAATTCCAAATCGTTATGTTTTCCAAAAAGCAATAAAACAGATTTTTTAGGGTTAAGTTTAAGACAGTGCTTCTTAGATATATCAGAAATATTAACCAAGTCTTGATTTATACTCATCAATGCACGCTGATGGTCATCAACAGAAAAAGAATAATACAGTTGGGTATCATCAGCATACATATGAACATTACAAGTATAAATGTGCTTATAAAAAGTTGAGGTATATATAATATATAAAAGCGGGCCTAAAATTGAGCCCTGTGGTACTCCTCGCATAACTTCCCTAGAACCGGAGCAACCACTAGGCAACCTCACAATCTGTTTCCTATTGCTCAGATAATTGGCTAAAAGTGAAACAGAGTCCACAGAGAGACCAATATAATTTAATATAGAACAAAGAAGTTCATGATTTATGGTATCGAAAGCTTTGCTAAAATCTAGTAAAATTAGCACCGACACTTTACCTTGATCAGAAGCTGTAAAAATATCATCAATTACGTTAGCTAGAGCAGTTGTACAGCTATACCCTGATCGAAAACCTGATTGGTTCTCATCCCTGACCATCAATTTGGCTTCCGGGTAAATCATGCGACAATCGAACAAGTTCACAGAGCTGTGGATAAAATTCATAAAGACTTCGAGGAGCGTAGATACTGCACCACTGTATTCTTGGACGTTAGTTTACTATAGGTGAGCTCTCACTGGAGGCTCAACGTTCATGTCTTCATCCACTTACACTTGTTAAACTATCTACTGAATGTCTATGTATGAAAGATTGTAGAGCAAATAAATAATAAAAAAAAAAGATTACATTAAAAAAATCTAAGATCAGTAACGACTGCAAAGTCTTAAAATTATTTTTCTACGACCATTACTAAAAGTAGTCCTTTTACCAATAGCTTGTCTAACTAAAAATTACGTATTATACATCGGCGTGCTACAAGCGAAATCAGCTGTTTACTTTTAGCACATGTGCCAATAGTAAACAGCTGCTTTTGAATTTATGTATTTTAAATTGGAAATGAAGTTATAAAGTTATTCTAGTTACTTCTTTCGTTAAAGGTAAAGTGCTTTTTAAATGATTAAAGCATTATGTAACAAATAAAGTAAAATGTGTACTATGATAATTACCTTTGACAACTACTGGCTGCAGAAACAGTCACCTGCCACCTCTTTACTAAGTCATAAATTATAACTGTCATAAATGCAACCCTATATTAAATCGACATTTATGGATTAATAACCGTAAATTTAAGATCGTAGAAAAAATATTGTATGCAAACTCGTGCTAAAAGTGTTATTGCACTGTATATGTCTCGTGCATAAACATTCACTTTTAGCACTTGTTGCAGAAATAGCTATTATCTTGATAAAGTTGATATAACGGCAGAGCTTAAGAAGCATCCTTTTGCTGCAACTAAATAGTAGAACTGTTAAGACAAATATATGCGTTAACAGCTAACCGGAAATTTGATGGCAAGGTTGGACTATTTTATGAGCAACTCAGTAATATACTGAACCGCTTGAAAAGGTGTGAGAATATATCAATGGGGTCATAATTATACAGTGTGAAAATTAAGTAACGCATAAAATCCGTAAATCCGAATATTTAAAATTACATACCGTTGAAAACAGATTAAAACCTACTACCGAAAACAAAAATAGGTTATCATTTAAAAAAACTATTGATGATGTCATAACATTTAAAACAAATGATATAAAAAAATGAAAATCACTTTAAAATACGCGCTGCAATTTAGATCGCTATACCTCAGCGATCTTTTTTCCCAGTAACAAAAACTAACGGAGTTACCGAATATATGCCCTACTTCATCTTCACGCTGTATCTATATAACAGCAATGACATAACATGAACGACAAAATATAATGCTTGAGTAAGAAAGAGATGACCATACAAAACATATATTAGTAGGCTGGTTTAGTTGACATATGTCATAATTAAAATGTGCGTTAAGCCTACTAGAGTATTTGTTTCTATGTTTATTTATTTCTTACTCAAGCAAAGCATTCTATTCTTGTGTTCATATTATCTCAATGCTGTTGTATACCGATGAGGCCATAATTATACAGATAATTTAATTTATCATTCAACATAGAGTTAACCATTTCTATAGTTACACACTACTGTCACAAAAAGATGTGACAGCACTGTATCAAAGCGTCTATTTCAAAATGCAACATTACAAGTACAATTAATTCTTCAGAACAGCCAATATTACAGTTTACAAAGTTAATTCTATGATACCATTTGAATAACTGAGCTCGTTCTTTAGTTGTATCATGAGATAACATAATAAAAAACAGAATGATTGAAAAAGAAAGAGATAACAATCTAAAAATATTATGTTGGTAAGGACAATTATTTGACATATTTCATAATTAAAATTAGTTTTAAGGTTGGCGTTTGACCTATGCTGAAAGAATGAGAACAGATTGCTATACAAAAACACTTAATATCAATTTTCACGTGTTGTACGGACTTAAAAAGATTTTATTTCAAAGACAAATGTTGGTTGGTGTTACAGCTCAAAACGACTTTTACGACCTTAAAGCAGTGTAGGGTTGGTCTAAATGGGTCGTTAGTACACGTTGATCTTCAAAAAAGCACAGCTCACTCTAATCACTTCTCAACTTGCTGTAACAGACGGTTGACCAGCTATTTGCTCAGGGAGAAGGGGGGGTTGAATCACCAAACGTAATTTAGAGCGAGATGCCGTCACAATAGGCGTTTATTGTAATCAAAATATAGAGGGTGAAAAATGAACGCCACGAACTTTTCGGCCCGGCCTTCGTAAAAATTCGAAGTCAAAGAACCGACGCTTCACTTCGACGACCTTGCGCAACGTTTCATCTGTTTGGAGGCCTACCTTGGTTGCCCTGCTAGCCTTGCCGGCCACCTTACAATTAACACATCCAAGCAAGGATATCACATTTACATAAACACATAAACACATACACTTATCATAAACAAAAGTCCGGGGAGACATGAATAGTTCTAAAGGGGTTAGTAATTCTATAATTTATTTAACAACGACATGCATGACACAAAAAATACATTGGTTACATTGAAACAACAGTGATGAACAACCCGCACAAAAATTCTATATGATACGAGGCAACAATAATGAAAATTTACAACAAGTAGTTTAGAGTACTAGTTTCAGACCATGAGTGTCGCGAAGCGGCCCGAAGAAAGCAGAGTATGGGACGCTTTTGCTTGCTTTTCCTGTCCTACTCATGCAACCGATTCGCTCTAACACAATATTACGAGTACAACAGCTTCTTTGGGTCCAAAAGTGGTATGCCGTGAGAAACATGTGGGGACTGGTTTGTCGAAGGCGGGACTTACATCACCAGACTCGGTTTTATGACGTGACGTCATGGGCCATCTGGGCCAAACCGCACTAGTGTAAGCGATCAAAACTGTACTATACAAGAACGACCGGAAATCGCCGGTATTTGAATTTAAAAAAGAAGCGCCAAATTGCCAATATTTGAAATAAAAAATGCGGAAACGCACGAATATTTGAAATACAAGTGCGGGATTTTAAACTGGTCTTAACACTGGTTCTCGTCTGCTATTTTATAAAAGGTAAAATATCAGCTTGCGTTGTAGAATTACGAGTATATACAAGAAATCGAAGATTTTGTAGCCATTTACCACTTAAATTTCTGTCATCCAGCAGTAAAATGTACTTGTGTAAAATAGAAAACAAAAACTGTAAAATAGGAAAATACGATTTTTGGTGTTTCATTTAAGACCTCTTTGCGCTATTTCTGATTAATATGTTTTGAGAATAATTGTTTTTTTAATAAATTTAAAACGAAATTTACAATGGCAAATGTCAGACATTTGTGCTGGTTTTGCAAACACCAGATACAATTTCCGCATAAATAGTTCAGGCATAGTAAGACATGTGTTTTATAAATGTAATTTTTTGGCAGTGGTCTGTTATGATATGTTTTTGTCGGACTTTTTCCACTGTCTAAGGTGTATATCACACGACGTTTCGGGAGACTTATAAATATAAGTTTACAACTAAAATATATAACCGCCCTGGTGGCCTAGTGGTAAGAGTGACAGACTAGTAATCACAGCGATCAGCGGTCCCGGGTTCAAACCCTGGGAGAGGCACGAGTTTAAGTATAAAGAAGTACCAAATCAGTCCTTCTCAGGACTAATCAGGAACACCTGCAGACGGGAGTAGATCAAAACTCCCGAAACGTCCTGTGATATACACCCTAGACAGTGGAAAAAGTCCAATAAAAACATAACATGTGTTCTAGTTTCAAAACCAAGGTTGTGAACATGGCTAGATCACAATACATGCAATGGCAACCGGCAAACAAATAATTCAATAATAAGAATGGGAGAGGAGAGAATGGCAAACAAGAACACAGGAGAGAAGACCAAGAGGTGGGCCAAGAAAAACGTGGGAGGAGAAAAGATTGGCAGGTAACAAGAAAGAATGGACCCGGAGGATAGAGTAAAATAAAATAGAACTGAATTATACCAATTTAATGTGAAAACCTCCACTCTTTATAAGGCATAAATAAATAAATGTGTATTTTCCGGTTATTTTACCAGGGCTGGTTCAATAATTATTAGCTTCAGGCCGTGGATGCAAATAAAAACAAAAACATTTGCAAGTTGAAAGCTGATTCTCTCAGAAGTCAGCACTTGCAACTTTAAGATGTTGGGGTTAAAGCTTCTAGAGACACATTTTTGATACTTAGAAGTAAATTACAGTGGACTATAACTGGTCGTCTATATATAGCAGTTCGCCTTCCTCAAGATTTTGAAAAAATATGTACTGATTGTCGGGAATCTGGTTTGGGCGTATTTTTCACACTACGATAATGCTACTCAGCTTACGGCCACAAAACCTTTAAGTTTCTTACACGAAGCTGAAGTTCTGTTAGTCACTGAAGTTCTGTATAGTTCAGATTTAGCATTCAGCCGTTTATTTTTGTTTGCAGAAACTAAGAAAAAGCATAAGTGGTAAGAGATGTTGTGACGCAAATTAATATTAGTCCACAAATGCATTGTGACTAACTGGGAAAACTTGAAAAACAGTAAAGTTCTTTTCTCTAAAATGTCCCTATTTTTCTTCTAACTTACAATTAACAGAAGAGTCCTTGTAGTATTAATAGTGTGCCACATCCTGCTATTTGCTACTCCCTTTGGTATCGCTTTTATGTATAAAATGTTAAAATATTATTGTTTGTTGTTCTTTTCACTTCTCCCGTCTAAATCCGAAAGAAGTATTGGAATCGCGAAAAAATTACCTTCCGAGATTTCTTGAGATCTTAACGTTTCAGGATCCCTAGATGACGAAAAACAGGTTTTCTCTATTTCGTCTGTCTGGCGGCTTGTTGACGGTATAACTTAAAAACTCATTTACTTATTGTTTATAGAAACAGATTGTAAATTTAGTAAAAATAAAAAAAAATTATTGGAAAAAGACGATATTTTGCATGCGGGTTGTATGTATACCCGGTTTTAACCGAGAAAATTTCGGTAAAATATATAAAGGGTGAACATCTTAAAAATTCTTCCCATTTCTGTTTTAAATTAAGAATTATTACTTAAATGACAGCAATATTTTATACATAGCTTAGGTTTTTGTCCATAAGAGAAAGGGCATATTTTGCGCCCAACATATACAGAATGAGCACTTTAAAAAATAAATTTCGTTTATTTTTGCTTTAACATAGAAATACATAAAAGTAATCATTTGCATATAGTTTAGACTTTACACTTGATGAAAATGAGACCTATCAGATACAGGGTAATAAATAATGATTGGCTCTGTTTAATATAACTGTGCATCACACAGATCCGATATATCCGGCATGCCCAGTGGAACCACGAGTGTCACTAAAATTGCATTCTCAGGCACTGTGGTTCGAATCCCACCCCCGGCAATGCTTTCTTTATTTGAAAATTGTTGTAATTCGTATTAGCAAGTATTATTAAAAACGTTAAGTTTTCATTAATTTTAAAATTGTTTAGTGTCACAATGTCAAGTTGCGAAAGAGTAAAACTCTTCACATATTTTGCATTTTGCCCTATCGAATTCATACCCTGATCTATTAGACTGTTACATCTGTATAATGTTAAGCAATACACTGAGTTTAGTAAATGTTTTCATCGATTTGCTTAAAACTTACCAAATCACTTCCAGTTAATACGCTATTCGACCAGTTTTAAACGTACTCCTTGAAAGTCAAATAAAACTACCTTCCTATGATAAAAGTAAAAAATCTGGTGTGATACACTCACATAACTTCCTTTTACAGTGATCTTATAATTTGTCAAAAATTTCATTTTTAATTTTTAACCATTTGTTAAACATTTTCAAAAATTACAAATTCTACAAAAACGGTACAAAATCAAGTGTTAGTTGAAGAGACAAATTTTCTCTAGAATTTTAAGGTGAATTCAAAAATGTAATAATATACCGGGTGTTTTATTTAAAATAGGAGTTAATAAAAAAAATTGAAAAAAAAAACAAAAGAAACCCACTTTAGAAGTATTCAACTGGAAAATTACCTATCTCACATCAATACACATTAAAAATGTAAGAAAAATGTAAAGTTTAAAAAAAATCGTTAGAGCCGTTTTTGAAAAATTCGGAAAAAACTGAAAAATCACAAGAGTAAACACCTACTTCCGGTTATGCGATTTTCTTCAAAAGCTTGCTGTCTCATCTACATAGTACACAAAACGTATATATGAAGTTTCAACGCCATACCTCTTTTCGTTTTTGAGATATTCTGTTCACAGACAGACAGACAGACACACAGACACACACACAGCAGACAGACCAATGAAAAAAAAATGTTTTTTGGGATCAGGGGACTCTAAAACGTGAAGATCCGTTGAAAACTCAATTTCGAATTTTTGGGGTGAAACCAATACAATAAGTACCTATTAGTGTTGTTTTTCTTGCTACTTACGGATGTTTCAAAAGTACTTGTAATTTCTGTAGTTACAAGAACAGGTAACTGATTATATTGTTCTGTTTTCAATATGAATTTAAGTTTCTTTAGTGTTAATAGAAATCTGTTCATCTCATGCATATCATGAGGCCAAATTGCAAAAACGTCATCCACTAAACTATTGGTTTGTTTGTGTATTTGTAAACATGTTGCTCAAAATTTTCAAAAAAGGTGTATTAACAATAAGGGGAACCCAATCCATCCAAACATTTTTTTGGCAAAATTTACTGTCTGATTTAAAGTAGGTACATTGTTTTTATGCATAGTGTTAAAAGTTCCAATAAATATTTAGCTAAACTGTGACACGGAAAGTCCACGGTAATCCATAACATGTGGAAGTCTACTCTAGCTTAGTATCAGTGCATATCTTACAAAATCTGTAAATTTACCTGTGTGTTTTGTAGATTTCTGCATTGTATGTGTAGGTTCTTCCTTTAACTTAGTGTATCGCCCCTCACTGATTAGAGTATATGTCTTTGTCAAGTATTATCTGGTTTTTCGTTCAAAAATATTAAGGCATTTACGGTTTCTTTAATAATATATGATTCAGGTACCTCTGCTTCAATAATGGATGTGGAATAGGAATTCATAATTTGGCATCAACATTATTTAGTAAAATTTCAGTGATACCTCATACAGTTACACTATTATAGAAGATATTACCTAGATCTTTCCACTTCAATGAGTTTTCCATATTTATAATATGCTTAGTTATAAAGCATCTTCAACACTACCTACATACAGCATGAAATTGATGGGTCATAGTTGCTATTGAACATCGAAAACAAGAAATGTATGGAAAGAAAACCTAATCATTCTTCAACGACACATAAAGACTATCAGCAAACAACTAACCCTAATATGGATGAAGGATGGAAGATGAAGAAAATCAACTATTTCAATATCAATAGTGTGCAGCTGAGCGATGATTCGAGCAAACGCAAGAATATCAGACAATATATAACTACTATGTTACAAAAAGACACTCCGAAATTAGAAAAAAATCATAGAGATGACCGAAAAAAATATGGCACGATTAATCACACATAACAAAAAACTAAAATCAAAGAAAAAGAATAATTAATAACATGGTTTAAGTATAACAAATACAACTAATAATAATAGTAAAAAGTTTCTCCAATTATTTTAATACAAAAACCTTAAACCGCTACATAATTTTTTTTTAAAACTGCGCCATATCATGTCGCAATTGCAAGGCATTAAGTAACAATTGCAAGATACTAAGTCAACTGAAAGATGTTAGGTAGCAATTGCAAGATATTAAGTCGCAACTGCAAGATAATAAGTCGCAATTGTAAGATATTAACTTTTAATTGCAAGATATCAATTAGTAATTGCAAGACGTTAAGTCGCACTTGCAAGATATTAAGTTTCCACTGCAATATAATAAGTCGCAATTGTAAGATATTAACTTTTAATTGCAAGATATCAACTGGTACTTGCAAGATGTTAAGTCGCATTTGCAAGATATTAAGTCGCAAATGCAAGACAATAGGTCGCATTCGCGTTATATTAAGTCGCATTTCCAAGATACTAAGTTGCAGTTGTCAGATTTTAAGTTTCAATTGCAAGGTATCAACTGGTAATTGCAAGATGTTAAGTTGCAATTGCAAGCCATTAAGTCGCAGTTGTAAGATATTAAGTCGCAACTGCAAGATAATAAATCGCAATTCTGAGATACTAACTTCCAATTGCAATATATCAATTGGAAATTGCAAGATGTTAAGTCGCACTTGCAAGATATTACGTCGCAAATGCAAAATAATAAATAGCAATTAATTCTGAGATACTAACTTCCAATTGCAAGAAATAAATTGGAAATTGCAAGATGTTAAGTCGCATTTGCAAGATATTAAGTCGGAAATGCAAGTCATTAGGTCGCTTTCGCATTATAGTAAGTAGCAATTGCAATATACTAAGTTGAAGTTGTTAGATTTTGAGTTTCAATTGCAAGATAGTAATTCGTAATTTCAAGGTATTAAGCCGCAATTGCAAGATACTAAGTTGAAGTTGTTAGATTTTTTAAGTTTCAATTTCAAGATAGTAATCCTTAATTTCAAGGTATTAAGCCGCAATTGCAAGATCTAAGTCGAAATTGCAAGATACTAAGTTGCAGTATTAAGTAGCAATTGCAAGCTATTAAGTCGCAACTGCAAGATAATAAGTCGCAATTTTAAGATATAAACTTGCAATTGCAAGATTTTAATTCGTAACTGCAAGAATTTATGTCGCAATTGCAAGATATTAATTTGCAACTGGCAGATATTAAGTCGCAATATCAAGATACTAAGTCGTAATTGCAAGACATTACGTCGCAATTATAAGATACTAATTCACGTTTGCAAGATATTAAGTTGCAATTTCAAGATATTAAGTAGCAATTGCGAGATATTAAGTCGCAATTGCGGGATATAAAGTTAAAATTGCAAGATATTAAGTCAAAATTGCAAGATAATACGTTAGCAGATTACTTTTAGATCAATACAGGACGATGCCACATTTAATATGCTAACATAAGATAATTGTGCAGAAGTAACTGTAGAATGACCTTAAAAGCAATTCTTAGTAATGGAAATACCTGTTAAAATTAATATTGGATTAGGAGTTGTTTAAAACAATAGTAATTTATTATACAATACGATAAAGTTAAACTTTATCCACGAGTGAATCGTTTAAGGTCGAGACGTTAATAATTCAATAGTGGATAGAAATAACTTTATCGTCATGTATAATTCGATTTTTTTTCTATAGCAAGAACTTTAACAATTTCAAAAGAAAATAAGGGCAGTCAATCACATTTCAAACTGTCAGTAGCTAGATTGGGTTGCTACGATAATACGAAGCTGTCATATTTAATTTAAACAAAAGTTAGAAAGTTAAATTACTTTATCTATCCTTGATGTTAAAGTGCTACTTTATCTACCCTTGCTGTTAAAGTAAAACTTGACCTTTTGTTTTGAGTTGATAAAAGCACACTAACATGTGATATAGAAAAAATAAATATGCCCATATAGAACATGTCGATAATTACAAGGAAATTTGTACAAGAATGACAATAAGAACGTGTAATTGAATATAAGAAATAAGAATCAACGTTAAAAGCCAGATTAAAAGCGAGAACTCGAGATAATCATTAATATGTATTGGAGTGAACTGCCAAATTCTGCCATTTTACAAAATAACATAAAATTCAGTAAGTAAATATAAAAATGTATAAGATGTCAGTTGCTAGGTGATATTAATTAATTAAGAAACAATAATAGCTCCAGAGAAAGAAATAGTTATTTGTATAACAAGCATAGCAAATAGTATTTGCTGAACCAAGCGCATTGTTGCAGTTTAATAGTACGTAACTTAGTACTTCAAAAATAATGCAAATTAAGTCACACGCAACATACTAGGGATGATCAATGTATTCGCAGCCTAACATATAAAGAAACATACTAGACGCTTGAATCAAAATGTATTTTTCAAGATAATCACCCTGGAACAGCAATAATTTACTAATTCCAAGCGACTCAAGCACAGTAATTGCCTGCAAGCAGGAATTTTATTCAGTCGACACTAATATAGGACCACCACATTGAGGTACATTTTTAGAAGATTATTTTCTATGCTTAAACTTAGTTGCCTACCTTTTGGCCGTACTCTAAGAAGGGACAGGCTAACGCTATATAAAGACAAGTAGGTTTCAAGAGGTGTCATTTTTTTCACAAATATTTCATTACTGCAGAAATTTTATCTTTCTTCATTTTACAAAACCTAAGAAGTATTGCTTTACTAAACCATTAATTACACAGCAACCATCAAATTTTGACGAGTGTTACTAAAAAAATTGTTGTTTCAAATCACGGCCTTTGTTTTGTATGAAGTTTTAAATAAGAAGGTAATATTAAGAGGTATAAATTAACGCAACCGGGGGCCAGTACTTAGCATCCGAACAATCAAGTTATAATACAGCTGGATTGTATAGGATTTGCTAAGTTTTACTTTAAGTGCTTATTTTAAACTTGGCCTACATTCGCTACATTTATCTTCAAACTGATTGCCTCGGGTAAAGCTCAAATGCCCATGGGTCCGTTGTACTCAAATGTATAATTACAAAGATAAAGTAATGTAAAGAAAAGTAACTCGTATAATGTGTTTAGATATATACAAAATAATTCGTAATAAAGAAAATGTTGTACATCATTATCAAATAAAACTCCTTCTGGTCTCTTGCGTTCTGTGTCCCTGACCGAACCGCAACCCAAATAGCACTTCAGTTTGGCTCAGTTGCTGCGCCTGGATCCTCTTGAAGCAAGATCGAATGTAGTAGAAATGAGTGCACGTTGGTTTGAATGAGGTAACTCCGCCGGACTTGAAGCGGATCTACAACAGCCTATATTTATGCCATCAATAAGATGGCGCGGAGATCTTATGATTTTGCGGACGAATAAAATCGATTGAATAAAGTGTTTTACGTTGCCTGTGATGCGTGTAATTCGGATGTTAAGCTCGGCAGGCCGCGGTTCATCATTGGTATATAAGTTTGGGACCCTAGGAATAACCTGAAGCGAAGTTCAATTTTTTCACGATCTGCTGGTTTTGCGGGAGTCGCTGGAAGATTGTTTTTCGACGACTGACATCGAAAGTATATTTTTCTCACTGTCATTTGACAACAGAAAGTTGACGTTTGCCGCTGAGCGTGCGTTTTCATCTTTTTGCCGCTCGCCGAGCGTTTTGGGTTTCCGCGTGAACAAAATAGCTAGCCACGTCCGAATGTTTCCTTGACAACGCCCGTCATTTGTGGAAATAATCGCGTCACATGTCATAGACTGCGCAAGTAATGTTAACTTGATTGTCAATTAATTTTTGCGATAAAATGAAATTTCATATTTTCCTTTAATAATATGCTCAGTCGTCGAAAAAATAGTATGTATATTTCGAGCTAAAAGTGCGCTTGCCGCTTTTGCATGATTGCTGGTTTCGACTTCGTCTCAACCAGCAATATTCATGCGCAAGCGGCAAGAATGCACTTTCAGCTCTTAACATACAATATATTATTGCGCCCTTCAGTGCGCCGGCCAGCAAAGTGCGACTTGCGTTTGGTAAACTACCAGGGTGGCGTCATCGGGCTAATAATGATATTACTACAAGTAAGATAGTATGTTAATACGTTTTTAGGTTATATTAACCTCGGTGGAGCACGTTATTTCTGCTAAACTTAGAGTAGTGGACGTCGGGTTCGGGGTTCAGGTTACCAAACTGTACTACCGGACAGGTTCCTGTCACAAGGTAGAACTCTGTCAGGTACAGGTTAAGGGAAGGAGTTCTACGAAACGGGTTCCCGTTACAAAGCAGAACTGCGTCAGGTTCAGGTCCAGGGAGATGCTCCACGAGACAGGTTTTTGGGTTCCTGTCAAAGGGTAGAGCTAGGTCAGAAAAATATTAAGAGGAGGAAAGTCCAGGGAAGTCTCAAGACTCTAGTGATTGAAATGGATGCGGAAGTTGCTTTCATAGTTTTTGGTCCGCGTTATCGGTGCAGATACAATTAAGTGAGGGCGATGCGGTGTGTGCCTGTACGAGGCCCGGCGCACCTCTGGTGGAGGTCTTCTTATCTTCTGTTCGAGCATAATGCCGAGGTAATCGCAGATTGTGACGGAATACGCGCCGTACAAATTTCTGGCATAATTTTGCATGGGATCTAATGGCAACTGAAATATAAAGATCTAACGACTTAAATAAAAGACAGAATATTTGGCTCTATTAGATTCAATTTGAACCTAATATTTATCTAACAATTTTTGAATAGCTACAAAAATGTAAATTTAAAAATAAATAATATTAAATTACTAATTATAAAAATTCGTGTATATTCATTATAATTTAGTCGTTTAGGAACTAGGCGGCACTTATTTGTTGGCACCAGATTAATTTTAAATGTTCAAAGTTTTCATCTTGCATGTAAGGAAATTTAAAATTCATCGATACAGTTAAAAAACATTCGCAATTTTTTATAGCGATTTATGTCAGTCAAACAAAAGCTTAACGTAAGTCAAACATTTCCGATTAATGAGTAATATCATGATTGCTGATGAATTAATAACAGCCGCTAGAAGCTGCTTTGAAGAATTTAAAAACATGTGCAAAGGCACAAGTAATTTCGAAATAATCTAAAAAGTTGGAAAAATATTTTTGTGAGTAATTGAGCTTATTGTTAATACGTTATACATTTTTAGATTTCGATTAGTACTGTTTCAAAATTTCTATTGGTTAAAAAATTGAAATTCTTAATATTTGAAACATGTTTATGACGAGGAAGAGGTGACTAGATAAAAACTAGCTATACCACAATGGAAGAATGATACAATTGAATAATAAGAATGCATTTTGTGATTAGCTACACCCTGTTGAATAAGGAAAATATAATTTTCTGATTGGTTGCAACTTGCAAACTATTGAAATATCAAAATAGAATTTTATGATTGGCTGCAAACCGTGAATTATGAATCATAATTCATGGCCATTGTACAGTAGGAGTAGATAAAATTTATAACTAGATTGCAGTAATGGCAACCCAAGCGCAAGTGTCTCGCTTAGTTCCCCAACGACTAGTATAGTAAGTTATGATAGATATCTTGTTGCGGGACAGCCTGTATGCTACAATAGTTCTGTTGAATACCATTTCATCTAATTTATTTGGACTGGGAATATTGGTGGTTTGTGCCGTAATTTAACCGCATGTTCGCTGCTATCCCATTCTGTGGACGAGTTATTTCTCCAAATTTCATTTACCTAAGTAAAAATATTACTCAGACTAGGCAGTCGGTTAATATTTTTAACTTGAACGTGTTCGTTAGTAAATTGTTTAAAACATACCTGATATTCGTTATAATTCATCACATATATCAATACAACTAGAAGTCCCAGTGTCCAATTAGTACAATTTTCACCGGCCCACTCCATATTGTAAGTTGTATTCTAAAAATATTTCCATATAAAAATTTCATTTAATGAAAAATAAGAAACATATATTATTATAGCTACATGGTGGACAGCTGGTTTCACATCATATCGAACAATTTTATAGAAAGATTAAGTCGAACATATTACAGCACCTCCGTATAACCCAGCAAGTAACGGCTCTGCAGAGTCAGGACATTCAAAAACAATATTAAAACAGTAATGCAAGATTCCAAGAATAAAAATGAGAAAACCAGTACCATAATATCAAGATTTCTTATTAGCTATAGGAACACCAAACATAGTTCAATCATGGTACGCCAGCAAAATTGATGCTGGGCAGAACGCTGAGAACCACTGTAAGTTTAATCAAGGAAGGAGGAGAAGTGATCGTTGACGATGTTCGAACAAGGGAAGCGGCGCTGGAAAACTTAGAGGAAGCAAGTGAAGGCTCAGATTAAGCGTAACGACAGGATATGGAAGAAGTTTGCCGTAAGAGATAAAGTGATGGTACGTGACTACCGGTTCCAAAATACTAAAACGTGGACAAAAGCAAGGGTAAATCGGAAAATTGGTAGTTCAACTTACATATGCGAATTGGAGACGGAACAATTCTGGAAGAGGCATGTAAATCAAATGATACCGAGGGAAGGTGAAGAAGAACCGGAGGGTCATAAGGCAAAACCGGATACAGGAGGAAAAATCCAAGTTACGGGTAAAAGTTTAGGTATTAATAATGCGAACCGATGTAGAGTAGCAGGCAATATTGTAGTACCTTAGTACACCGGAAAATTGTCAGGTAATCCTATTTTAGAAAGTAGCACAATAAGTAACAATGATGCTACTATCCCACAATGATCAGGTACTCTAGAACCTTTTCTAGGATTGGAGCAAATTAGGTTAGGCACAAGTCCAAACACATCTATTGCTAAGAGACCTCCACGAAAAAGAGGGCAGCCAAAGCATTTAAAAGATTTTATATTAGAGTAATTCATGTGCTGGGAGCTATTCACTTAGGTAAGATAGTTTTAATCTAAGTGTAAGGGTGTGATGTATTGATGTGGACGCTGATTGCAGCCAAGGGAATTGCGAAACGCACCCATCGACGGAAAGGGATTCTGCTGCTGAAAGTCAACGCGGGCGGTGCGAGTACGCAACAATCAATGTATATGTATGTAGGTTGAGTGTTAGTTAGAAATAAAAGACATAACTGATGTTTTGTGTTTAACGGCAAACCTAATACTTATCATATCGTGGCACAATCTTTTCTATGCCCTCCTCAAAGAAGATTGCTGCCTGATCGCTCAGCCAACTGTTCACGTTGATTTTTAGCTTCTTCGTTACACTTTCTGCACCATTCTCGCACACAACCGTCGCTCTCTCGACTATGAGTTTCGCTGCATTATGCCCTTTATGATTGAGGCTTCAGCGAGAAGAAAAAGAGTTCTGGGAGAGTTCAGACTTGACTGAAAATATAAACCCTCAAGGGCATAATTCAGCCAATATTCGTTATCAGATGCAGTGGCGTACTTAAGGGGGTTGATGTAGGTATTGGATTACCTCCAAGAGCCCTTAGGAATAACTAAATAAAATTTGTCTTGAACAAAAAAATCTAACAAATTTCAAAAACTATAAAAAAGTGTTGACATTTCCATTTTGTTTTCAATGGGCGAAATCACCCATTTCATAAACAAGGCGCGAAAAGCTTTTACGTTCTAGAACGTAATAGTTATTTGTATACCTAGGCTGCAAAATTACTGTTTGGCCGGCGACACGAACTCAAGTCCGCCAAATTATTTCCAGGAAGCCAAACATTTCGCGAACGTGGCATACAGTACATTTTTGTGGAATCGCAATTCATATTATAATAAAAAACACATTCATTTTTGTGCAACAGTACTGATAAGTTTGCGGCCGTGAAATAGTAACGGCCGCGAAAACGAATTTTGCAGCCGCAATTACGTCTGCAAATACAACTTTTCACCACGGACGCACAAATAAGTACTTTCCGTCTAGGGACGTTTGAATTAATTTATTGAATAAAATGGAGCAGCATATTTACCAATTTCTTATTTTAATTTCGTAAATACTTTCGGCCGGTTTTATAAATAGAACTAATCTGAGGTCAACTTTAGCTCGTTGTAAAAAAACAAAAGCGCATCAAAACGTTAGTGCTTATGACATTTTATTCATTAGTAAACACATTTTTATGCGCTTTTGTTTATTTTAAGAGCGAATTAAAAGTAACCTCAAATTAGTGACCTTTATAAGTCTGTCTGTCAGTCTTAACCATAGTATTGCACTATAGTTGATTAATTAATTATTTTCTTAAAATATGTAAATTAAGAGTTTTAATGTACCAATGGCATACATTTTGTAATTACGTATTCATAAATTGCCAAATAAGTATATGTTGACAGTTCTACAATTGTTATTTCAATTTTGCTTAATATTAATGCAGGTTTAAAAAAATGTAGGTACCTCGAATGCGAAATGCTTTTGTTCTCAGATGAGTTTTATGTACGATGAATCTATAATATGCGCTTTTCGACCTCATTTCAACCAGTCGTAAGTCTTTTTCGCTCTGGACCAGTAACATTCTTTTTTGCTTTCTAAAATGACATCAACGTGCGCAATAGGTATTTATGTACCAAGGGCGTAAGAGGGCGTTTATAGACCGAGACGTGAAAATCAAAGCCCAAGCACCCTAAACGCTAGTTGCGCACGAAGTGCATACAGTGTTTTATGCAGAGACAGGAACATTCACAATTAAAACAAGAAATATAATTTGTATCAATTTTGGCAACCTACGATGCCATTGCTTTTCAAGCTGACAAACAAGACTGCGAGTGGGCCGTAAAATAATTTACGGGCTGCTCAGTGTCGCTTAGCAGGTCTTAAGGTACTTTATGGCCATTGGGCTATAAAGTGGCAAATTACATCCTCAAAGATAGAGTATAAAATGCGCAGTTCCGCCCGCTCGTACATAAAAAGTTGAATCGCCCGCTGACATTCCAGTTAATTTGCATAAACACTTTTTCATAATTACCATAGTTATAAAGGTACTATTCGGCTAAAATATTTTTATTGCCAGCGTTATTGATGAATCTGGTTTTCCTTTTTAAATTAAATTTTCGATCGACCATAAATCTTTGTATCCACCTCAGGCATAACCAGCGTCTTTGGCTGTTGTTGTGCTATAGCCATCGGTGCTCCGCACCCCGCTATCATGCTGCCGGCTAAAAACGCTTGTTTTACGCCCTTGATACATAAATAACTATTTTGACTAATCTTTGGTTTACAAAAAAATCTTTCATTTTCAAACAGAAAAATAGCATCTCACATTCTAGATGCAAAAATAGCTATTTATAATGGAGTAATTTACTATAAATTTTTTATTTCGTATTATAATGGGGTCAGTTTAAATGAAATTACCTAAAAGATCGCAAAAGCATTTGAATGAAATCGCGTGAAGAAAAATGTGTGCAGTGATGCCTCCCGGCTGTCTGCTCACGAGCGAACGGGCCAGCTATTTTTGAAAAAATCGCAAAATTAAATTTTTACAGACATCTACTCAAAGTATAAAAACTAATAATGAGAATGAAATTGTTTAAAAAGGTGTTTTATATCATACAGTGTCTGCCGAAAAGTCGGCATGATATGGAAAAAAAATTTTTTAGGTAAATAACCACAGTAATTCTAACTTGTAGGGATTTAAAAAATATTTTTTTTGTGGCAAAACCGTTCACCCAACTAAAATAGGGAATAGCTTCTAAATTAAAGTAACTATTGAGAAAAAAAATCGTAGTGATTATAAAGGGGGTTAAAAATGTTTTAAAAATTAATCATTTATAAAGCCCTCTAGCGGCCAAGCTAAGCAACTTTGTATATAGATAAGTTGAGCTAAATCATGATATTTTTGCTCAAGGAATATGTGGTTATCGGATGACCTCCTTTTTAGGGACACCCTGTATACCGAATGATTTTTACTTATTTAGAAAATAGAGTTTTTCGAAATTGTCAAAATCCGAAAAGTGCTATTTTTCGGAAATTAGGTAAAATTTCAATGAGATTTTTTTAGAGTATGTTATTTTTAGCTAACTGAACAATATCAAGGCCAGAAAATTCCTAATTTTTTTCAGTTTTAGCTAAAAATTAAGTTTTCAGTTTTTAAAATATTTTTCAAATTTCACAAACTTGACCCTGTTAAGAAGTTACTGTTACAAAAATCCTGTAAATGTTTTTTGCAGTTGTCTAAATGAGGAGATTTTTCTTTATCCAATTTACATGTTCTAAAAAATCTCTTCATTTAGACAATTGTGAAGGAACATTTACAGGGTTTTTGTAAGAGTAATTCACTAACAGGGCTAGATTAGAGTTTCTAAGCGCCATTTAATTAGGTTTTAATTAGAATTTGAAAATATTTCTCTTAAAAAGCGCTTTGCATAGAAAACGTGAAAATTATGCAAACATACTAATTTTCGGTAAATAATAAAAAATCTAAAGAACTAATAAAGATTTTATATTATTTTTCCTAATTACAAATCTTTAAAGTATTCACATAAAAAATTAATTTTAATATTAAGTCTCGGTATGTACAATTTTTAAAATATTAAAAAAAATAAAATATATTTTTAACTAAAGTTGAAAAAAATTCGGGGTTTTTTGACCTTGAGTTTGTTCAGTTAGCTAGAAATAACACACGCTAAAAAATCTCATTGAAATCTTACTTAATTTCCGAAAAATTGCACTTTTCGGATTTTGACAGTTTCGAAAAACTCCATTTTCTACATAAGTAAAAATCACTGGGTGTATATGATAGGGGCTAAATAGGTTTTACGACAACCACGAGTTATTGACGTAAAAACGTCTTTTAGAAAAATCAAACAAAAAATTTTCCCATGTTATGCCGACTTTTTGGTGGACACTGTATAATTGCGCCTTTAGTTTAAAACAGTTTTTTGTAAAAAGTAGAGTTTCTTAAAACATAGCAGAATTATAGTTTTACAAATATGTTCTCAAGGTTTGTATATCATAATTTATTGTTTGCCAAAAACAGAATAATTTGGACCAAAATCATGTACTACGCAATCATCTACAACTTTTGATATGAAAGCTGTAAGTAGTATAGTTTTTGAAAAAACCACAGAATTATATCTTTATAAAAGTGTTTTCAAATTTTGTAGAATTGTTTGATACCAATAAAATTCTTTACAAGAAATCCATATATGTGTTATGCAATTATCTACAACTTTTGCTTGGACATGTTTTTGTAAGCGAAAAATTTTTTGGAAAAAATGCTAATATTAGGTTTTCACAAAAATGTACTCAAAGTATAAAAATTAATAAAGGGAATAAAATAATTTTAAAAAGTGTTTTATATTATGTGATTGTACACTACCTTGTTCAAAAAAGGTTTTATTGTAAGTAGTTTTGGAAAAACTCGAGGAATTATATTTTTTCAAAAGTTTCCTCAAAGCACAAAAACCAATAATGGAAATATTTGTTTTAACAATGTTATATAGATATTATATAACGGCCTATAACTTTTATAAAAAAACTTTATGTAGGAAGTATACGTTTTGAAAAACTTGCAATATTTGACATTTACAAAAAGTCCAAAATTTAATAATGGGAATACAGTTTTTAGAACTGCATTATATATTATTGTCTATAACTTTTGTCAGAAAATCATGTGCTGGCCACACCTAATTGTTCTTTATTGTTTTGATCACCCAGCTGACTCATCCTGCTTTTCTATCATTTCTAGTGTACAGGGTAGTCAAATTTCAATGTTTTCATAGCGATTCACCCTCGACATCAACTAGAGGAGATATGAAAAATGGACCTCCATCCTCGATCGAATTTCCCGAAATTATAATCTGTCGACATCCGCGCCGTGGTCAGTCGAATGGGTGAAGTTCCAGCATTATTGTTTGATGTTTGTGTGCCGGTAAGTATTTGTTATAATACTTTTGTGAATACTGTGGAACAATCCTTCAAGCTGACGTTAAATTGACACTGTCCAAAATTATAAAGTATATCATGACTTGGAACTAATTTTATGAAAATAACGGTAATTTTTCATGAAGTGCTTTCTACTTAACCTCACTTTATGTGAACTCGGCGCCAAATACTTTTGTTTGAAAATGTATTATTGGATATATCATGTGGGGTCACTTTGATAACACTTTTGGGGTGAGATTGATAGTTATCAAAGTCGCCCCATAGTTTAAAAAATTATATAAAGAATTCCAAGAAGCTGGGTAGCGCAGTTGGATAGCGCTAGGCTTGCTAGTAAGCAAGTCCAAGGTTCGAATCCGGCGGGTGCCGGAATTTTTCCGCAGCCTTGGCAATTGGAATCCGGCTCGGTAAGACCATTCACAGTTGGGCACCAAATTAACTGTGCTCTACTCAGATTCACAACCCTAAGAGATAGAGTAACAAGGTTAACACATCAACATGACACACACTCCACACAATGGTTGCTTTGCAAGCACGAAAAAGGCGCGTTCCAACTTTGTATCCCGAATCCGGGACAAGTTAAGCATTGTACCGCCAGATGCAAGCACATAAAGCACCAGCCTCTACACCGAAGGGTAAACGAGGTTAACGATAATATATACATACTTACATAAAGAATTCCACAATTTTGTGTTGTTTGCTTGCATTTAATCCAGTTTTAGTTTCAATTTTAGGTCAGTTTCATTACGAAATAGTACGAGAATCAACAATGGGACGCATTTATAAGCGCAAAGTTGGGTGCAGAGCTTATAAGAACTAAAATGACAAGGATATTAATAAAGCTTTAGAGAAGATTGTTGATTCAAACTGGTCCATTAACAAAACATCCAAGGAATTCAAGATTCCCTACGGGGCTTTATTCAATAAATACAAAAGCATGCATGTGAAGTCACATGGAGGGCAAGTCTGTACTAACCTGCACTGACTGTGGATTTCCGCTAAGTGTAGAAGATCTACAAATGGTCACAAAATCATTCTTGGAGAAGCAAGGACGAAACGTTAATCGTTTTAAAAATAATATCCCCGGTCGCGATTGTATTTATTCGCTTATTAAAAGACATAAAACTAGTCTGACACAGCGCCTAGCAGCTAATATAAAACGTGCTCGTGCAGGTGTTTCACCCGAAGTAATACGCCAATATTATGAAAATTTGCAAATTTGCGTTGACAATGTGCCTCCATCAAATTTGTTCAACTACAACGAGACTAACGTGGCTGACGATCTTGGAAAAAAGAAATGGCTATATCGCAGAAGTAAAAAATACCCTGAAAATGTGATAAACCATTCAAAATCAGCCATTTCCATTATGTTTTGTGGGTCAACTACAGGTGTTCTTACCCCCGTATGTGATTTACAAGTCCGAGCATATATGTGGGACCGCTGGACCGAGAATGGTCCCAAAGGACGTCCATGTTGTGAGGACCGTGGTTGCAGCTCTGGATCCAGGTATAACTGAACGAAAAGCGGATGGATTGAAGCCAGTTGCTTTACTGATTGGTTCAGGAGTACATTTTTACCACACGCTAATAAGTTGCAAGGGAAGAAGGTTTTAATTGGCGACAATTTGCCGTCACACTTTACGGATGAAGTCTTACAATTGTGTTGCCAAAATAACATTGTCTTTTTGTGTCTGCCTCCGAATTCGACTCACCTCACTCAGCCACTCGATGTCGCTTTCTTCAGACCGTTAAAGACGGCATGGAAATGCATATTGTTAGATTGGAAAATGCAAATTCCTAATAATCTTCTTTAAAGAAAAAAGAATTTCTACAGTTACTACACCACAAGCAATTTGTCATGATTTAAGCGCTGGATTTGAAGCAACTGGAATTTACCCACTGAACCCTGATAAAATTTTAAATAAAATTCCGACGTCTGATGATAATAATGATATTCAATTTGAGGCAGAATTTGACAATAATCTAGTATCTTACCTTAAGGAAAAACGTTACAACAGCACCCCTGTTCGAAACCCGTCACAGAAAAAGAAGCGGTTAACTGTGGAAGCTTTAATAAGTGTTGCTTTCCCTACAAACGAATCTGACGAAAGCGATGAAGAGGATCATATTTCGGAAGAACTGTCAAATTGTAATGAAGACGCACACTCCGATGTTGTTGAAGAAGAAGTTGACTATTTATCCATCGACCCTAACAATGTTGTGCCTGGTATATTTGTTCTAGTTAAAGTGGTGTCTGGAAAGAAAAATTCTACCAGGTATCGATACGTTGCCAAGATTTTAGAGCAAGTAGAACAAAACGAATTCAATGTCTTGGAATTAAAGTCATTAGACACCACAAAAGTGACTTTTAAAGTTGTCTCTAACGATTGCGATTTGCAGTGAGCTTGGAGGTCATCATAATAGCTGTTCTGGAACGGCCTGCAGAGAATTCTGGAGGGCGCGGAACAAGATATGTATTTTCGAAATCGGTTGATGTGTTTGAACGTTAAATTTTGTCTTTATTTTTTAATGATCTTCGATTGGATTGACCTATAGGTATACCTTTATGTTAAGTTTTAAGACTTTATTATTTAAACTTGTTACCAGAAAATGTGCCAATTTTGTGTTTTGTCTTTTATAGAAAATAAAGTTTTATTTTTATATCAACTAAAGAGCTTTATTTGCTCATTTGTGAGGATAGACTATTAAAATTGATTTTCTTATTTCGATATAGTGGGGTTACTTTGATTATACCACTCTCTCTAACATCAACCAATGAAAAACGGCAAAATGCATAGTTACGCATGTACTAACTTTTGATAATGTACATAGCAACTGATAATCACATACCTTCCGGATTAATAGGTAATAATCACACGTCTTCACAAACATCATGTTACCTGCTATCAGTACAACTAACTGTCATAGCAACCGCATTAACTGTAGTTTTAATATTTAAAATACATTATTCAAACGTTGTTTATTGACTCGCGATATAATCTAACCGAATGCAACTCGTGTCTTCTTGATTATCAAATCATTTCTGTTTCCACTCGATATATTGTTTTAGGCAATCACGCTCGTTTATTATTTGATAATCAAGAACGCAGTAGTTGCATTATATATGATTATACCACTCCCTCTAACATCAACCAATGAAAAACGGCAAAATGCATAGTTACGCATGTACTAACTTTTGATAATGTACATAGCAACTGATAATCACATACCTTCCGGATTAATAGGTAATAATCACACGTCTTCACAAACATCATGTTACCTGCTATCAGTACAACTAACTGTCATAGCAACCGCATTAACTGTAGTTTTAATATTTAAAATACATTATTCAAACGTTGTTTATTGACTCGCGATATAATCTAACCGAATGCAACTCGTGTCTTCTTGATTATCAAATCATTTCTGTTTCCACTCGATATATTGTTTTAGGCAATCACGCTCGTTTATTATTTGATAATCAAGAACGCAGTAGTTGCATTATATATGATTATACCACTCCCTCTAACATCAACCAATGAAAAACGGCAAAATGCATAGTTACGCATGTACTAACTTTTGATAATGTACATAGCAACTGACAATCACATACCTTCCTGATTAATAGGTGATAATCACACGCCTTCACAGACATCACGTTACCTGCTGTCAGTACAATTGTCATAACCACATTAACTGTACTTTTAATATTTAAAATACACTATTCAAACGTTATTTATTGACTCGTGATATAATCTAGCCGAATGCAACTCGTGCCTTTTTGATTATCAAATCATTTCAGTTTCCACTCGATATATTGTTTTAGGCAATCACGCTCGTCCTTCGGACTCGCGCGATTGCCAAACAATATATCTCGTGTAAACAGAAATGATTATTTGATAATCAAGAACCCACTAGCTGCATTATATATGATAATTCATGTAAGCTTATGGATTATCAAAGTCGCTCCAAGTGCGCCTAAGATTGATAAAAAAATATATTGAGAATGAGGCAAATTTTATAACATTGATAACTCTTAGATCCGAAGAATTGGATTTAATGCAAAAAAAGTACCTTTCAAAGTCACCCCAATTAGAGCATAACTTTGATAATTATTATTTTGGAATAAATCAACAATTATTTGAAAGTTGTTATGAGCCTGGATGTATCGATTGTGAGTGTGAGTATATATATTGGTTTTTTTTTATACAAAACTAAGTTTAGTTTTGCGATAATTCACAAATTGCTAAAAAAACCTATCAACTTCACTCCGTTTGACGGTACCCTCTTTTTCAAAATACAGAAACATGTTAATTGGAAATATTTGGTATTACAGTTCTATTAAAAAATTATAATTAATTTAAATTGTTATTTATGTTTGGATCATTTGTTATGAATTTTTTTTAAGATAACTGTTTTTGACACAAAAATGAGATTTTTTAGCACTAATTTCGAATCACGTAGTATGCTGGTTGCTAAGTGAGGAAAACTCAAGTTAAACAGTACACCTTTACCGTATTCGTTTATGAGTTAACTTTGAAGTATCTCATTTGGTAATACATAGGGTGGTACGAAAAAGTAGGAGAAACCAGTGAACAACTTCTTCAAATAACATCATTGTCTATTTTAAAAAAATGGGTACTTTATTATTGAACCATTTTCACATTTATATGAACCTCCCCCGTATACTAAAGAAGATATTTAAATTTTGGCAAGTGCATTGTTAGTTTGAGATGATACAGAAACTTTTATCAAGAATAAAATTTTCTGGTTAAACTTTTTTGGAAAACTGACTACGCCACTGCATTAGTACCAAAAAAATGCCGAAACGTAAATATTACTGTTCCCTATTTTTATAAATAAGTGAGATATAGCCACACAACTAAAAGTAAAACAGTCGAATTTTTGACGGTAACCATTTTGGCTGAGATTAAGCTTTTCTAAAAAGAAATAGATCGAGGATAGAAGGTTAATTTTTCCACATATCGCATAATAATTGAGATTCTCAAAAATATCAACATTTGCGCAGCCGGTACAAAGTCGCCCGTTTCAATGTCGTCATTTTTAATTTCTAAATAAAATTTTCGACCTTACAAATAAGTTTTGGATACTCTAATAATTCCATGCTAGACTTTAGTTGTCCACCCATTCGCAAGGACTCCAAAAGTTTAATGAATTAGTCAAGTTTGAAATCACTTTGAAATTTAAAACTGTGACCGCCAGGTTATCCGTTTATCACTTGCACTGGCACTAAAATTATTACAAGAGTAAAAATCTTTACAACTAAAGACGCAACTTTGTTAGAATTTAACTCATTCCTTAACAAGCATAGAAAAACCAGCACCCTGTATACGGACACATTGAAAACAAACATAACATAAAGAAAAATGCAAAAACAACTTACATTCTCCAAAATATTTAGATCAACTTAGTGACTACCTGGTTATTCCCTAAACGTAATATTTTTTAGGTAAAATACCAAAACAAACGAATAAAGGTAAACAACTTTCGAGGCTGATATTAAACACAAACATAAGACGATACAATATTCGACCTTCAATAAATTTTTTTATAAATATTGTAATAAATTGGAAAAATATCACATTCCTAACAATTTTTCCATAATTAAAATTCGAGGCTTAAAACTGGTTTCTTGAAAAAAAAGCCAATTATAATATCCATTAGCTGTATATTATTACACTTACGAACATACTTGCAAAAATTTATATCCACATTTTTCATAAACTCTAACAAATATTTTAATTCGATATTTAGTACAGTAAAAAAGCAGTATCAATATTACTCAAAATATGCATATTTATAAGCAAAACGAGCATGCACTGCAAAAATATTTTAATGCAAGATTATTTTTACTAGCTCAAATAGTAAATAACCTGGCTGAACCTTCAGACTGTTTATTACTTCAAAGTAGGCCAGACCTGCTACAAAACTATGCAGGGTTTCAAAACGAAGGTTGCCAACTGGATTAACAGGATATATCTTACGTGCTGTTGTTGAAAGTGCAGCTACCTTTATGACGTGGTCAACAATTTTGATATTTCTCAAGCAATAAAATATGTTTTCTTCAAACGGCAGAAAATATGGCACTATACTGCTGCATTGATGATGCTAAACTGCCACTTTATTGCCAAGCGGCAGATAATATTATCTGCCGCTGACGACTTTATCTGCCGATCGTCAGCGGCAGATAAAGTTATTATCTGCCGCTGACAATTTTAGCTGCCGCTCGTCAGCGGCAGATAATATTATCTGCCGCTGACGAGATCAAGTAATTTTCTTCGAATTTTGTTCACAAAGTTGTAAATAATTTGTTATAAAAACGTTTGAAGAAAAAATACTATATGTTATTCGGAGCAAAAGTATCTTTATGTGGCTCGGCTATACTTATCTGCCTCGCAAGCTCGGCAGATAACCCGTCCAGCCTCGCCACATAAAATATAGCTTTTGCTCCTAATAACATAATATACTAATTTTCTACGACCACTACTAAAAGTAGGCGTTTTAGCACTAGCTTTTTTTGACTAAAAGTGACGTTTTATAATTTAGCATGTTAAAAGTGAAATCAGCTGTTTACTTTTAGCCCATGTGCTAAAAGTGAAGTGAGGTTATAAAACTACAATTTTGAACTGGAACTGACGTTGTAAAGTTATTCTAGTTACTTCTTACGTTAGAAGTAAAGTGTTTTTTAAAATAATTAAAGCGTTATGTAATGAATAAACTGATGTGTACATTTATAATTACCTTTGATAACTGACTTTGACAGCTACCGGCTCCAAAAACATTCACCTGCGCGTCAAGGCCATCTCTTTATTATGAATGCAAACCTTTGTTAAATCGCCATTTATGGATTAATAACAGTAAATTAAAGGCCGTAGAAAAAATATTGTGTGCAAACTCGTGCTAAAAGTGGTTTATGCACAAGACATGTTATGAAACTTAGCCATCCGCCTTCATGTCTCGTGCATAAACGGCCACTTTTAGCACTTGTAGCACAAATAGCTATTAACTACACATTCGTTTAACATACCAAGCTTTAGACGGTGTACTGCATTGCCCAGTTTAAAATTGTCCATAAATGAGTAATAACTTTTGATCCTGCTAGCTACTGAAAACTAAATTACAGCCGCCCCTTTCAGTGAACCCGTTTGAGAGCATCAAGGGTTGCTTGTTAAAACATACCTATACTCTTTAACATAATCCCTAAGGAGAATTCCTGATATTTATTACTTAGTTTTACCTCTTTATAATTTATAGCCTACTATAATAAACAGTGAAATACATTTCACCTGGCTGCAGACGAGATCATTCATGGTCGATAATAATCTTTGGAATGAATGAAAGGTTGCCTAACTAAAGCATCGCTGTGGAAGCTGCATCATATTTTAGCACATGAAAAATCTTTTTTGATGTCCCCACTTCAAATTGGGGCAAGTGTGATATTGGATAATACCTAAAGTTTTATTCATCTTTGGAAGAAATATGAAGTAGTACCTACTAAAAATAGGGAAAATATAAAATTTTATCCCTTAGAGGTGCTTCAAAATCTTTATTAACAAAAAGTTGCAAACTCGTTCAAGTCTAAACATTCAACTCCACTAAATGTACTTTAAAAATGAACTTGTCTCAAATTGTCTCTCCTCTGCTTCATGAGTTCTGTTATGATTCTAAATTTCTTATACAGGGTGCCGCAGAAAGTTCTCAACATATGGAAAACTTTTTCAATTACCTATTTATAAAAAAAATCTTCATGAAAAGTTCTGCATTATCCAAAAACCAAAATGCGCTCATAAAATTCCAAAATTATCTGATATTAGACAGGATGGATAAAAAAATAGTAATTTGGGGAAAGAGTAAAGTACCCTTATCCCAAAGATAACAAACAATGTTACTTAGGGAAGTCATTATAGTTTCTGTAGTAAATAGTTTAAGTAATTTTCCGAAGACTTGTTGCTTTTCTGTAAATTGATTCTCTGATTTGAATTTGTGACACATTTTTTTGTAAAAGAAATTAATTACAGGAGACCGCGTTTTCATAATTATGGATAACTTTTTATTCTAAATAGCACTTCTAAGTAACATTTTCTGTTATCTTTGGAAATAAGAGTACTTTAGCCGAATTATTATTTTTTTATTCATCCTGTATAATATCAGACAATTTTGGAATTTTATGAGCCCCTTTTGGTTTTTGGGTAATGCAGAACTTTTTGTGATAATTTTTGTTGATAAATAGATAATTAAAAAGTTTTCTTATATTTAAAAGGTATTAATAGGGTGATGAAACTCTAACGCACGAGCAGGAACTGTATAGCCCTAAGAACGAAGTACAGAGCAAATGATGTATTAACCCCCCAACGAATAAGCTTTATTGACAAGTTCAGAGGAGAAAGCCGCATCGCCAGTCTCATCTCCCATGGACCAACTCGGCATTGAGGAATATTCCTTATACTATTAGTTATAGAGATAACCGGACGGATTTTAGACCAACTGAAAATAGCAACAACGAATATAAAAGCCATCAGTGGAAACGGTAAAGAACTTACAAATATGCTGTAGAGCATAAAGATATCTATAGCATTATAGCAGAGGCTAAAAGAAAACTCGAATTTGACATAGACGTACAGTGCCGCCAACATACTATTCATAACGAAACTCTGGCGAGTCCCCGGCGATCCGCTGGCGAACGACTATGAATACGGGCGTTAAAGTTTTATTCATCTTTGGAGGAAATATGAAGTAGTACCTACTAAAAATAGGGAAAATGTGAAATTTTATCCCTTAGAGGTGGTTCAAAATCTTTATTAACAAAAAGTTGCAAACTCGTTAAAGTCTAAACATTCAACTCCACTAAATGTACTTTAAAAATGAACTTGTCTCAAATTGTCTCTCCTCTGCTTCATGAGTTCTGTTATGATTTTAAATTTCTTATACAGGGTGCCGCAGAAAGTTCTCAACATATGGAAAACTTTTTCAATTACCTATTTATAAAAAAAATCGTCATGAAAAGTTCTGCATTATTCAAAAACCAAAATGCGCTCATAAAATTCCAAAATTATCTGATATTAGACAGGATGGATAAAAAAATAGTAATTTGGCGAAAGAGTAAAGTACCCTTATCCCAAAGATAACAAACAATGTTACTTAGGAAAGTCATTATAGTTTCTGTAGTAAGTAGTTTAAGTAATTTTCCCACGACTTGTTGCTTTTCTGTAAATTGATTCTCTGATTTGAATTTGTGACACATTTTTTTGTAAAAGAAATTAATTACAGGAGACCGCGTTTTCATAATTATGGATAACTTTTTATTTTCAATAGCACTTCTAAGTAACATTTTCTGTTATCTTTGGAAATAAGAGTACTTTAGCCGAATTATTATTTTTTTATTCATCCTGTATAATATCAGACAATTTTGGAATTGATATCTATAGCATTATAGCAGAGGCTAAAAGAAAACTCCAAAGAATAACCTAAGTAAATTGCTATACAATTCTTTACAGTGGCCTAACACTAGAAAAGGCATGGGTAGGCATAGCTATATCGAATTGCGAAAGATGGAAAGAATACCAGCCTACCAACAGATTTCAAAACAACAAAATTTAAGCTCGATAGAGAGAAGGCAATATGCGTTTATCACCCAGAATACGAATAGAAACCTAAACCCGACAAATTCTACAAATTACTCCAGCAAACAACCTTCTACCTGGGAATCTAAAGCCAGAAAACGCTTTCACCATGGGTGCAACTGGAAATTTTATTTTCATTAGCTTGTTATCGTGACTGATGATTTTAGAAGGTTTCTCTTTGAGAGGGCTGAAAACAGGCGAGAAGGCCAGATGTGTATCAATGGGGCAATAGCATAGTTTTACACGATGCAGTAATGGTGCAAGTCATACTTTATTGGTTGCCGTGTAGGCTCGTCGACGTTTCGCCGGGTATTTACAACTTCTAAGCCGTTTATATTCCTTGGGGGTTGCCGTTGTCGCTAAGTAAGTCCCGTCGGACTCCAATGGCCAATTGAGTTTGAACTTGCCATCTTCGTACGTAAAGTTCCATATCCAAGTTCCAGCGTTTTTGTCAACCACCCGACCTTCTTCGTGGGCTAGTCGTGTCCCAGGTTGCCAAAGCTTTTGCCTGTATAGTACAACTAGCACCTGTAACCAACAGAGTTGTACTCTTGCAGAGAATGTCTTGAACTAAAAACCGAAGAATTAGACAAATGCCTGCGCAGTACCACGTCCTGCACGTAGAAATATTATCGCTTAATTTGCTTTTACTAGTTTTGTAGTTATTCGTTTCGCTTTGCACTGGCTAATTAATAAAATACCCATTTATTTTCAGAGAAGTAATGATTTAAATTATATTCATACAATAAAAATATGTCTTCAAACAATAAAAGGTTGATTTGTACAAATAAGTAAACTTTAAACCTACAACAAAATAAGCTTTTACACAATAGAACAGAGTATCTACAACAGTTGATTAGTGCAAACAAAATGAATTGCTACAATATCCTAAATAGTTAACATTTAATTTCGGAAATACGTAGTAGTTACAGCATAAAAAATTCTTTAATACAAAGCCGACAGTTTGTTACCACATAAAAACTACAAAATCGTGAAATTCTTATATCGATTGCCCCAATGCCGTTACGATGGGCCGTGCCAAGGGCTGCCGGCTAAAACGGTCAGTGAAAAGACGGGATTCTTTACGTCTTTAAATTAAAGCTGCGATCCGGTAAACGAGATGCGAATGTCAATTGCTAAGCGCCACCACTTTCTGTCTAAATCAGGAAAACAACTTACCTGCATTCCATTACAGCCGTCCGAATCCCTGTACATCAGAGAAATACACACAAAATTTATATCAAACATTATCAATCCATTAATGAACAACACAAATATTTAACAATGAATTATATTAATGTAACAAAATATGTAAGTGGCAATGAACATCAAAAGACTTACTTGTTGCGGTTAAAAATATGCATGAAAGGGTAGTGAGGTTAATTTCTCGACGTTTAAACCAAACGCAGGCGGTAAAATTGACAATAAACGGCATGACTTCATCCAAAACCGTAAGAACTTTAAGTTATACAAAGAAACTACGTTACAACAATCAAAATTGACAACAACACGCAAAATTCACTTCAAGGCGGTAATTTATGCCCAAAATCTTAAAATTTAAATGAACGACAGCACTGCGTGCCATGACGGCACTTTAAAATCACTTTACTGTATATTTATATGCCTTGCAAATACTATCAACTACGAAAATGCCTGTTGAGAATAGATTCAGTTGCTTTGATCACATTTTCCAACTTAAGCTGCAGGTTGCGTCTCAGCTATTGCCACGAAATACGTGAAAAACTACTGGAAACTGCATAGGGGCGATATTCAAGCAGGTATGAGCGGCATTATATCCCCAGGTTTAGCACACAGACGAGGTTTTTACTTAAGATCCGCTTGAAGCGTGTTCGAAGATGCCTTGCTCTACGATACAGAAAGAGCCCTTGTATAAGCATTCACCAACGCGCCACTTAACACAGGGTCTGGCGATAACAATAATACAGTTTTACTACTTTCTTCAATTTCGACTACACGGCGGGGCAAAGACGTCGCCTGGGACCAACAACTAACACCTGTAAACGGTCTCCGTGCCGGACGATGATTGATGCTCTGGGCTAAGATGCTAAAACCAAATGTAAATGCGCAAGCGTTACTTAATGATTCGCACTCTCTTCAACTTAGGGGGTTATACGAAATATATCGTTATGATGAAATATATTTTCGCTTATAAAGGAAAATTACAGGCAAGGCAAAAATCGACTGGCTGGTATCAAGAAGCAATTTAAAACGTCATAAGACAGATTGCGTTACCCAGACGGGAATAAAGCTTAATTTTAGATTTCGACGAACGTAAACAATCTGAGAGAAGCTAGTCTTTGAAACAAACGGAATAAAGTTTGGAAACACAACTAAACTTTTAATTTGGCCTTACATTATAAAGGAAAAATACTAAATTTGAAATACAAAGCAGAAGAAATTGTCCTCATACCCATCTGGATCCACTGCTTAAAAGTCCTCTTCATCTAGCTTGACTTGTGTCAATCTTTGGTTTATCTCATTTACTGTGCCCCAGGCGGCTTCTGCGTCCCATACTGATTCTCCACTCCGTCAATCTTTTAGTCCATCTATTGTCTGTTCTGTGGAACAGATAACCTGCTCAGTTCCTTTAAGTTCTTCAACTCGTTTTATTGCATTGTAAATTTTAGTTTGTCGCCTGATCCAGATTGCCCCTAATGACCATTATAATTCGTTCTTGTGCTTTTTGTCTTCTAGCAATGCTTTGAGCATGTCTTTTTGTGACGTTCCAAGTTTCAGCTACTTATGTCAACACTGGGAGGATCCATTTATTATTAACTAATATATACAAATTTCTCCTTCCAGCGTACTTACTGTATGTGTGTAAAGTGCGACCGATAGCTTAGCCGCAAATGTTATTTTTCACGTCTACTTGTGAAAGCAATATTTTAGAAACTTTTGCCATCACTGTTTCCTGGTTTGATTTTAAAAGTTAATTTAGATTTAAAAGAGGTCATTGAGACCCTAAAAACCAGAGGATACGCCAATGAAAAAAAGTTTCGCCATGATTGAAGAAATGTTTGCACTACGTCCTCTATTGCATTTCATTTCCTATAGTTCAACCCCCACGTATTATTTTGTTTGTTTTATTTTAAGGGCTGTTCCTATGTCGTGAACTAATTACTATAACTATTTCTAATATTTAAAAAGTGCTATTGGACAGAATGTGAAAATTTTCATGGCATGAAAACAGACAAAAAGAAAAACAAATAAATAAGATGGAGAAAACAAGGCTACTTGTACCCTATTTTTTAATGCCGCGGACAAGGTTATGCAACTCAAATTATTACTTCCAATGTAAAACTAGATTCAACAATTTTATTTTTAACGAATGCATTCTAGGAAGGCATGAAAAATAAGTGTCATAAAGTTAGGTTATTTTATGTCACAGTTTCATTCATGTGATATATTTGTTTTTCAACAACAGTCAAAAAACGGGGAAATTCGCGCATCGCTATCAATGCGCGAAGTTTGCCATTTTTGAACGTAGTAAAAAATAGGATATTTATTTACGTTACCATTGACGACGTGAAAAAAGGCATTTTGCGCACTAAAGCGCCAAAAATTTTGGCGAAGTACGGCGCGAAATAATATTGATATTCTTGTTTGACAGTTGTAGGAAAAATATTGTTTGTATTACGAGCGCGAAATTTGTTAGATCGTTTGAATGACTTTTTTGACTCGGCTGTCACTTCGTCAAAAGAAGTAACATTCTCACGCTCTACAATCATTAATTTCGGGCACTTAATACAAAAATAACTATTAACGCTAATTATAACGTAAGAAAACACAAGTTATATTTTATGACTATTTTAACACTTTATTCACTTGCAGACATTTTTTTATCCCATAAATCTTTGAGGTACGATAAGTAAATGACAAATTGACACTGTTAGGCTGAACTTATGATACCTAGGATCATTGATTCATAAAATTCAATTTTAAAAATTGTATCAAGTTTACTAGTATAATTGGTTAATGGGTTGCATAACTTTTTTCGTGGCATTAAAAAATACAGTATAAAATATTCCCCTACTACATAGAAGTTTAGGAAGTCCTTAAGCAAGGTGGAAAGGCAAAGTGACTGCATTTCTACATAGGCGTAACAGGTAGAAAGAATTATAAAATTAGTATTTCTGTGAAATGCGCATTTTGGAGATTTTCTACTGGTCGATTATATTTTTAAAGAAAATTAGGGATGTGGAAATTTTGCGGACCAGGTGGATTTGGGGGTTGCAAAATGGGGAAAACGTTATAATTATCAGGAAAACCTTAAAATTTATATTTGTGTGAAATTCGCTGTTTGGAGACTTTCTACGGGTCGATTGTATTTTTAAAGAAAATTCGGGATGTGGGAATTTTGCAGCCCAGGTGGATTTGGAGGTTGCAAAATGGGGAACAGATATAATTACCAAAAAACCTTAAAATCAATATTTGTTTGAAATTCCCCATTTTGCAACCCCCAAATCCACCTGATTTGGGGGTTGCAAAATGGGGAAAACGTTATAATTATTAGAAAAACCTTAAAATTTATATTTGTGTGAAATTTGCTGTTTGGAGACTTTCTACGAGTCGATTGTATTTTTAAAGAAAATTCGGGATGTGGGAATTTTGCGAAACAGGTGGATTTGGAGGTTGCAAAATGGGAGAACGTTATAATTATCAATAAAATTAAAATTAATATTTGTGTAAAATTCGCTGTTATGTGCTGTTCGGAGACTTTCTACTAGTCGATTATATTTTTTAAGAGAATTCGTGATGTGCGAATTTGGCGGCCCAGGTGGATTTAGGGGTTGCAAAATGGGGAAAACGTTATAATTATCAGAAAAACCTTAAAATTAATATTTGTGTGAAATTCGCTGTTTGGAGGCTTTTTACTAGTCGATTGTATTTTTAAAGAAAATTCAGGATGTGGGAATTTTGCAGCCCAGGTGGATTTGGAGGTTGCAAAATGGGGAACAGATATAATTACCAAAAAACCTTAAAATCAATATTTGTTTGAAATTCGCTGTTTGGAGGGGTCAATATTCGGGATATGGGAGTTTTGCCTGCCAGTTGGATTTGGGGGATGCAAAATGGCGAAAATGTTATAATTATAAGAAAAACCTTAAAGTCAATATTTGTGTGAACTGCTGTTTGGAGACTTTCTACTGGTTGATTGTATTATTTAAGATGCGGGATGCAGGTGTGATGAGGGGGCGGGCGATTACCTTATTTTCTCAATTTGGAATAATGAAAATGTGTATTTTTTTATTCTGGATCTTTATGAAATTTTAAATTTGCTAGTAAATAGTACATTTGTAAAATTGTATTTTTTTCTAACAGAAATAATATTTTGTGGGCTAAAGTCATTGCTGCACTGCACGTGTTTGCAGAATGGTAGTGGCCACTGGCAGGGTTGGGATGTTAGTGTCAGTTTGTAGTAAAACTTAATGCAGGATTGTAATAGAAAACATTGATGGAAATTTAAAAATATAAATACATATACGTATGTACGGCAAACGCAAAGTTATTCAGTTTAGACAATGTAAAAGCTCCCCAAACAACAAATCCTTTAAAAATATATTTATTGGACAATTAACACCAAACTAAAGATAGGTACATATCGACGAGTTTTGCCCTTCTTTTTTCACTTAATTGGAGTATAAATCAATGCCATTCCGTTTTTACATTGCATTACATCTTTGTTGGTGTAGTAAGTCCAGATAAATCGTGTATCCAAGGTATTTTACCTTAGCTTCTTTAAGGTTTTAAGGTATATTGATTCAAGTGATGTGAATATTAAAATGGTTAGCTACTCTTTTCAAAGTAAAAATCTTGCTATTGAATATTGAATATGCCGTATCTCAACCAATATAAATGTTTGGCATTTGCATGCTATAGTAAAACAATCTTCTGCCAGATTGGTCTTCTGTGTAAACATTGCTGAATCATTAGCGACTGCCATTGTTGCTTCTATTTTTAGAGCGGCCAACGTAAGTAGAAATATTATAGAATCGCTGATATACAATGCTTACTTACTATACGTGCAACTACGGTAGGTAAAGGTTTGGTTTTGAAGATCGAAGAATTCACAGCGAAGCTGAATGTTCTATCTTGACAAAAGAAGAATAGGTAACTGTTTATATTTCAGTCTAGGAGCTTTTTCATTAGATCCTTTCCGTCTACCTTATCGAAGGACAGTGCTGTAACTAACAAGAACCAGTTGCAATTGTCTCGCCAACTCCTTGGAGTTGATGGCAAGTTGAATATACCAATTTTGAAAGATGGCAAAACGTTGAGCGTGTCGATCATTCTAATTAATGGTATTCGGATAACTGTTGCTAGGAGTTGTCGAGAGACTTATTGATCTGTTATTCATGCGATTTTCATTACCTTTTTCAGGTTTGCCAGGCATGTGAGCATATTTTTATCTCTGTATTAAGCAAGTTATATATACCAGGGTTTTCCTGTTGCAAAACCGACTTGGGAATGAGGTCATGGCCGGGTGATATACCGACGTCTAGTGTTTGGCGGGATAAGAGTTGAATATTTTTAAAAGAATTTCAGGCTAGTTTCACTCAATTTAATGAGTAACTGTCATTATGTTGTTTGGGATATGGACTAGTAATAGTGTGAAAACCGATTCTGATTTTAGACATGTGTGCAAAATATATCGTTGCCAGATTTTAGAGTGAGAAGTTCTTCATGATTTAAGAATTCTTTTAGTGCTTTTCTACATGTCAGGGTTGCCGGAGATGATATTGTAATGGTATTAATCCCACGACTCGACTCTGCTAGCGGTGCAACATAATGGAACAATTTAATAAGCACAGAGTTGGGGTGCTTTATGTAGCTGCAATGTTAAAATAAAAATTCAAACAGTAGGTAAATGCATTGATAATGAGATGCGAGAAATAATAAAATAATTGAGTAAGGAATGCAGAAGGCGGAGCTCCTTTTCACAGGAGTCGAAGTTGATTTTTAATAAATAAAAATAATAGGTTTGTGCATAATAAAAAGCCGAACCGAAAGAAATTAGTAGACACAAAAAGGTTTGCTATGTGCAGGTTAAAAGAAGCGTATGGTTTTATTAAAAGCCAATAAAAGGAAAATTTGTGAGGAATCTAAAAGGTAAAGAAAGATGGAATCAAATAACAGGACATTGCAAAAGAGCCATTTGAGAAGCAGGCAGCAGGACATGAACGAAGCAAATGAGAAGTGGTGAACTCGAATAATTAGTGCACTTAAAATTACAATTAGTGCAAAAGCAGAGCAATGGTTAAAACTAAAGGTGTGTGTGCGCAGCGCTACCGAAATAATTTTAGATGTAAGAAAAGACAATAATCTAGATTATAAAAAAATGTAAAATAGAATTATGTAATCAAATTTATTTCCATTTTGAACTTTAAGTTATCAAACATAATTTCCGTTAATATTGTCTCATAGCAATCAGATTCGTTTTTGTTTAATAACGGGAAAGAACAATTGAAAATTAATTACTCGACTGTTTGTTGAAATTTGTGCTCCATATTTTTAATCAATTTTGTTAATAAACGTGTTTTTCAAGCTATAAAAAGTATACCAGTTTATTGCCCAAGTGCCAGTGTACAAGTCGGTGTATTTCCACCAAGTTCCGCCCTAACTTATATAAAAGACAATTATAGAGCAGTCCATTTCAATATATTTCATGCGATCAAGATCTTAACTCGTCGAGTTCTTTTTTAAGTTGTGTTTGAAAACAACCGCACATTTTTTTTTATTTTCTTCATATTACAACTAATAATACTTAGCTTCTTCTTCTGCTTTTTTATTACTGCTACTACTCCTGGACGCATGTCCGTTGAAATATTTAGCTAATTCCTAGAACTAAAAGATATACAGTCTTAAGCATCTTAAAATCGAAGTTAATTACTCTTCTCACTTTACATCTACCATCATAGTTCACTATTTCAAGGTTTATGTATTTTCATCGCTTAGTTTCGCATATGCAATTGCTTCTGCAACTAAACTTAGAACCAAATAAAGCTTTTTAACTAGAGAAAGTGAAAAATCTGAAATTTGAGACGTTTAGGTAGAAGAGGTAAAAGATATGTTTTTTAAGGGACTTTAGAGATTCATTAGGAACGAACACTGAACTTGTTTCAAACGCCTTCTAATTATTGTTTATCTTTTTTACTTGTTACTTCAACTGCTATTGACTATGTGCCCAGGATGACCTTAGGCTTGCTTCAAATTGACTTTGCTCTATTTGGCCTTAGATTATGGACATTTAATTAGTTTATCCGTTGATCGTTTATTTATGGGTTTCATTAATGTATAGTGAATCGTCTATTAAGCACTCTTATTAACGAATGATTTTTTATTAATGACCGATTTTTAAAAAGCCGTTTATGTTGGTGGCACTGTAAGTATATGTCAAATTTGAAGTTAGCAGGTTAGGTTTTGCATCATTTTGTGTCAATACGGAAAAATATTGCAACTAACTCGTATGTTAATTGGTGATTAATAATTTCTACATAGCTATTTAACAAACAAGTATGTTAATGAGAGCGATTAATAATCGACATTTTAAAGCGCCAGCGCTAGCGTGCGCATTAATTGTACAGATTATTAATCGCCGATGAACATACCAGTTAGTTACAATATTTTTCCATTGATCGTATATTATTAATTTGAAGAAAATCAAGTTTTATCCCATGAAAAGAATTTGACATTTAAAGTTTTGACATTAATGGTACCGGGTGACCATAATAGTGGAAGCGGATAGCAAAAGAAAACTGCACTTTATGATGAAAGCAAACGGCTTTTAGGGATAACGTATTACACCCTAGGGAACAATTTTGCCGGCAGTACCCCAAATTCCATCCCTTAGAATTCAAGATGGCGGCAATTTAAAATTAATTTCAAAAACAATTATTAAAAATTAATTAATTCTTAATATAAATATATTATGATTTTATGATTAAAATTAAGAAATGACATATTTTTTAATCTAAACATCACAAAAAAAAACTAATTTCATGGGAAATATGCCAGTGGCGTAACTCAAAAATAAAAAAAGTAGAAAACAGCAAAATAAGGATTTAAAATAATTTTGTTCTCTTTTCTTAATTCTTTAGTGAGTAATTTTCGTTATATAACTAAAAAGCTCAGCAAATTTGCATTATACAACTTTATTTTCTTAAAAAAATATAAAATATAAAAATGATTTATTAAACATTTTCTTCGAACCCACGGTCTTCACTGGTCGAAGAAAATCTAAAAGACAAAAAACTTATTAAGTTTAAAATTAATAGGAAATTTGGAAAAATAATCAGATCTAGGTATATCCACCTTCATAAAAGAACTAACCTATTATTATTTTCACATTTTCCTCTACACGGATTACATTGCAGTGTACAAAATAGACCAACTTTGCGACAAATACATCGCATTGTGTTGCAACCTTTTTGGCAGTCACAACGATCAAGACATGGTAGGTCTTTCCAAATTTCATTTTCTTTAAACCATAGAGGTACCCAACATTCATTTAATAATTGCCAACCCCACAAAGATGGCGATGGTGGCTGCTTAACATCACTTGTCATCACATTTCCCCACAAGTGACCTGCTTGATACATTGCACGAAGTGCGTGTTGCTCTAATGACGCAAAAGTTGGTGGAATAAACTGTACAAGCTTGTTCTTGATCGCAAAAAGGTCTCTCGGTACTTTAGGTAGAAACGTGTACGAAGTATGAGGATCATATAAAAAACAAGTAAATGTTTCCAAAAGTTTCATATTTTCCTCTGACATCACTGATAATGGCGAGGATAGCATGGCAAAAGCTGGTGTTACTTCCGGATGAGAGAGCCACGTATTAAAACACGTTTTCTTACCCTTAGACGCAAAATATGACGTATTGTCGCTACCAGTGTAAGCGTGAAATTCACGAAGGACTTCAGATTTCTCTTTACCAAGAGCCTCTGCTATAGCATGCACCGGTACATATCGACTTTTTATTCCTGTTCCAGTGAGCAGCCACAACTCTTCTAATCCACTCTCTTTTAGAATGCCAAAATATGACACAAATAAAACCAAGACATCGGTGTCTGAGGACCTTACCAATACACATGTAGCACCATGTTCTGCCATATCTCTTGCGTTCCAGACTAGACGAGCATCAGCTTCCTCAATATAAAACTCTTTGCCCACAATAGAGGAAACATTATTATCACTAGAAGCGTACACCACTTGATCAACATTTGTTGCTACATTTACTTCAGGCATGTTACTTAAAAGATTATTTGCAAGAAATCGGAAGAACTCGGTTTTATTGTTTCCGTTTCGAAGAAAATTGAACCAATCCGAAGGCAAAGAAGTGTTGGGTGAAACTTGTCTCCGAGACCCAACTCCTCGACCCTCTCTTTCCTGTCTTTTTAAACTATTTGGCAAATACAAATCCCAAACAAAATCAAGCCTTTTACATTTGGTTTTTGAACATCCCGCATTACATAGACCTTCAGGTCTATATCAAAATAGTCCTGAAATGTTTTCGAATTTTTAGGTCTGATCTTTTGTACTAATGCTGCGCCATCGTAAATAATGCAATCAAACATTTCAGGAATATCGTGTGCACCTCCTAAAGACTCCAATTTTTCAGCCAAGTCCGCTTTCGTTCCTTGGCGTAGTAATCCGTTAGCCGATAACGAGGGCGGGTAGTTATGATTCTCATACTTAAAAAAACGTCTATATCAAGGTGACGTTCCCTTGCAATTATAAAAAGCCTTGGAAATAGCTGGACATCACCCTTTAAAGTATTTTTTCTAATTGCATTTGCAGACTTTTTTGTTTGCAGCGCAGAGAATATTTTTATTTTATTTTTTTTATAGGGTCATGAATAGATTTTGTACCTTCTACAAATCTTTCTTTAATAAATGATTCATACATGTCTTTACCGGATTTTTCTAAACTGTATATTTTTTGTTGGAGAAACTTTCTCACACATCAAACGCGTCTCATCAAGGTCGTTTGAGAATTTATATTAACATATATTAAACATCGCCATCGCCAGTAAATAAACTTCTAGCACCTAAATGAATATGGAATATAGAATACGTTAATGAGGATGTACAGAAGAAGAATACGCATAGTATCATGCAGCTGTAGGTGAGAATGTGGAAATGATTGTAGATGCAAAAAAGCGGGTCAGAATTGCTCCGTAACGTGCGATCATTGCAATGGGTTGTCACATCACTACTCACATGTCTTTCTAGAAAAAAATACTCTTCTTTGGCAAGTCACTCTGTAGGTATTGTATTAACATACGTTTCTGAAGAGTTGGAGTTTCGTTGGAGAGATGTTTAAGGTGGTTGTGGTTGTAGTAACTTGTGTAAGCAAAAATACTCTTGTGAACCATCTCGTGGTAGTAATTGTATCCTAAGCTAAGTGATATTGACAACCAACACAGCGGATGTTAAAATTGTATTAAAATTAATGACATACAAAGTCAGCATTATACGTTATTTCAAGTTCAATACCTACGTGATTTTGCTGCTTCTTCTTCTTCATCCTATTATAAGCAAGTGGCTTGTTTAAATCTACAAAGTTGTGGTTCTATGAGCCCTCTTTGCTCTTAAGCCGGCGGTGGCTAGCCTTGCCCCTTCGAAAATCGAGGAAGAGTATTCTTCTTAGAGGTTAACGACGACCACATGCGTTAGCGTGGTAGCCGGGAAGCGTACGATTTTTACAATTTCTCTATAGTCGATGTGAATGCAACTTGGACCGACCGCCTGAAACCCGAGCATTTGCGCTTTGACCCATCCACTCACCCGTTATTTTGCTGATTTTGCTAAGATAGCGTGAGCTATTCAACTGACCATTTATTGTAGACACTGCGTATAGATATAACTATATTTAGAATTAGAAATAGAATGGATATTGCAGCTCGATATAAAAAACATGGATTAAAATACACCCTGTATAATACAAGAATGAGATTTACTTGAAATGCGTTTGTATAAAAATTGTATATACTTTAGTGGTGCGTATTACTGAAATACTCTTGATTATACAGGGTGGTTAAAGAGGTGTGGTGAGCCGAACATGATTTTTAAAATAAAGCAACTTACGAGACTAAAATCGGTTTTGATGTTCGAATTAAATATCTGAAGAACAGTTGAATTCAGAGGTATGAATTATCAGAAAAGCTTATTAAAAAGTCTCTTCAATAATATCGAGCTGTACAGGGTTTCATGTTTCATTTCAAAGAAATCGATATTACCAAATTTACAAATTTTTAACAGGAGGTATAGTATTAATACCCAGTAGTTTATAAAAACAATATTTTCGTACCATTTTCTTCTATTAAATTGCATTCCCTTATTTTTAGCAGCCGTTTAAAATTAAGTATATTTTGCATTAAATCCTTAATATTTCCAAAATAGTTTAGACCGATATACTTTCAGTTTATTCAAATTTGACGTATGTCTTTACATACTTCAACGATCAGAAAATTTTTATGTTTTGCACTCTTTGTAAATGAGCAATAAGCGTTGTGTACATTCAAACCAATGTATGGCTTGTTTACTACTGTTTTCCCTTTTGTGACGCTTACAATGAACCGTAATTTGAAAAAAGTACGAAAGTTTTAACAGAGAATTATTTAGCGTTCCCCGATAACCCACTCCGATTTTTGTATAATGCCCGATAGCTTGAATAATAATCACCGGTTATTAATGCAATAAGCTTAGTCGGTGGCGAAGCTGCCAATTCAGTGAGTTGTGTATAGCAAAGACTTGTGTGATAGTGCAAAAACTCTCTTGCAGATGTTTGGAGATTTGAAGAAAGGGCCACATGGCCCTCAGAATGTGCTGCACTCTTTTAAGGATCGTGTACGTATCATTGCTTTATTACCAATTGCAACGAAAAAGCAAAAAAAAATATCTAAATGAAAGTGAATTTAGAAAAAAAATGAAGCCAGTTATGTTTGGTTCTTGCAGTTTTTCAAAAGGGCGGGAAATCCCAGCAATGACATCAAGCTGCACCAGCCAACTACATTCGAGTCGTCGACATCTCAGCCGCAAAAGGAGTATGCAGTGTGCGTGAGGAATGCGCATAAGGGCTATGGCACGATAAATTCCTTCGTAGTTCTGGATGGACTTAACATGAGCGTTCCCAAAGGGGCCATGTGAGTATTTGCTCTCGGCCTTCAAAATTTAAATAATTGGGTGCGCTACTAATAGTTCTAGAGGAAGGCCAAACTTTAAATTCAACTCTGTCAATTAGTTGGTTTATGGATGGTCTTAAGTACATTATCCGCATTTGATATACCTAGTAGATAAAAACATAAGCGTAAAAAGAGGTTAAAATGAAACGGTGTTTCTAAACTTATATTACCTATCTCCTATCCCAAAGTCCTTTATTCGGAAATATGGAGATTCAATACAAAAAAAAAATAATAGCTGTGAAATCTTTTGATGTTTGGTGTAGGCGTTATTGTAGTAAAGATCTGATTTGCTGCGTTATGGCTGTTAAAGTGATTTTTAACAGTATAATCAGAGTAGGTATTTGCTGTATAACCTAACGGCTGAGATTGAGAAGTAGAGAACATGGTAGTCATGGTCGCCAAGAATATCAATAGTAGAATAAATGGGTTTTGTATTCTAAATAGTAGGGTAGTATAGCGAATAGCTATTTATGGTACAAGATACAAGCAACGTCTTTTGACAAACGAGGCCGAAGGTCGAGTTGGACATCGCGTAAGGTACCTAAACACTTCTTTACAACGCGATTTTATCTACTTTATATAAAAATAATCAGAACGTAGAATTTTGCCATTTAATAAATGTGGCAATGTGTCAGTTGTCTGAAATACAGGAGGCTGTTTCGAAATTTTTCATATGAAAAGAACAATGCAAAAACGGTGCAATGCTTTCAGTGCTTTAATAGCCACATTAAAACACTAAAGTAGATAATAGTTATACATGGTACAAGTTTGATTATGGGCATCTTAACGAAACGAGTTTCGTTGAATGCCATAAGCAAATGTGTATTGTTCAATATTTTATCTTCATCAATAAATGCTGGTTTAATGTATTGTTTTCGAAAAAAGAGTACGTTAATAGATATTACCGCACTGAGTGTGTTACCGCACAAACACGATACAACGACATGATCGAGAAATAAACCTGAAATACAAGGCCCTAGCTCTGTTACGATGGCGGTTACAGGAAAGGTTTGCTCCGGCTAAAACTGCAGTGGAGATGGGCAGGTTCTTTACGGCCTTTGAGTTAGGGCTGTACTTCGGTACGAGAGGTAAAAGATGTTTAAATTAATGCGCCACCACATTCGAAATAATTCGGAAAACAAGATCAACAACAAAGATGAGAACACTCTAAATGTAAAAGTAAATGATTCACCTTTCTACTTCTAACTTGGCAGAGCTTGGCCAACGATCCACGTACAACACTGACTTACCTTACAAAAATAGCTCATTGATGGCAGCTGCTATACTCTTTTTACAACTGAAAAGTACACAAATAACGCATTCAAATATCGTAAATAACAAATAAAAATGAATGGACTCTATTGAAATAATAAAAGTATGCATATTAGCGAAAACAATTAATTAAAGCGTCAATTAAAACAAAGTATCGCACCAGCTTTATTAATAAGTGAATTACACTGTATTTAAGTCATACAATGCTCTCTGCACCGGCACTTGGGCCGGCCTACGAGTCGAATCTGCCCTCTCACACAACGCATTCGAATTTCTAATACAATATTGCTTTCATAAGGGCAGTCGGCTGCAGACAGTTTATGACTAATTAATGTCATCGGTGACCCATGGGTGATGAAATCCACACCGACCAAGGGGCTGAGAATCCGCCTGGAGGCTAGAATTCGTCTGCACGCTAACATGCATGACAATGAATATGATTTGGAATGAAAGTAACAACACCGACATGGGTTAGTGAAGGTTAGATTAAATTGCGTAACACGTTAACTTAGTTAAAAACCGTAAACTTGACTGCAAATACATAATGTGGCTCAGAAACGAAACTGCCACAACGTTACATTAAATAGTAACAAGAAAATACGGAGCTGTCTCATAAGTAAAGAGAAAAATTAAAAAAAATATATTAACAAAGTTCAATTCACAATTTTTTAAACAGTACATAATATTAAATAATTAACATATGAGGAACAAAAAAAACTTAATCAAGAGGCTGAATGCCTTAGTAACGAATAACACGAAGCTTTTTGTAACAACTGCTCAACACTGCTTTTTATGATTTTTAGCTACTCTGTTACAGAGGGATATTCCGCAGGGGAAATTTGGTGTTCAAGCTCCAGGAAATAGTAGGGAATCAGAAGAATTAGTTCGAGAATTAGGAAAATTAGTTGGAGAATTAGGGGAATTAGTTGGAGAATTAGGGGAATTAGTTAAGAAATTAGGAAAATTGGTTAAGGAATTAGAGGAATTATTTAAGGAATTAGCGGAACTACGAGGAGGTACAGCGCAGCGCACGCAACTCTAGACAACTTTAGCAAACGATGTAAACATCTCCCGTACTACGGTACTCCTGTATATGCCTTCCATCCTTCTTGGAAATCATAACTGCTATTTCCCACATACATCTTGCAGGTCTTATAATTTTTTAACTTAATTGAAGAGTAGATATTAATATTTTCATGTTGGTGTTATTATCTTAGAATAGCTAGTAGTATATTTAGTATGGGTGTTACCTAGTTAACGTTGAGGAGATTTAGGGAAATTACTAAAGAATTAGTAGAACATTAGAAAATTACAAGGGAATTAGGGGAATTACCTTGTTACGGCCTTAAACTGACTTTACGACACCGCATCGGCTCATATAACAACGAAACGGCCGGCGCGTGCCATAATGAACAAAATCGGGACGAAAGTTCTCCTAGGCCGCTACCCATGCCGCAACAAGATGGGGCGGCTAAGGCATCAGTGGAGCTGGGCAGGTCCTTAACAAGATTACTTAAGGGCAACGGCCAGAGGGTCGGTAAGTAACGGTAAAATAAAGAGGGCGCCGCCAAGCCTGTCTTAACCCGAATAACCGGGCTTGGGTGGTTAGACGGGAGCGAAGTATTCAAGATACTCCGTCGATAAGAATGCTCATGAGCTGCAAGCTCAAATAACAATTTCGTGATCGCAAATACTGCAATGGTAATATTGGAACCCCTTTGGGCCGCGACTGCCCAACCACCAGACCAATCTTTACACTGTAGAGGCTCTATTTGAAACAAAGCATGCACAGGTCGAATAGGAATAATACGTCCCTTAATTAAATATGCGTCTATTGGTCGATAACCACATCAGGGCAGCAAATCGTGCCGCCAAGCTTATGTTATTTCTTACGCTAAGCACCAGCTGATGGACGCGCTATGCTAGTAAACAACACACTATGGGTGGCCGGCCGCAGTGGGCTCGTCACTTTACATATTAGAGTACAGTTTGGAAATACGCACTCCGGAAAAGGGCGCGTTAGTTCGCGATAACAGACGCCGACCTGCGAAGGCAACGGGAGCAGTGTAGCTAGCAGCAAAGCAAGACGCCGCACAAATGGGCGACGAATTAATTGAAGGCCTAACTCGTTAGGCAGCGGGGCAGCGTGACTGCAATATTTGACCAGGAAGAGGGCTAACATAGCCTCACTAAAGTATGCGAATTTGGAATAGGTGCCGGGCCCCTGCTACGTCTCCCACGCAGTCGTTGGCTTCGGTCAACACCTGATAAGTAAAGCACAGAGCCCTCGCAAACATAAACAAAGGGCTCGAACAGATTAGGGCGAGCCAGGCCCCGCACGGCTAGGCGTTGATTCCATTTATGTATTAATCGGTACAATATAGCGAAGCCCGCGCACATAAAATTACTGAATTAAAAGTTAGCACAAACGTAACACCAAAACGTAGGCGCAGAGTTCTTTAGCTATTTAGGCGATGAAACGCGAAACTCGCGCACATGAAATTACTAGCAGGCTACCAAAGTAGCGTCTTGAAACATGGTGGCCTCAAGCCGGCACTAAAAGCCGCAAAGGGCATGCATCCGCCCACGTAAAATGGAGCCCAAAAGCAACACCGCCCGCACAAGCGACAGTTAATATGTTTAAATGGCTCTAATTACAAATACCTTAGTCCGTAGACGGTCTATGAGAGTTGCGTGCAATCAGTTGGTAGAAGGCGGCAGTCTGTGGCAGCTAAATCGCCGAAACACGGCATCTGGGGTAAACGGACTGTAATCCGTCAAGATGGCGGCGTTAGGAGGCTCTCCTTAGAGCACACTTACGGCGGCAAAGAAGCCTACTTCGTCCTGCCTAGAAAGATCCTCGAAAACAGCGAGTTGAAAAGGGAAAGCCCCCTTTCTCACAAACGCAGAACTGGCCCAGTAAAGCCCATCACACACCCACTCTTTGACGTAAAGACTTGCCACTCGCACAACCACAAGCGACCTCTTAAAGGCGAAACAGTTTATGGCATATTCGCTGAAACAGCACGGGAAATAGGAAGGCTTTCACAGCAACGGTACTAACAAACAACGGCAATTTACACAACATTCGCTGAAACAGCACGAGACGGGAAAAACAGCATAGCGTCCCTGAAAATGGCGGGAACGCCGCGAAACGGCACACTCTGCGACCTCCTCGATCAACGGCCTGTCATCCACTGCCTCGAAGCAGCGTTACGACGCCGGAACTAGGGTGAACCAAACTGGCGTTACCACGTGACTCTCGACAGCCAATGGCGATGCGACAAATAAAACAACCACGTTGCGGTGACAAAGAGAGCGCGAGGCCTCGCAGTTGTGACGCGTTCAAAAGGGTGTTCCAAAAGATCCAAGCGCGTCTACATACAGGGTGAACGGAACCAAATGCGCAGGAAATAAGATTGCGCTTGTAACTAAAATTTGAAAATTGGTTTTGAATAGAAACAATCTGCCCTTAAATGACTACAGAGGGCAAAATGGCTTAACACACTACGGAATTAGTATGGAATTTAAGAAATTACTAACAATCTTAGGAATTAGTATACATAATATTTTTTCGGGGTATACCCCTCGTCTTCTACTTATATTATTTTTTTTAAAGATCTAAGGTTTTTGGGCTGATATCTGTAGTTGACATAGTTTGGGTTTAACTTTACTTTCTGTTTGTTCTTCAATCTTATAGTATTTTGGCGCCGATCGCTTAAGCTTTAATTCCCAATATGTTATCTTTAATATAAGACATCTTTGAAGTTTTAAGGCAACACGGCGAACCGACGTGGAAGATTCAGTTTCCAACTGATTTTTTACCTTGATAATATTTCTTGAAATAGATGGAGACCTCTGACAAACAGGCAGTTTTTCTAAAACTGATGCTATTACACTTCTCATACTTTGATATACTCATATAAACAGAAGTTCGTCTAAATCTTTTACCAATAAAATGTCTAACTGTCCTTAACTTGCATCCTTCTGTCGTGGTTTTATAATAATGTATAATGAGTTTTGCTAGGAACTCACCTTTATGTCTATTTATGGCTACTATTATTGTAATCAACTAAAAATGTTGTTTGAAAATTAAACTATCTGTCAACAAAATTATGTCTGGCATTAAGTGTCTACCGATTGTTGTCCCTTTACTTATTAGACAGCCCTTTATAATAGCAGTTCATTAAAGGTTCTAAAAATAAATGTAATATTACGCAGGACTGTTCAACACTTGGCGGAACGTTCACTGTACGTTATACACAATAAAACTACAATACATAAACAGGTTACCTGAAGAAGATCAGCTGACTGCATTTTACGTGCGGAATTGTAGGTAATCGCTTCTTCCAAACAAACTGCCTAAATGATCACAACGGCCTTACTTGCATTACTTGAATCGCCTAACAGCTAACGTTCACATCACACCGAACCCCAAGGGTTGCCACGTAAACAAACAGTTCTATTTTTTAAGAAGGCACCCACATTATTCGGAACGCGGAAGCGGGAATATAATTTTTTCTACAAGCAACCTCCCGAATCCCCCGAGGCCGCATAAAGCTGGACCGCGGAGGGCGCGAACACATACACGTGGTTTGCAGTTCAGAGACGTGCGGTAATTGGTCGCTTAAACCGCGATTTCAGAATTCAACTGCCGTCAACTCAAACGCGTGATTTCACTCCTTCCTTGTCTAGCTTAAGCAAAGAACCAAAAGCTGTGCGGAAAATTCAAACAGACTGAGGTAATTTCTAACTATGCAATATGTGCGAGCTCGGGGGGACCGAGCCTTTCTGAACAACAAGAAATTCCGAAAAAGCGACAATAAATCACAAAGCATATGGGAACAGATTGAGTTAATGTTTCAGCGAGCGGAAGAAAGTATCGAGCAGAGTCAAGGTTTGATATTATTAAACGCATGACTTTGAATTTGAAAATTCTAGAATTTGGGGCTAAAATGCGGAAAGTAATTGCTTCGGGAAAATTATTGCAAAAATTGCGGTAATAAAGCTTTTAACGATACTCAAATTAGTTTGGTAAGTAGTTCATAACAGCACCGATAAAGATCAACATATTTAAAACTACTTAAGGAACAATTGAACAATTTATTGAATTGTAAATTTTATATATACTGCAATAGAACGATTTTTCCTATAAGGACACACTGTGAAACAGAGGAAAGATTTCACAGGTGTATCAAAGGTCCAAATTCTGTACATTATCTCTGAAAGTGATTTTGTAGTCGAGACGGACAGGATTTTTCGTTGTGATTATTTTATGATAAAAACAGGCAATCCTGCCTTTTCTGCTACCAAATATTGATCTCCAGCAAACATGGTAAGACCCAGTTTTACAGAGGTAGCCAAATAATAGTATAACAGATTTAGAAGGATTAATTATTAATGCATATTGTAGCAACTCACTCGATATAATATCTAAATCGTGCTAAATAAAATTGATGGCAGTCTCGCAGTTTTCGTGATCGAAAGAATGGTACAGCTGAGTATCACAGACATACGTATGTGCGGTACAAATTTTAATATTTTTACAAGCAGATCGCGCTTTATTTATGTTTATTTAATTATGTTCCTAACTGCAAATTCATTATTTTTTCTAAATTTGTAGCGTGGGAGATCTACTAACCGGATACAAGTTTTTTAGGTCCAATGAATTTGGTTCCTTTAGTATCAACACAATTGCCTGTTTCCAACAGTTATGAAAGGCATTGGTTAACAAACAATAGTTAATTACATGTGTTATGTACGGCAATACCTTCATACAGCATAACTTTATGACATAGATAATAATTACAGAATTACGAAATCCATCAGAACGACTATTTATTATTTAAAATTGAGGAACTAACAATGAAATATTAATATTTTTATTACTGTAACTACGATAAAAGCCGCAATAGAAGATATGAAATGGTACATTATACACCAAGTGTTCGGATATTTTTTATTTTAAAATTTACCGCGTGATTTTCGCTCGCCGAGAGATATTTTAGTTCTGGTAGCGGTGGCTACTTGCAAATGCGCGACATCGTCGGCCACACGATCTTGAGGCGACAGGCTGCTTGTTAGCACGCCCGGTTCTGGCCGTGGCGCGTTATTTCGTAGATTTCGACATTTAGAGGATCATTCGGGTAGTAAAGTCAGCCATGTGAGAGTGGGTGAGGGGTCCTATTTTTATATAATATTGTCATGATAAGCAGAAGTTGGTAAAATTACGGGATTAAAGCATCTTCGAGCTGCACCTGTTTTTCGGTGAAGAGTTTGTACTGTTGGTTGAGGATACATAACATTCAATGTTTCGTCGGATTAAATCTTACCGTCACGCGGTTAAAACTATCTGGAAATCGCCATTAGTTATCTCCATGGTCTAACATAGTCTAGATTAAACCATTGGGCCCTTCTTTAGTAGCTAGTGATAGTTTTCAAGATAGTAGGAGTCTGCTCTGAAACCATCTTCCACAGTTGCAAGTGCACACCTGGCCTCAACGTTGGTATTGTGATAACTCCAGGTTGTTTATGAATACTTCCTACAGCGCTGGAGATCCTGCTACTTAAAGCCTACCCGTTTTAATATTTAAGATTGTTGTGGTCTTGTCCTCTCCAATAAAGCAAGGCAGGAATTTGTCAGTGATACAGGTTGAATTATGTACAGCCTAAATAAGTTTGATCAGAAATAGCTTGTAATTCCGTGACGTCACCGTTAGGAACATTTTTCGTGCAATATTTGTAGTTTGTGACTTTAAAATATTTATTACTATTATTGTTGTTCTACATACTGTGTTTAAGGAAATTAGTACAACGGCATTCAGGTGATTTAATGAGTACATTAAGAGCTTATAGATGGAAGCAACGCCGGTACGCAGCTGCCAAATTCTACGTCGAGTTCTATGTCTTCTGGGTTAGAGAACATAATTTTTCTCTTTAGGCAACATCTTGTAACACGGCTTTTGAATAGCCCTACTCTCTACTGAATTATTACATTACAATGCCCTTGGTCGTTAGCTTCTTCAGTTGGTGAGATATGAGGCTCTATTGGGATAATCAGCTCGGCGTGATGACTGTGTAATAGTGGCTGGTACTTTTCCGTTATCTGGGCCGCGGACATATTGCTTACAGTTGCGCAATTATTCAGTAAAACAAATACGAACAATGTTGTAATTGTTTTCTTATTTCATATCTCGGCTTGAAGCAGGAACTAACCTTGTTTCTTCAATCCGTTCACCAAGGAGCCGGGAACAGCGTTGGGTGCCTTCTTGAGGCCGAAATCGCAGCTTCTAGCAATGTCGAATTGTAACACCGCGGCCTCACTTATAATGTGCTATTTCACTTGGATAGCTTGCACCACATCTAAAGATGTACGTCTTCGGCGTTGTGCGCCCGCAAACTTTCAAAAACATATTTAATATGCCGATCCGCACCCTTTACGAGCTTGCGGGGGGAATGAATCCTTCGCGTTGTGACGATTTTGGCTGTTCTTTGTTGTCGAGAGCATAACGCTGGCTATGCACATTCCCGCACGTGTTCACTAGCGCGGTAGCCTTCGGAGATTTATAGTGCGCGGCCGCCTACACAGAATTTCTTACTTATACTATGCTGTTACTTAAATAAGACATAAGAACATATACTGTTGAGCTTTATTACTAATCGTGTATATAATAAAAATGTATAAAATATGAAAACAGGTGGCACGAATTGGCCCCTTTCAATCTCAACGACGTCATCAAAATAAGACAAAACGTTCCTATGAATATAAGTCCAAAAATTTGTTTTACGGAAGCTACACTCCTGAAAATGTTAATAATAAAATAACACTTGTTTCCAATGTCTGGGTGTGGCGCTCGAACCCACTACTAGCCGGCCACACACTCTCTGCATAAGAATGAGCTTTAATAATGTCATAACCGCTTGATAATAAACTAAATTAAAAATAAAGCAAAAATTATTGGATTTGAACCTGGATCACTTGGGATGCTGTATATTTAGTTTTGGTAATTTAACCAAATCCTATTCAGCGTTTTTCTAATATAGCAGTTCGATTGTGTGCAAGATACAAGGTCATTCAATAACTTTATAAGAATGTATAATCTAACGCATTAACTTCTGCTGGCCTTCTGGTCTCCATTAATTAACCTAGGTTCCATCCTTTGTCATAATTATTGCAAATATATATTCTTCAGTTTCTTGAAAGACAGCGACATTGTATCTACACTTCCTCAAGATTCAATCATTAGCGTTTTTCGGTCTATCATATTTGATTTTTCAATTCTTTCGTATCGGGGTCTCTATTTAACAATAATAATTTAAGAGTCTTATTATGGTCTTTTTCAACAAAGGAAATAATAATGTTATAGTAAAATGTCTTTATTTAAATAGATACGGTGTACTAGGTGCAAGTGGCTGTGGAAAAACTACAATTCTTGGGTGCATAGTGGGCCGTAAGAGACTGGATTCTGGAGATGTGTGGGTCTTGGGAGGGACACCTGGTTCAAAGGGCAGTGGCGTTCCTGGGCCTCGAATAGGCTACATGCCTCAGGTAAAAAAAGCAAAAATTAAATACGGATGAAAATATATCTGCGGAAATAGACAACGCAAATTATTGGTAAATACAAATTGGCTTATTTTGCTTATTGCATATTTTTTTTCTACCGTACATAGAGATTATTTTTAACACTAAATAGAGAATAGTTGTCACCATAGTAATTAACTGTCCAACGATTTCCAACAGGAAACTGGTTTGTACGGCCAATTCAGCATCCACGAAACCTTTATGTTCTTTGGACGCATAGCAGGAATGACCTCGGAGAAAGTCCAGGAGAGATACGAGTTTCTCACGAAGCTGCTGATGCTGCCAGAGTCTGAGGAAAGGTTGGAGAATCTCAGCGGGGGCCAGCATCGGCGCGTGTCTTTGGCGACGGCTTTTTTACACGAGCCCGAGCTGCTTATTTTGGATGAACCTACTGTCGGAGTGGGGCCTAATCTGCGACAGCTCATTTGGGATCACTTGGTGGACATCACCAAGGAAGGGCAAACCACGGTTATCATTACCACTCATTATATCGTAGAGACCCGCAAAGCACATTTGGTAGGTTGGGTAATTTTTCGAACAAGAGTAGGTGTAGACAAATCATTTCATAAAGACATTAATATTCAATCGGGTGCATACACGGGTAATGCAAACGAGAGTAAAAAATTATTTACAAGAAAAACTCATGGCTGCATTAATGAACCAATTATTTCAGTCTAAAAGTAATAAAAGAAATTTTTGGTATAAAATATAAATTTGTAGGATATTGTAGAATGTCATTCTTCTTTTTCTTTGTCTTCGCATAGCTCTTTCTGAGAATCGTAATTAACTCATTTTTATTCCTGGCGAGCTTAGTGCATTTATAAATACAAGAACATGTGAGTTTGGTTACTTGGTCCACGCAATGAGCTGGTAACAGTCTTATCGTTCCTTTTCGCTGCAGTAGTATTTGTGTTGTTTGTGTGAAGACTTTCCTTGTTCTCTTCTCTTCGACTATTCTCTAAGTTTACGTGTGTTGTCTGATTTTTACTGTAAACATTCTTTCGCAGCGTTCCCTATTCCCAATTGTATTTTCTCCCACAGCTGACTTTTCTTTATGTGCTCTGCTTCGCCTTTCTTAACTTTCTGCAGGTGTTCTTAATGCTGTAGTATAATCTTTTCATACTTTGGTATGTGACGAAGAGTTTCCTGCTCCGCTTTGTTTTCTTAATTGCTTTTCCTTTTTCTTGTTCCCAGCCAGCACAATAGCAATGAGATCCCTTACCTGATTTACCTCAGCCGTGATTATGGATAGCCTTTATTTAAATGAGCCTGAAGTTGATCTGTACTCGTTCTAAGATGAAAATATTAGCAATAATGTACTCAAGTAAACAAACAATTTGCTTACAGGCAAATCAATGATAAATAGCCATAGTTTCCTGTAAAATACAACGCTAACTAATAATAAACCTAAATACTAAACTAGGAAGCAAATAACTGTTTCTACCCCCATTTCTTTTAGCAATACTGTAAATCTACAAGCAAGAAGTTGGTTCTAGTACGCACATGTATTTACACAGATTAAATTATCCAGATGATATATGTTTCTATGACTCGCTTATGCTACTAATACACGGAGCATACGTCCCCGCGCTGGCCCCCAAACAATAACGTTGAATTTCTCTGCCAGCTGTTTGACCTGATTCAACAAGATCTTTATGTCGGCTGTCTACTGCGCATAAATTCAGGTGTAGTGAGCACCGATCAAAAGAAAGATTGCGCGTGTTAAGAATCATTTCGCCGCTGCTCCGGCGGTAATGGCCGCTGGGGAATGACCTCATTTGGTCCGATTCGCTCACTTTGAGTGATAATTGTCAAATGCTAATTGCACAGTTATGAGTTTCTGCAGTTCTCCATAACGATGCTTTCGCTATAGTATCAGTCGATGACACTGCCGTTTTCTTTGTCGATGTACTGGCTCCAATTCACCAAACTGCACTGTTTGCAAGACTTTGGCATTTTTGTGCAGCTCACTGGCTACTATTACAACACTTCTTTGCCCTCGAATTTCTTGCAGGACACGTAGGAATTACAACTGGCGCTGTGGCCAGCTTTAAAAGTAGGTAGCACGGCATTCATCTATGTGCACAAATAGGCCACCTTTTTCGCCCAGCGCAAGCCATCTTCTGATGCACTCTGCCAAACCAACACTGGCACTCGGCATTACATTTTGCCGCGAAATCCGCACAGCATATTGGTGTGCGTTTGAAACTTATAATGGGTCACGTAAAGCTAATTATAATATATATAACTCTACTAAACACACTCATGTCAGTCAGATCGAGTTTCCGTTTGTTTTGGGTACTGTCTAGGGCTGCTTTAAACTTCCGTCTTAGTTGCGCCACAAAGAGTAACTGATCGAATCCATATTCTGTAGCAGGTGAAAGGGTAAAATCTCCATGTATAGAGACGACGTGGATAGTGTTTAGATGTCGTGTTATTAGGCAATTAAAGAGGCTAAAATGAAATCTTGGGAGAAGCTTGGACATAAAATGACAGAAAACTATAGAGAGAACCAAAAACTATTTTACGGTACACTAAAACAACTGAGAAGGAAAAAGGAATATAATATGCCAAATATAAAAGACAAAGATGGGAAAATAATAACTAATGAAGAAAAAATAATGGATAGATGGAGAGAGTACTTCGAAGAACTAACAAACACGGAAGTCCAAATCCCAGAAGAAGAGGAAGAAGAGAAAGAAAATGATGAACAAGAAATAGAAGACATAACAGAAGAGGAAATAGAAGAGGCAATAAAAATGATAAAACTAGGTAAAGCACCCGGCAAAGACAATATCACACCGGAAATGATAAAATACATGACAAGAGAAGGAAAAAATAAACTAAGAGAAATAATGAACGATGTATTGAAAAACGGAAAAATCCCTAAACAATGGAAAACGGATATTATTTTACCGATATAAGAAGGGTGATAAAAGAAACTGCAGCAATTACAGAGGAATAACACTCTCAAGTGTCCCCGGAAAAGTATTCGCAAGAATAATAGAAAAAAGAGTGAGAAATAAAATTGAGACAACTTTAGAAGATACGCAATGCGGATTTAGGAAGAACAGAAGCACACAAGATCTCATATTTATAATACGACAAGCAAGTGAAAAATTAATTAATAAGGGTAAAGAGATGCACATATGTTTTATAGATATGGAAAAAGCTTTTGACAGGATACGAAGAGAAGACATATGGGAGGTGCTACAGAAAAGAGGGGTGAGCAAGAACATTATTGAAGTAATAAAAGACATGTGCAAAGGAAATACGAACATAGTCAGAGCAAATAACGAAGAATCTAAGGAATTCGAAACGAGACAAGGCGTCAAACAGGGATGCGTGCTAAGCCCACTACTATTTACAACGGTATTAGATGAGGCAGTAAAGAAAGCAAAGAAAAAGATGAAGAAATTAACATTGGGGTACCGGCAAATGAAACGAACACAGATGACAGAATTGATGTTTGCAGACGACATGGCCATAATAGCAGATACAGAGGAGAACCTACAACACAACCTTACAGTACTTCAGGAAGAACTGGCAAAGATAAATATGAAAATCAACAACGAAAAAACTAAAACAATGATAATCTCTAACATACAGAAAACACACAAAATAAGCCATAATGGAAAACAAATTGAACAAGTAGATCACTTCAAATATTTAGGCGCAGTAATAGAAGAAAATGGGAAATTGGACAGGGAAATAAACGAAAGAATGGGAAAAGCGGGTACAATATTTAATATGTTGAAGTCAACATTTCTAGGAAAAAGAGAAGTGCCAAAGAACATAAAAACTGAAGTTGTAAAGAAAGTGGTTAGGCCAACAATAATATACAGTAGTGAAACATGGACATTAACAGAAGGACAAAAATCTCGAGTAAATGCAATGGAAATGAGGTTTTTAAGAAAAATAGAAAACAAAACCAGGAGGGATAAAATTAGAAATGAAACTTTTAGGCAAAACTTACAAATAAAACCCATTAACGATAAAATTGTGGAAGGTCAACTCAGATGGTTCGGTCATGTGAGTCGAATGCGGGACGATAGACTTACGAAAATAGTGTTCGAAACGCGAGTGCCAGGAAAAAATAAGAGGGGAAGACCGAGAACGAGATGGCTAGATAGAATAAAAGAAGAAGTGGAGAAGAGGGGAATGGCCTGGGATGGAATCCGAAACCTACTACAGGACAGAAAAGAATGGAGGAAAGCATACAGGACTCAACCCCACCAGCCTTACACCCAAAGGTAGAAAGGCATAGGAATAAGTAAGTAAGTAAGTTATTAGTTAGTAATATATCTGCTCCTCTTTCATTTCTATTACCCAAGCCGTACTGTTCTATTATTCTCTTCACGTGTTCGTTTTCTACTTAATTCTTGCCCATTTTAGCGTTAAAATTCTTCAACACTTGGCTGACAATTGGTGTGGTTATTAAACTA